>JAHLJT010000631.1:244823642-245126384 GCA_031308135.1 Acheta domesticus
AGCTAGCTGGAAGGTAAAGCGACCCATCTTCACTGTCATTCGCGGAGACCGCGAGTGACGTGGCAATATATATATATATATATATATATATATATATATTATAATATATATATATATATATGTAAGGGAAATAATAGGTTCATTCATATTTACAATACCGATTACACACTGAACTTACTTTTCGACTTCGTCTGAATGCGTCTTTTAAGGGTAAATCTGAGAGCAGCACTCGAGGATAGTTCAAGTGTAGTTACAAGTGGACGAATTAATCTATAGTGCGATTTTGATAACTATGCCCCTCAAACCCCTATGGCCACGATGGAATATCACATGGCGTTTCATATCTTTCTCCATCGTGCCGCTAGAAGTCGCATGATCGCATGCACTGCTTCACACTAGACACGGACGCGATCATGCTATATCTGGTGGCACGACTGAGAATCTCGCGAAATACCACAACATATTCCATCCTGAAGACAGACCTTGAGGGGCAAAATTAGAAAAATCGCAATATAGTGGTACTACAGAATGTCAATGGTCTCGGCTAACAATTCGGACTTGCCATGCCAGATGCCACCAACAACTCATGCCAGATGCCTCCTATCGACATCAAAATTACATTTTTTAAAATTTTCTTAATTATTCCGTATCCTAAAAGTAGAACGGAAATATTATTTTAAGAATATTACAGAACACTAAAATCTCCTCCTAAATGGCAATTTTCTTTGACAAAATTGGAGCCGTTTTTAAGAAAATGGCGTTTAAGCGCTACTGTAAATTCGAAAATTGAAGCTCATATTAAAACTAGTGGTGCTACAGAATGGCACAGACTTTCCCGTATTAGTTTTCTATTTTCTTGGGTCTTCGCTAGCTATTCGGACTGCCACAAACTCTTTCTTGCCAACCGTAATCTATCACCGCCCAAAGTACATTTTTTGTCATTTTCTTAATTTTTCGGTTTCCTATTGGTAGAATGGAAACATTAATTTTAGAATATTAAAGAAGACAAAAACCTAGTCATAAATAGCAATTTTCTTTTAAAAATTATGTGCCGTTTAAGAGAAAATGGCGTTTTAGCGCTACTAAAAGTGCCAAATTTGAGGCTCATTTTCACAGAAAAGTTTTGAGTTTTCAAAATACTTTATTTGAAGTTATTTGAAGTACTTACACTCACAAAAATTATAATGTTTATAAATTGCTGGTAATGTGCATATTAAAGATGTGAGAGTTCTTTCAAAAAAATTACAATTATGTAATTTTTGAAAAAACAAAAAATAACTCAAAATAAACTTTACTCTATACTAAAGAGTGTAATTAGCACTATCAGTTACAAAAGTTTCAAGAAACAATTTGCAGCCATATATGAGAAAAAGGTGTTTGAGCGTTATGAAAATGCGAAATTTTGAGCTACTTTTCACAGAAAACGGTTGTGTTTTCGACAAACTTTACTTGACATTATTTAAAGCACATGTACTCGTAAATATAATAATGTGAAAAAATCGCCGATAATGTATATATTATCGACTTGAGAAACAAGTGAAAAAAATTACAATTTTGTAATTTTTGAAAAAACCAACCTATTGAGCAATGTGGCTTTTATGTCATCTGATAGAGTATATTGACCACTATCCCTACCAAAAGTTTAAAGAAAAATTTGGAGCCGTTTTTGAGAAAATCTTGTTTTTGTAATTTTTTAAAATTGCAAATATTGCACGAAAACTACTAAAATTTTGAAAAAATTTTACATGACCTTTATGAAAGAACTCAATATGCAGAACAAATTTTATTTGAAGAAAAAATCGCTGTTTCACTTTTGTAGTTGGAGAAAAACTTTCACAATTTTCGAAAATTCAGAGTTATCCGTGAAAATCGGAGCTATGCCATGTTAATAAGTGTATTTTACTCTATTTATACAAGAAATTGAAAAAAAAAATTGGAGCCGTGTTTGAGAAAATTTTGAAAATCCCCGGGTCGCTTCATATAAAGTACCCCCAAATTTCGAAGAATCTTTTTCAAAATCTCAAAGCTTCGACTAGAATCAGATCGACCGGGGAATATCCATTTTGGGAGAAATCGTACGTATGGTTTAGGCGTTAGCAGTGTTCGCAGTCGGACAGACGGACGGACAGACGGACGTTTTCCTTTCAATTGGTTTTTCGGTGTCAAGGACCTAGAAAACAGGGTTTCTGGCTACACCACGTGTTAGGGGATTTTTTTCTTAATTTAGCAACTGGTTTTATCCACTTCTTCGTTTTCACGGCCCGGCAATTAATTTTTTTCCGCCGAAAATTGGCCATTTTTCGCGCAGCATTACATAACTTTCCCTATACTACGTATATCATTCCGTGTATACGTACGTATACGGGAAAGTAAAAAAATTTTCAAAATCCTTTAATAGAGGTTATTTTAAAAACTTAAGCTCACAAATACAATAGTCTTTCGAAAACAAACATTTTCCGTGGAAAAGAGCTATAATTTCCCAATTTAAAGTATCGCTGAAACGCCATTTTCTTAAATCGGCTCCAAATTTTCAAAGAAAATTGCCATTTACGGTGAGGTTTTAGTATTGTGTAATATTCTTAAAATAACAATTTCATTCTACTATTAGGAAATCGAAAAATTAAGAAAATGTCAAAAAATGTACTTTGAGAGGCAATAGATGACAGCTAGAAAGAATATGTGGCAAGTCCGAATAGATATCCGAGACTAAAGAAAAAAGAAAACTAATAAGGGAAAGTCTGTTCAATTCTGTAGCACCACTAGATGTTGTAGTTCTAGGAAGACGCTGAAAAAATTCAAAATTTTGCAATTTTCGAAAGGTTAGAATTAACCCTTAAATATAACACTTATTTAATTATACGTAAAGATAACGGTGGGATCTGTCAGACCCCAATTTTAAAGTACCTGAAGGTTTTGGAAAGTTCTGTAAATATATTTTAATTATACTTTTAAGTCCTTTTGGTAGAGCTAACACTGTTTTAAGGAAATTAATGTTATTTTATTAAGATATTAGCACCATTCATAAAAAATTACACATTTTCACAAATTTGTACAGATTTGGATGAATATTTTTTTCTTTTTAAAAACAAAAGATCACAATTAAACTTTATATTTTATTAAAGGCCATAAAAATTATTGTAACCTAGTATTATCATTATCTTAAATATGTAAACAATTTTTCTTATAACACCTTAGCAAGTGAGACGTTATTTAGATAAAAAAAAAAACTAAATAATACTTCATTAGAGATTTGATGGAAGTAAAATTTGACTGAAAAATGAAAACAAATCAAATTTAACTATTATTTTTAATTAACACCTTAAAAACAACATTTGTGTAAAAATAAATTAAAACTATTGAAAATCGTGTTCTAAAACAAAATCAGGATCCAAATCCGAGTGATCACCAAACAAGCTCTCCGATGTTTCTTCGTTATCACTCTCATCTAATAAATCTCGTATCAGGTGTGAAATATCTTTAATATTTGATGTTATTTTGTCTATAAAAAGTCTTAAAAACAAACAAAAACAAAAATTGCAACACTGGAAAAGATACACGTAAATATAATACTGGGGTCCAGCAAACCCCATAGACACTTTCGCACTCTACTGCGAAGTTAGTAGCAGACTATTAAAAGGCGGCAACTGTGGAAACCCTTCCCAAACGTACTAACTGAATTGACGTGGGAGAAGAATATCCCAAATATTTATTTTCCAAATAAAATTATATACAGAAATTTGGTTGGGGTCCAATAGACCCCAGGGTTATATTTAAAGGTTAAACGTGAAAATCGAACCGAATCGAATATGCCACCTTTATAAGTGTATTTTACTCTATGCTTACAACAAATTTAAAGAAAAAAATCGGTGCTGTTTTCGAGAAAATTTTGATAATGTGCGGGGGGAAAGAACCCCAGAAATGAAGAAAGTTTTTCAAAATCGCTGCGCCTCGAGACGAGCCAGATCGACAGGATAATGTCCATTTTGGAAAAAATCCTACGTATGGTTTAGGCAGTAGTGTGTTTACAGACGGAAAGACAGTTAGACGGACGGACGGACGGTACTTTTGAAAAAAACAACACTTTTTCGTTATCAGGGAACCCTGAGTCGTGTTTTTGCGTTGAAATTTCAATATCGATTTTCCGAAGCATTTCCCTGTACAACATGAATTACTTCGTATACAGAGTGTCCAGAAGCTCCCGTTACAAAAAAATACCACAAATTCTGTGTTGCACGTCATGAAAAATGGCAGGTCCAGTTTTTCCTGTATACGTATGTATACGGGAAAGTAAAAATTGTTATTATTGCAAAGCATAAAACTTACTACTATTCTCCAACCACCAACTTCCACTATGAGGGAGAGACCACTCCGATCATCCGGAAGGCAACCGCCGGGATGCGGTGGTGACCCGCTGGCGGAGACGCAATACGTACTTCATCCTTAGTAGCTATTGAGTCGCAATGATGGTTGAAAATATCGAAAAGGGAACCATGTTCCAGCGGAATTGATAAGTAACTTACACCTATGACCAGACGTCTAACTGGATATCCGTCACAAGGTCTTTTAACTCTAAAGGCTCGTCGAAGAGTTGACTGTGCCGATAGCTCTAGTGGTCAGAGCAAATGGGCTTACTCTAAAAGATCCGGGGTCGTTGCGTGTCTGCGAAAGTTAGTTCCTTGAATATCCAAACATCATCATCATCATCCTCATTATTATTATTATTCCACTACATCACGACTAAAGATGTTATGAGTCTGCTCAAAATAAAATCTGCTTCAGGTTGCAACCAGCTACCTAAGGAGTAGATCTAGGAACTATCAGTGCCTCTACAATACTTTGTGCAAAATGTGGGCTGTTCCAAATAAAGCAATTTCTTTCACTTCAGAGTCTTTTGAATGACCTGGAAGTTTACCCAAGTTCTTACATAACTTTTGCGGAACAAATCTCAGAATATCGGTACGACCTGTGCTTTTACGCTCCACATTCGGCTGATCTCGATTTCCATTTCTCTTGTATTTAAGACGTTTCTCTGCCTCCTTGGTAACAACGTTTTGATCGCAATGTACAGCAACATCGACATGTCAAGCAACATCGACAAGTAGACAGGTTTTTTTCTCCAAATCACGGATAACTATATCCGGTTTGTTTGCTGCGCTCATGCGATCAGTTTGGATTTGTTGGTCATACAATATTGTACACAATTCAATAGACAACAAGGTGACGGGAATGGTGACAATTATAAATTCAATAGACGTCACCAGCTTTGATGAGTGTTCGTACCATTTGAGGCATGTGTTTGGAACTTCGAGGGCTGTACAGATCTGCCAGTAGAGGTAGCTACGCACCCCGTCATGTCTTTTCAAATATTCGGCCTTTGTTAGGTTGGGCAAGCTGAGACAATATGATCAAATGTTTCTACTTGTTCTTGGAAAACGCGGGATTAATCATTTTGGGAAATTTTGAAAACCGCTTTACCATAATGTCGTGTTCTCAAGGCCTGATCTTGGGCAGCTATCACAAGTGCTTCCGATTCTGGCTTAATTCGTCCCCTTTTGAGCCACATAAATGATCTTTATTGATCTGTATCCTGAACATTCGTTTCAATTATTGTCCGTGGCGTGGTTCATCTCTCCACAATTTTTTAAACATTTTTGGGTCCCACATTTCATGTTAAGTAGCATTAGAAGTTCAGTGTCTTTGTCATTTTGCGTGTCTTGCATAGTCTTGTTCGCAATGCTTCTTGCTACTCTTTCAATGCCTCTGTTTCCATTCTTCGGTCAGATTTCATGACCTGCCTCATTAGACGGCCATCTTGATGGCTGATTACATACTTTTCCATCTCGACAATTGCATGCTGCCAGAAGGCTTCAATTTGTCTGAGACTTCATCCTCCTTCCTTACGTCACACAAAGTTTATGTACATCAGTTCAAGGGTGGGCAACATAATGCATTGTAAGCCGTTTTCTGGTTTTTCGATCCATGATGCGAATTTCCTGCTCAGTCCAATCAACTAGTTCGAAACTGTATTCGGCTACAGGCACCGCCAATCTACCTATTGCTGATATTTTATTCCTGGAATTCAGAGTGGACTGCAGGATCAGTCTCACTCCTCTCTAATAGTCCCTGCGAATTATCTCATTCATTGTGTCGTTCGAGATGGTCTCACATTCTTCAATTCCCAGATATTTGTAAGTTTTAACCTGGCTCAAGATCCTGAATCAAAGTGTGCGTATCAACTTCAATGCTCTCTGACGTTATCAGTTTGCCTCTTTTTAAATTGAATTTTGCACACTTGTCAAGACCAAACTTCATGCAGATGTCATTGCTAAAGTCATTCACGACAGACAGCATTTTGGAGAGAATTGGTTCATTCTTAGCAAACACTTTAAGACCATCCATGTAAAACAAATGTGATACTGACCTTTCATCACCATGGAGCTTGTAACCAAAGTCAGCTTGCGACAACTGTCTAGATAGTGGGATCAAACTGATGCAAAACAGCAGAGGGGACAGTGAATCACCTTGAAAAATAGCCCTGTTAATCTGAATACTTCTGGTTTCTACTGCTTCCTTTTCGCTATGGATTAGTAACCTGGTATTCCACGACTTCATACTAGTCTTGCAAAATTCTATAAGTCTAGAATGAAATCGATAGATCTCCAGGGTCTTCAAAATCCAATCGTGTGGTACACTATCAAAGGGCTTTTGGTAGTCAATCCAAGCCATGCTCAAATTACGTTTGCGTTTCTTTACATCACTCAAGATGACTTTATTCAGTAGCAAGATTTCCTTACAGCCATAAGATCCTTTACGTCATCCTTTTTGTTCAGCTGGCATCAGATAATTCTTATCTAGATGTCTGTACATTTTGTCAGCTATGGCTGCAGTTATAACTTTGTACAGTACTGGTAGACAAGTAATTCGCCTGTAGTTCTTCGCCAAAAAGCTGTCTCCCTCTTTGGGTAGCAAATACGTGATGCCGCGTGTGAGCCATTCCGGGAGTTCCTTTGGATTTTCTAAAATTTTATTAACAGCCTTTGCTAGATGAGAATGTATTGCTGTTAATTTCTTAATCCAATAAATCTGGATCTTATCAGTCCCGGGGGACTTCCAGTTTCCCATGTTCTTAATTGCTTGGAGGAGGTCCTCTTCCGAGAATTCGTGAACATCTTCCACTGTTTCCACAAGGTCATCGGCAGCATCAACTTCAGATTGAATCCAAGATACGTCTTTGTTGTAGGATCTTCTCTCCTCCCAGATTCCTGCCCAAAATGCTTCGACGTCATCTTTAGAAAGAGTGACAGCATTACCATTCAGTTTTTGAGTCAGATTGCGATAGAATCTCTTCGCGTCTGTTTCAAACAACCGGTTCTGTACACGTAAATCTATTCTATGTTTGTAACGTCTAATTCTTTGAGCCCATGCTTTAATTTTCTCTTGAGCTTCTCAACTACCATTAGCCTGCTTGTGTCATTTTCAATTCGGTATTTTTGTTCAACATTAAATATCTTCCGTTGAACTTTAGTGGTGTGCGTTGATTTAGAAGATGCCTCGGCTAAGAGTGATATTCCGAGTATCGGCTATCCGTTTCATAATTCTCTTCGTCCGTGGGGGTACTGGGCTGTTTACTCTGTTTTGCTGTCGGCCGTCGGTATTCTTGGCTGGCCCCAGAATTATCTGAGATACCAGATATCCAGTTGCATACACGATGTGATTGATTTCGGTAATATCTAGATCTCTACTTGGGGTCTGTACCATCTCATTTAAGACAGAATTTGCTGTCTCTATCACTCTCTTAGCTTTAACATTTTGCTATATTCTCCTCAACAGTGCACGAGATTCAAATGGAAGTTCACGAACTCTTTCTATCTCGCTTCGGAGGAGATTGCGCATCATGTCCTTCTCGTGTAATTCATTGCCAGATAAATTTTCACCACTGACGTGTGTTTCATTGGAAAGAGATGAACCTTCAACAGGACCATCGCTTTCAAGTTCTACATTTTCATCATGTGGGTAGTTAGATCGAAGAACATACTGCGCATTTCTCTGAATGACAGCAAGTTGTTCTGTTGTAAATTTTCCACTGCTGAGTATGTATCGACGTTGACTGTCAAGCTTATTTGAGTCCAGGGTGTGTCTCATATCTGGGTTCCGCTCTCTCCATACTCTGAAAACTTCCATTTCTGAGCCCCCATTTTTCGCTTTTGCATAGTAAAAGCACCACATCACCTCCTTCAATTCAGCCCCGGTCCATCTCTGACGATGGCTTCGAGCTACTGCCGGTTCTGGGTCCCTGGGACTAACATCCGTGTGATGTCCAGAAGTCGACCAGGTGGCATTAGCTCGGTTTCTGAGCAGGTATGGGACATTGGTAGACCAAGGAACGTTGAAATTCATTGCATTTCTTGTTCTATCAATTTTGCTCATTGGTTTTAAGTGAAGATTCGCAGGACGCAAGTTCGAGTTCACAGATCACCCTTAACCCTTGGGTTGTTTCCTGCCATCCGTTACTGCGACCTACAGTGGCCTCGGGGCATCCCCCCGCAGGGCCCAGCATGGGGTCCCTCCGATCGCCAGTCGGCATTACTAAACCCTACGGGATTTTCACTGACTGCTGAAGGCAGCCTCCTCCGCTGGCTAATGCAAGGTTCGGGCCTCCACTCTAATCAGTGGCCTTGTGTGCCAACCCAGGTTCTCTCCTGTACCCTCCATGGGCCGACAGCAGGAAGTCCAAATGTTCATGACCCTTCCCTTTCTACTTACTTCCCACTCTCCACAAAATGGAGTACTTCTTCGTCTGACCCCTCACCTTCAACCTATTCAGCAAGGGAGGCCCTACCGGTAGCTAGGGTACCACTGACATAGCTCTCAGGCTCATGGGGGTACTCAAGCTCCACCACCAACTGCAAGGTCGTGTACTCCCTAGGTGGAGTTGTTATTATTATTATTGCTTCATATCACGACTACAGATGTTATGAGTGGGCTGAGTATAAAATCTACTCCAGGTTGCAACCAGCTACCTAAGGAGCAGATATAGGGACTGTCGGTGCCTCTACAATACTTTGCGCAAAATGTGAGCTGTGCCAAATAAAGCAATTTCTTGCACATCCCAGTCCTTTGAATGACCTGTAAGTTTAGCCAAGTTCTTACACAAATTTGCGGAACAAATCCCAGAGCTTCGATAACTATCGGCACGACCTGTGCTTTTACGCCCCACATTCGGCTGATATCAATTTCCAAACTCTTGTATTTAAGACGTTTCTCTGCCTCCTTGGTTACGACATTTTGATCGCAAGGTACAGCAACATCCACAAGTAGACACGATTTTTTCTCAAAATCCCGGATAACAATATCCGGTTTGTTTGCTGCTATCGTGCGATCCGTTTGAATTTGTTGGTCGTACAATATCGTACACAATCCAACAGACGTCACCGGTTTTGGTGAGTGTTCATACCACTTGAGGCATGTGTTTGGAACTTCGAGGGCGGTACAGATCTGCCAGTGGAGGTAACTACAAACCCTGTCGTGTCTTTTTAAGTATTCGGTTTTTGCTAGAATTGGACAAGCTGAGACAATATGATCAATGGTTTCTACTTGCTCCTGACAAATTCGGCATTTGTCATCTTGGGAAATTTTGAGAACCACTTTATCATAATGTCGTGTTCTCAACGCCTGATCTTGAGCAGCTACTAGAACTGCTTCTGATTCTGGCTTCATTCTTCCCCTTTTAAGCCACATAAATGATTGATCTTTATTGATCTGGACCTTGTCCATTGTTTTTAGATATTGTCCATGGAGGGGTTTGTCCCTCCACGACTTCTTTAACATTTTTTGTGTCTCACATTTCATGTTTAGTAGTACCAGATGTTCAGTGTCTGTGTTATTTGACGTGTCTTGCATAGTTTTCTTTGCAATGCTTTTTTGCGGCACTGACAATGCCTCTGTTTCCCATTCTTTGGTGAGATTTCATGACATGATCATTATTATTATTATTATTTTGCAAAATTCGAACACGTTTACAAGTATTACGGCTACTTATTCGGCCTAAAGAAACAGGAGCTTGGACAAATAAGTCCAATTACGCGAACACCAGGGTGATAGGTTCGAAATTCGCCTAATGCGTGAACGCGTAATGAAATTCGCGTAATGCATTACACACACACACAC
Organism: Acheta domesticus; assembly: GCA_031308135.1. Lineage (NCBI taxonomy): Eukaryota > Metazoa > Arthropoda > Insecta > Orthoptera > Gryllidae > Acheta > Acheta domesticus. The sequence goes on from JAHLJT010000631.1 coordinate 244,833,810, forward strand.
ACACACACACACACACACACACACACACACACACATATATATATATATATATATATATATATATATATATATATATATATATAATATCATAGTTCTTCTATGATATTTTGCCCTGACTGGTAACTGTGTGCATAATGTGTGTGTGTGCATTGGGAGCCAACTCCCTGTTTCTGAACAATGATACAACCATCAAGTTAGGGCCATGGGATACCCTGTCATAGTTCAGGACCGAAATAAGTCTAGGCGATATTCGGGGAGCGCGAATGTGTTTTTTAATGAGTATTCCCCCAGGGAGCGGTAGGCACCTCAGGAGGTCTTGGTAAGCCATTTAGGCGCCAAAAGATGGTAGCTTTGAAGGGGATGGGGCAAACCGAAAAGTTCATCTCAAGACAAAAGACTCGAGGAACCCGAGTAGTACAAGAAAGTCTGTGCCATTTCGTAGAACCACAAGTTATTTTCCATAAAGTGTGAAAATGTCAATAATAATGGAAAGTTCTTTCAAGTTTCAAACGGAAACAGACCAAGATCGATAAAATAACTTTGTTTAGAAATTTTAAAAGTGTGCATAAATATTGAAATTTTAAAAAGTGTGCGAAAATATTAACGGCTGCCATTGCATTCACTGAACTGAGCTCGTATAAAAGAAAAACGCCACTTAGTTCTTTCCTATTTAAGCAGTTTCTTACACAACTTGTAATGTAAGTTTTACATTATTTAGTACTAAAAAACAACATCTGAAAAACGTTGCGGCCAGTGTTTTACACTTCAAATTTTAATTTGAATTATGTCATTTGCCGATTCTTACCTTTGTCTCTGCGTGTACAATTGATTTGGGATTTGAACAAGGACAATCCATCGTTGTTGTGTCATCTTTCTTGGCACATGAGGCATGTTTTTCTGGTTCCGTGTATTTATTTGAATTAAGTCCTTCTAGAAAATTAGAATGCATTACAGAAAACGTCAATGCATCAAAGATAATAATAAATAATGTGTGTTTATATTCAGAATAAATAGTCGAAGAAAACCCTTGGTTGATGAACACGAACTCCGAAATTTCACACTAGGAAATGATTTGTCCCTGAATGTTAGACTACTCCGCAGACGTCGGTGTTGGGCAGGTTCTCTTTGTTTACAACAGAACGTGACTTGCCAAACACTAGTGCACTGAGTATTGCTTAACAACCAGGGCAAATGCTTCATGAAATTATATGAAAGTTCCCACCAGATGTTCATTGCCAAATAGTGATAATCTTCTATCCATTTTCACGCCCTTGAAATTTGTAAACATTTATTCTGAGTCACTTATATTAGTTTCGAGAGCGAAATTCAAACCGGTTGCCGCATCAGGGCGGACAACGGCGCGGCGTCTGCCAACAGGTTGTTGTGTCGTTTCCAACGTTGTTATTCCAACGTTGTCGTTTCTCCGTTCTTTCGGTGAAATTGTTAAGTGGGGGAAACATCGCTTGCCGCACAGTAGACTACATTAATAGTATCAAGTGTTTTATGAGGACTATTCAATCAGTCTATTAAATCTACTTAAAATGCATGCCACTCACGCTGTGTTTTTTCGCCTTTTTTTTGAGCTACTTTTAAAATATTAAGGAGTAAATGTTTTATAATTATGTTTTTCTCAGCTACTTTTGGCTTAGTGGTGCCCACTATATCACTTAACAATATTATGATTAAAAACATTTCTTATTTGCCTCTACAAGTACGCCACTGTATTAGGTCAATGGGAATAGGTCAATGTGACCCTAAAAACCATAAAAGTAGACATTTTTCAAATAGTTATATCTTCGACAATTTTCGACCAAATACAATAAACCCTCGTTAGCACGAACTCGCTTTACACGAATTTCGCCGTAACAAAACAAAAAATTGGTCTCGGCAAGGGATTATCGTAGTGCGGATTTATTCAAACAATCAGTTCAAGAACAATACTAGAAATCAAAGGTTTTCGAAAGAAATGGTATTACAGTACATGAAACTTAGGCGTTTAATGGAAGAAGTAGGTGCTTAACGGAAGGATTCCAAGGCAGGATTGAAAAGAAACTTGGTACAAAGTGGTCCATTGAAAAGAAAAAAGCAATGAAATGACGAAGGAATATTGAAATACTGAAAAGAGGAAGAGAAACCATGAAAGGACAAAGAATTGAAATTTACGTCATCCACAGATGGCCTTAGATTGTCATCCTAATTTATGTAAACGCTATGCCCCCGACGATTCGAGACGGAAGAACGGTTCTCTTTGCTAATGATAAGAATATTCTTAGCAATAAAGAACCAGTAACGACTACAGATGTTTCAAATTGGTTCCGTAATAACAAATTAATAGTAATCAAATTGAATAGTAAACAAATTAAATGTAAAACTTTTTCAATTCATTTTTCCCATTTCCAATTAACGCTTGTCTTCTCCATTGATTATGAATGATGTGCCATCGACTGCCTTCAGGCAACAACATTTTTGGATCTCTCTATTCAAACTTCAGATGCATATCCATTTAAATGAATTGAACGCAAAATGAGGTTTATTATGCTACAAGTTCAGATTTCTTTGATATTCAGTCAGCCTTCGCGGTGCTCATGTGTATATTGTTCATTCCCGTCTGAATGGCATAATATTCTGGGGCAATTCATCTTATAGCTTTTAAACTTTTAGATTACAGAAAATAATTGTACAAATTATAAGAAAATCCCACCTATCTTGACAAATTATAAGAAAATCCCACCTTCTTGACGGCAAAACATCTGTCTGTGTTTCCGTCCGCCCGTCCGACTGTCTGTCCGTCTGTGGTCAAAGCTAACCTCTAAATACTTCAGCCGTTTTTCTTCAATGTTGATATTTCCAATAGATCTTAATGAACTCCAGGCTTCGGGAGTTTCAAACGGATATTTTGATTTTTGAAGGTAGTTAACATGGAGCCTATAAACGTGTTCAAAATTTTCTAAGGAAGTGGCAACAAATTTTGACTAAACTTAGTCTTCGGATAGCATGAAGGACGTTTAAGAGAATGGTGCAGATTCTCGGATAACGCGAATTTTTATAACACGAACTCCGATTATTTCGGTTCCTTGGAATTTGTGTTAGTGACAGTTTACTGTACTTTTGGTTAGGATAAAATTAAAGCTTAAAATCTCTACTTTAAGGATTGTGTTCGAACAAATTAACTATTTCACTCCAATCAGGCAATATTTGAGCCGCGCACAGTCGATTCTACGACCACTGTTAACAACCAACATTGGAGTCGCGCAGCTGTGTCTGATTTCAATGCCGGTCGTAATACAGAGATAATAATAACAGATTTCATCTACACAGATCTTAACAGAATTTATCAAACAATAGGAAGCTACGGGATCAAAATTACAATAATTCTAATCAAAATCAAAAGAGGGAGTGTTTGGAAGATTTAGAATCATCTGAGGGAGGTGAAGGGAGAAGACAATGCTATAGAAAATGAGTTAAGGGAGGAAGCGTAATTTAGAGTAAGAACGTTGGAGGTGGAAATAACTCATTTCGGAGAACAAAAGAAAACAAGAGACGTGAAGACGAAAGAAACGCCTTAATGAAAAACTAGAATCGTTCGGGACAAGAAGGTGCGATGGAACAAAGGAAGATATAACAACAAACCGGCAAAGGTGCCTCAGGGCGTAAACTGATGTGACTGCAGTGCCTCTGACCGGGAGGTCCTACGGTTCGAGTCCCGATGGTCGCAGGATTTCAACTCAAAGTCGAATTCATCCGCTTCTCTGGTTGGTAGGAGAATTCTAGCGGTCGGCTGCTGATCGGTAGTTTTCCGTGGTTTCTCCAATCAACACCAGGCGAATGCTGAAGCAATACCCTAACAAACAAACCACGGATCAAGCCATTTATTTTCGGGAAAGATTAAGAAATATCGTTATTTATATATCATAGGCTTGGTAGTATTAATTGATCCATGTGCCAAGTCAAAGACAATCTCATATTTTTGCAAGCGGTGTCGAAGATACCAATGATTGTCACAATGTTGCTACGTAAGATCGTGCACTTCCTACTTCGCCTTAAAAGCTTACAGTAGCTGCTTTTTCGTCCAAATGTGTCACAAAATATTAATTATCTGAGCACGTTTTGACCGTCGTGTTCTTTTTAATACTATATCCCTCTATGGTAATATTAACATTGATCCCTAAATTTTGCCATTATTCATCATTTAACTCATTCGGTTTTTCCTTATTCACCGAAACATTTCCGAATGTCTTTGAAAACAGCTAAGATAAACTGGCCTCGAAAAGAAATCCAAAATTATTAGTCAATTTATCTTTTGTTAATTAAAAAAATATATTGCCCAAAAGTCCTCCTCCAAAGCAAATGATTTCACTAATTTTGCTGAATTTATTCGAAAGAATGGCCACCTATTGATCGCATCACATCAAAAAGTTTTCGATTATTTACCAATATTTTTAATATTTTAACAATTTAAAATACTATTATTTAAAAATGTTTATGAAGTAAGTCCGAATTAAATTACTCCCGAAATTCTTTTTGGATACACCCCTAGTCTCTGTCTCCTTGGTGATGTGGAATAGGCCCATCAGCTGTGAGCTGTCTTGAACCACAATTGTCTTATTTAACGCTCTTGAGACATTTTAACCCGAGAAAACAGCGAGTTTTACTGCAATCGTAGATCCTCTACTAATTGAATTTGATGAATTGGAATTGTCTGAAGTAAAATGAATCCTTACATTGTAATTCATACGTAATTAATTAAATTCTTCGAATTGGTAAACGATTTCCACTGATCTTTACAGATTATTGTATGGGTATTAGTGCGTCGAAATGGGTCTACTTTAAGTAAATGTAAGCCGATTTTGCAGAGGTTTTGTAGCAAATTAAAATAGTTCGTCGATATAATGGCGCGATTTGGACAATTTGCTCATTTTACTTACTCGTTTATGTACGTAGTATTTACTGAGTAATATACTATTGTAACGAATATTGCGTCATCTGCCGGAATCCGCTGCGCGGATTGCATCATCTGTCGCCGCCCCCCTGAACTGGACGATTCCGGGGTATTCGCGGGTAGCCAAGAAGTGTGCCGCGTGTTCCGGAAGGGTCCAGGCGGGCGCCGGCCAGGTATAAATGCGCCGCTGTCGGCGGCCGGAGTCAGTCAGTCAGTCAGTCAGTCAGTCAGTCTGGTCTAGTCAGGAAGCAGAGCTGTGAAGTTTGTGTGTGTGCATCGCTGTGGACGGCAGTGTACTGGATTGTGGTCTGGGTTGTGAACTGTGGCCGGAGCCGTGAACTGTGGTCGGCGTCGTGAACTGTGGTCGGAGCCGTGAATTGTGGTCAGCGCAGTGGACTGTAATCAGTGCATCGGACAGCGGTGAGTGCATCGGACTGTGCAGCAGTGAAAATAAATAATCAAGAGGACTGTGCCGTGTATAAATAAATAACGAAGTCAAGAACACAAGGACTGTGAAGCCAACCTGTAAATAAATCAAGTATTTTAGTGTAATAGTGTAACATAAATAAACATCTCTGTTAAAATAAATCTGTGTGTTTTTTAATTCACCACCACGAACGTTACACTATGTAATATAAGAAAAAATTATACAGTCGACTCCGGTTATGGTGAACTTTCGGGGGCTAATAAGTTTGGCTCACTATATCAGACGTTCACTATATCCGATGATGTAAAATTAAAAGGAATTTCTCCACAATGACTGATTTTATTAATATAACGCAAAATTTATTAACAGCACGAAATGAAAATTTCAATATCTTTGTTTGTACGTAAAAAAATTAATTATTTTGAATTGTTTGCTTCGTACATTTTTCATTATTTCCTTCTCCATAGTTCGTGCTCTCTCCTGATTCGTCATTGTCCTATGTGTACGAAAATTTGAGATAGTTTTCACAGAAAATTATTCAATTTTCGAGAAACTTTATTTGACATTATTTAAAGCACATGTACTCGTTAATATAATAATGTGAGCAAACAGCCCCTAATGTAAATATTAACGACATGAGAGACAAGTCAAAAAATGACATTTTTGAAAAAACAAAAGAATAGAGCAATATGGCGGATTGGCGCAATATGGCGTTCGTGCCATCTTACTGAGTACATTAGGCACTATACCTACCAAACGTTTAAAGAAAAAATTTGGAGCCGTTTTTGAGAAAATTTTGAAAATGACCGTGGGGCTTCATGTAAAGTACCCCCAAATTTTGAAGAAAATTTTTCAAAATCGCCGCGCATCGAGTGGACCGGGGATCGGCAGATTGACCGGGGAATATTCATTTGGGAAGAAATCACACGTATGATTTGAGCACTAGTGTTGTTCACAGAGTGACGGACGGACGGATGGACGTTTTGAAAAAAAAAACTTTTTCGATATCAGGGGACTCCTAAACGTGTATTTCCGTTAAAATCTCGAAATCTATTTTCCGCAGCATTACATAACTTTCCGTATACTAAGTATATTACTCCGCATATACGTACGTATACGGGAAAGTAAAAATCATTAATGGAAAAATAAATATTAATTTTGCATTTCATGGAAAATTGCGATGTTCTCAATCCGAATGAATCGAATAGGAATCCTTTGTGTTTCGCTGGTTTCAAATATTGGAAATGCTATTCACGTCCTTCCACACTATGTCAGTTACAAATCTAGATATTTCTCCTGCATACTGCAGTTTCACACCAGCACCATACATTAGGGCTATGTGTTTTGTTTTTTTCGTCAAAATATTAATTTTCCTGATGTTGCACTTGATGAACTTTTGTCTGTTGAATCCGTTTGTGCTATTATTTGTTTGTTTATGAAAAACCTCCCGCGCCCAATATAATTTCATTTATGATATAGGGTATTAAAGATTTATATTAAATTGTTTGGAACAGTACTTCCTCAATATTGTCTTTTCTAATGACGTGCAATTTATTTTTAGATTGGAACATTCCAAATCAGCAGTAGAATCGGCTGGAAATACGTAAATGGACAAAGAATTTGACAACTACAAAGCGCCGATCCATCTTACCAGAAAAGAAAACTAGTGGTGCTACAGAATGGCACTGACTTTCCCGTATTAGTTTTCTATTTCCTTTAGTCTCGGCTAGCTATTCGGACTTACCACGTTATCTTACCAGCTGCCATCTATCGCCGTCCAATGTACACTTTTTGACATTTTCTTAATTTTTTTCGGTTTCTTAATAGTAGAACAGAAATATTATTTTAAGAATATTAATGAATAATAAAATCTCGTTCTAAATGGCAAATTTTCTTCGAAAATTTGGAGCCGTTTTTAAGAAAATGGCGTTTAAGCGCTTTGTAAATAGGAAAATTAAAGCTCTTTTTCATTGGAATCTTTTGTGATTTCGAAAAACTTAATTTAAATTTATTTGAAGCACTTTTATACACAAATACAATAGTGTTTAGAAATTGGTGGAAATGTGCATATTAACGCTGTGAGATATCTTTAAAAAAATATCCTAAAATGGTCATATTAAAGAGTTCAATTTGAACTATTCTTTCTAAAAGTTTGACGAAAAAAATTTGAGCCATTTATGAGAAAATATCGTTTGAGCGTTACTGAAAATGCAGAATTTTGAGCTACTTTTCAGAGAAAACGGTTGAGTTTTCGATCACAATGAGAACAAATCGTCGCTAAAGTAAATATTAACGACTTGAGAAAGAAGTAAAAAGAATTGTTTTTGTAATTAAAAAAAAACACAAAAGAATAGAGCAATGTGGTGTTTACGTCATCTCACAGAGTACATTTAATACTATCCCTTCCAAAAATTTAAAGAAAGAATTTGGAGCCGTTTTTGGGGTTGTTTTCGTTTGGTTTTTTATTGTACGTATTGCAGGTAATATTACACGAAAATTATTAAAATTTTCAAATAAATGTACATTGGCTTAAAGAAAGAACTCACTATAAAGAACATATTTTATTTGGAGGAAAAATCTCTATCTTCAATTTTGTAGTTGGAGGAAGACACCGAACAACATTCAAACTTTTGCAATTTTCGAAAATTCAGAGTTAACCGTGAAAATCGGACCTATGTCATCTTAATAAGTGTATTTTCTTGCATGAAATTTAAAGAACAAATTTGGAGCCGTTTTTGAGAAAATTTTGAAAAAGTTCGGGGGGATTTACGTAAAGTACCCCCAAAAATTAATGAATGTTTTTCAGAATCTCAGAGTGTCGACGATAGCCAGATGGACAACAGTTTCTTCAATTTGAAACAAATCCTACGAGTGGTCTAGGCGCTAGTGGTGTTCACAGACGGACGGAGAGACAGGCGGACGTTTTGCTTTCAATTGGTTTTTCGGTATCAAGGACCCACAAAACAGAGATTCTGGCTATACCACGTGTTTCTTAATTTAGCAACTGGTTTTATCCATTCTTTCTATCTCAGGGCCCGACAATGAATTTTTTTCCGCCGAAAATTCGTAATTTTTTCGCGTAGCATTACATAACTTTCCCTATACTATGTATATACGTCCGCATATACGTTCGTATACGGGAAAGTAAAAAGGATGTAAATGAGACCACGTGCAAAATGCCTTTGAACAAATGCATTGTTGGTAGATATTTGGGGTTGTACGATGAACTCCAAGGACGAGCTGAGCGAATAAGAAAGATATATGAATTGCTGAAACTTTGGGAGAAGCTAATTTTCCCAATTCTTTTTACGCAGCAAGTTTCTGCAAAGGTTAACAAGCTGATAAAATTGTTCGAAAACTGTAGAAAGCGGAGGGAAGAAGAATTTGAAAAAGTCTCACTCATATTTTCGATGTTACGAAGCAGAGTGGAAACTGGCTTGCAATGAAAACAAAGAACTTTACTGAAAACAAATTGAATCAGGAGGCAGAGTTGGATATACGACTCAATACCCCTATGAAAACGATCCATTCTTCAAAGAGGCAAAGAAATGTCAGTTACATAACAAGCCAAGTGCAAGAGATTACTGATATTAGTACTGAAGTAGACAATACTGAAGAAGAAAGCTCTGATTGGGACGAATCACAATTTTGCCCCCCCTCATAAAACAAAAGTATGAAACAACAAAATCAGCCGTCAGGTCGGTGTCAAAAGTGTCCTTGTCGACAAGAAAAGCATCAAAAGTTCTTCAAAACTTGGCTGAAAACGGAGTAAATATACCTACACCATCCCAATCGGGGATTTGGCGTCGAGTGATCAAGGAAGCAGGAAAGGTCAAGAACCGCCTCAAAGAACTTACAGCGGAAGAGGAATTCTGCTTGCATTTTGATGAGAAGATAATTGAGAACAAACAATATCAGGCAGTCTGTCTGAATAATTCTGCAAGAACTCGGAATCTCGGAGTTTTGGCTTGTGAATCCGGTGTGGCCGGAAAAGAACCTCGGAGTTTTGGCTTGTGAATCCGGTGTGGCCGGAAAAGAACCTCGGAGTTTTGGCTTGTGAATGCGGTGTGGCCGTAAAAGAACCTCGGAGTTTTGGCTTGTGAATCCGGTGTGGCCGGAAAAGAACCTCGGAGTTTTGGCTTGTGAAACCGGTGTGGCCGGAAAAGAACCTCGGAGTTTTAGCTTGTGAATCCGGTGTGGCCGGAAAAGAACCTCGGAGTTTTGGCTTGTGAAACCGGTGTGGCCGGAAAAGAATCTCGGAGTTTTGGCTTGTGAAACAAGATCAGCTGATGACATCTTTATTCAAATACAAGCCCTGATAGACGAACACAGGGCTTGGAAGCGTGTTAATATGATTATTTCTGATACCACAGTAGTCAATGCGGAGCACAAAAATGGTGTAGTTGCTATACTCTTGAGAGAGTTCGGACTAAAGGTTCTAGAAGCACATCAGTTTATATGGTGTCAACATATGATCGACTTGGTTCTGCGCCACTTGATGGGTTTCCTGTTTCCAACAAAATCACGATCACACAACACTATCAATTCACTGATGATGTTTTAGTAGGATATGATGGCTTACAAAAGAGTTATTCCGTCAGAGAAAATATACTGGCACATGAAAACCCAGGATGGCGAGATGACTTCAGGTTTCTTTTTGCATTCTGTGAAGGATATAATTTCTACCAGAAGGAGAAAAAATGGCCTCTACTCAAGTGGGCAGAAGTTACCTTCCCTTCATAGTGCCAAGTGAAATTCACGGGCAATCTTCACGCTAATTGCTTATCTTGCCGAAATGGAGAGCTCAGCTCAAATCTGCTTGTGGCTTCATCGCAACTGCTCGGGCAAAACCATGGTTTTCAAAACAGCACTCTTTAAAGGACACATACAATGAGCTGCAGGCTGCTACCTCCAAATTGAAGTGTCCTAAGTCCTTTGTTACACTCACTAATAGGTAAAGGAACGGTCTGTTTCTTTATGTGCCTCCCTCAAACACACTGACCGAGCGAGCTGTAAAGCTAATGAAAGAGCTGCACAGCGCTTGCAAAAGTGACAAATATCTTAACAGCAAGTTCATAAACAGTAATAGATAAATTCAAAACTATTTGTTTAATTTCCGGATGTTTAATTATGTAATGATATTTATTAGTAAATTCAACTAAATTTCTTTTCCATGTTTCAGGTTATTACAACATGCCGTTAGGCGAGGGAGTGTATTTCAAAATTTAACAAAATGGCAGTCATTTTGATAGTTTTAGGCAAAAGTCCATTGTTTGCCACACAGGCTTTAAAACCTGAAAAAAGTCATAACTCTAACCATATATATTATCCGATTACAACAGGCACATGAGTCCTGCATTGTCTACAATGCCTTAGTGCACCTTCTAATCGTGTAAACTGGGACTTCTACTGACGTAATAAAAGTGTACAAGGCAGTACATGACTGTGTTTCGTGTATCTCTCAAATGGAGTAGTCTGATCTGTGTGCAAAGTGTTAACGAAAAGATTTGGATTGGACATTTTTATAGTTGCAATCCAAAAGTAAAATTAATGATATCTTTTAAATAAATCAGATTCATAATTTAAAGGTAATGGCCGTATGGATGTGCGTATGCATACAGAAATAATAAGTACATTAAAGACATTGTACGCAGATATAACATTTTTTCAATCAAGGTGTGTGAGAAACTACTTACCAAGGAAGGTCAACAAGCAGAAGGAAGTAAAAATGCGACGAACGAACATGCCTGTAAAGGATGTCTTGACGGAAACATTCTGGGTGGATATCATAAGAATCTATCTTTCTATTGGCATTAATTTTTCTATTCTCGCGAAACGTCTCAGATTATCATTTATGGTATTAAAAAAACAAAAAACAAATCTTTCTGCGTAATATACTAATGCAAGGAGATTGAAAACCAAAACGAGAAATCAAAGATACGATTTTCAGTAAGATCGATAATACCAATCGATAATAATCGTAGGAACATTAACGAAATCATGATCATGGTGGAAATCAACACCGCCTGGAATACAAGGCCTGCCGACCTATTCCGTGACGTCACATAGGAAGGCCGAAAATCGCCGGCCGCGGTGGCCGCGCGGCAATAGCGCCGCTGTAAATATTGCATCATTTCCCGGGGCATTTAGAATTCTTTCTGTTTTTACTTCATTTAAACTTGAAGCATATGGCTAAATGAAAGGTCAAAAATAAACACATCTATTTATTTATTTATTTAACGTCACAAACTTAGCATTTAAACTTATGTATCGATTTTAATACACTTTATTACAGCTCATGTCTTATGTTGCAACACTATTTTTGCTTGCGTCTTTTACATTCTGACATTGTTTTTCGTTTTAAATGGTCAGTTTTTTCTTTTTGAATAATTATTTAAAAGTAGGTTGGCAGTTACATATATACTTTTTTGAATAATGTCCTTAACGTTATGGTGTTCAATGTTATGATCTTGAAAGAGATTGTTTGGAATATTCATTACTCCTAAAGAAACTACTACATTCTTATAATTTGATACCATCAAAAATTCATTTTCTATTTCTTTTGAAATTAATTTTTGCACAATAATGTACAAATAAGACGTACAACAAACAATATCTTTATGAGGGTAAAACAGACTACCTCTGTTATTTGAATTAATCAACATATTATATCTACCAGACTTTTCTGCAATTAAATATTGTTTACAATAGCCACATTTGATTTTTTTGTTACAGCATAAGCATTGTATCCCCCAACATATGTTAAAATGGAACAGGTTGATACTGGAATGTCATCAATGTCGTCCTCATCTACAGCACAATTACTTTTCAAAATATCTGGAACCACTGTGTTGTGTAGGTCTTCATCCTGAGACATGAAATTAGTCGCATCAAATTCACAAACATCCACAGAAACTTGACTGAGACTGTGAGATTTCAAAATCAGGGACATGGCATTCTGAATTCGCAGTTTGCTTTCACTTTCAAAAATTTTGCCTAACAGACACATGACACTGTGCTCCAGACACATGAAACTGTGCTTTAGAAGGGTCTTGCTCCAAATGGGGATTACTGGAAAACGTGCTGCAAATTTGCCTAATAGTAGAGGATCTGGGTTATCTCAAATTACCAGATGATTTCAGATATTTATATCCTTGAGGTGATATCGAGTGAAGCAGACTACAGAATATAAGTAATTGTCATAAATATCTTGCAGTAGTTTTAGGTAGTGGAAGTAATAATATTTGTTCTTTTATAAATCCAATGTGGCTGTGGATCTCTGGTATTATTGTTTCCAAATTATCAAGAAAATGTGTGATCAAGTCGATAACATGTTTTATGGAGAAATTGCGACAATTATTGCAGAAAGCTCCACTGATTTCACTAACAATATTCTCCAAGTCATGTATCTTATTGATCTTCCTTGGTAGTTTTCCAGATGGAAGCGAGTGTATTTCAGAATCGTCATTGAAAGCAGATAATATCAATTCTTCACTAACATTAATAGCACAAAGCATTCTTCGCTGACGGTTTTCTTTCACTAACAAAATTTACATAATTTTCTTTCAGCAATACCGTCCAATCTGCAGGTAAACTTATGTCACACACTTTAGATTTCAATTCTTCATAGTAATGAAACGAATTCTTCTCATTATGTGTCTCAAAGGAAACGATGCTTTCCTCGATGACATTTCTTAAAGACTCGTTCATCAATCGCGTACGTCGCCTATCCGAGCTTTCTCGAGCAGATGTCGAAGGCCGTGACAAATACTTTGGTATTCCAAGCATTACAGACGGTTCAGCACCTAGAAATAATAATTAACTTTGTTATCTCAAACCTACATTGTAGAATGTTAAATTACCATTTATATACTTTTTGTACAAGTACTCTCTGAAAACCCAAAAAAATCATTCTATTGTCTCAAGTGAAGCAAATTCTGAAGTCGCCAGACACCTAAAATCACTAAATATGCATACGATCCCCACAAAAATCATGACTACACAAAACAAACTAAGCAAGAAGAACAGCTGTCCTTTCAACTCTTCAGAACGTTACAATAATCAACCCTTTAATGCACAAGGTTAACTTATGGACTTTACTGTTAAGAATAATTGCATAAAGATTAAGGTCTCTTTCTGAATTACATTATTCTCCTTCTGAAGTCATATATAGTTCCCAAATAATATATTATTTAACTCACCATCAACAAGCCTGGGGTATGACAATGGGGCATTAATTTGCTTCCCTGTTTTCTCATTTTAAGCTGAACTACTTCTTTCAACATCACGTTCGTTAAAATGTAGTTCACAAACCTACACATGAAATAGAAAACAAGATATTTCCAACAAACTAAAGAATCCAGTTCCAGAGAGAATTGGACAGAAAGATGGTTAGGTATAGAAATATAGTATGTATCACCAAGTTAAGTAATCTATGAATAATATAATCGAAGGTAAGAAACACATATTTTAAAGATAGATTGTAGCTTACCTTTGTGTATGTTGTGGGTATAAAATCATTTATATTGCTCTCATCGATTTTCTTTTTAACTCGACGTCCTTTGGACACGAAAAAATACCCAACCGAGGTCCATTCTTATAATTTGCCTGGCACCCCGGCACACAACTAGGCATAATTTCTGCACTTATATCCCTACATACACACACACACACACGGTTTAAGTATATTTTACCATTAAATAACAAAAAACATTAAGCACAGGCCCAGAAACAACACTACCGCACTATAGTATGTGATAATGGATCATGGCCTTCTCGTCGTGACGTCACGCACAAACTCTCAGGGCGTCGGCAGGCCTTGTATTCTAGGCGGTGTTGGTGGAAATATCATAATTAAGCTGCGGATTACTTCCTAAGTGTCGATTTTTATCCTTCAATTAAAACTGCAGTATTTTAGGAGACTTACGTTATTCATTCATTATTCATTACTGTATTCATTTCGAGGAATTAGTAGTATTATGTTTTAATACGCCTCATGCTTCAAAGTGAATAAGTAACCTAATATACTGCGTTTTTAATAGAAGGATAAAAATAGGCAAATAGGCAAAAATCCGCAGCTTAATCATAATGCACTAATAGGGAAATATAATCGATGTAAATAAATAAAGGCATTTGTTTAAAAAATAAAAATTTTTCAATACAATAAAATACAAATTCAAATCATTATGTTTTATTTTTAGGTCTTTTCAAGTTACACTCATTAGTTACATTGGCCGACGTTTTCAAACTTTTAAAAAGTTTCAGAAACAAAACTCGCTGATTGTGACCAATTTTGGGTCGCTGAATACGTATATGTTAGCCGTTTTACTACATTAGCTCGTATTTTTGTGTAACATATAGTTGCCAAATTTACCGTTATAGACATAATGAGGTAACTTGAAGGTACCGGAGAATGAGCTGTTTGACTGCAAAAAGGGAATCAACTTGGTTTTAGCACTTGTGTCAAAGACAATTTTTAAAATTCTATAAATTAATTTATTAAATCTAAACAATTAAAAATCTATTAAGTTAGTTTACTAGCATTTAAAAACTGTACTTCGGCATTTACATACCAGAATAGTTTATAAGGTATAATGTTCACAGATGTATACAGACCATCACTTAGTTTTGGAAAACACTGTCTAAGATACTTAAATCCTTCACCTACTTAGTCTATTCTTTTTATGAAAAATTCATGAAGTCCAAAGTAATGTGCAGATGCGGAAGCAGTACCTTGCCTGGATCGATCAGAGACTCATACTTGACATTGTTGGTACCGGGCTTAAATGACTCTCTGGGGGGGGCACTCCTTTCGTGACACAAAAAACAAACAAAAGTGCTTTGTAAATCCACCTTCCAGGCAAATGTATAATTTTGCCAATACTTTTAGACCTTCATTAATTTGCCACCATGATCTTTGTATTTGATATGATTTAAAGTGAGTGCGAGATCCTCGTAAGTCTCTTTCTTTGGAACAGTGTGCCACAGTAATAGACGGCAGCTTATTTCCATTATGTAGTAAAACTGCTTTCAGACTGTACTTGGATGAATCTACAAAAGGAAACCAATCAGATAGTTTGTGTTGGATTCCTAACTCATTCATTAGGCCATTGATGTCCGTGCATACGCAAAGGGAATCTTCCACTCTGTAATATTCTGAAAAAGGCTCGTTCCTTTTCCTGTGATGAGTGTAAGTAGCTCCGGGAGCCAGTAAACACCATTCATGGAGTCTAGCACCCAAGAATTGAGCTATCTCTTTCGTAAGTTGTAAGTCCCTCGCTAAATCGTTCAATTCATGTTGAAGGATGAAATAAGTCTCATCATTTCAATGGAAGGGATTATCAGATCATCATCAAATATTGAGTTAGTGTCCTCATCGGTTCCCGTAGGTGCTGTAATATCGATAGTTTCCCAATCGTTCGGAAGAGTAGGTGCAGGTAAATTTTCTCCATGACGCACTGGTCTGATCACGGATAGCAAGTTTGGATATTCGCTGGCACACTGTTTCTTCTTGTTACTTCCTGCTGTATTGGTCATACAGAAATAAGTCACTAAAGAGATTCCGGAGTTCTCTCCATATCATCGGAACAGCAAAAGGCATACTTTTCTTGGTTCCTTTAACCCAAGCCGTCAGATACATCAGACAACGCACAAGACGGGCCCAGCTTTTATCCTGATCCTCAATCTTACAATCTCTCTCTCTCTCTCTCTCTCTCTCTCTCTCTATATATATATATATATATATATATATATATACTATATATAGTGATACCGAATCCATTACGGCTGCGAGCCTGAGAATTGCTCCGCGTCGCGCGACAGAGGGGTCGACGGCGGCCCCAAGGTTCTGTCACGCCACCCGCCGGACCCACCCCCTAAATTCGTCACACCCAAGTGTCCCGCGGCCTGGGGGTCTTCTCGTGCACGCGGCACTGCAGTACTTTTCCGCGGCGCCCCTCGCCCTCCCCATCCTCCCTTGAGATTTTCGTTCCCCCCCCCAGTCATTAATTTCTGCCCCTGTTTGACAGAAAATTGAAGCGAGAGAGAACGAGTGCAGGTTTCTCTCTCATTTCTCGGCCCCAAAAACTTCCGATGATTGGGCGGAATTATTCTACGACGCAATACTCTTTCGCCAATAGCCGCCGGACGTAGGCAAAGCTCTAGAATGTTCTAGAACATTCTGAGGGAATTTGGTGGGGGAAGGGAGGCTCGAAGGACTTCGTGCAGGAGACGGTCAGGACAGAAGGTGTGAGGCCATCACAGAGAGAGGGTGTGAGGCCGTCACAGAGAGAATGTGAGAGGCGGTCAGGGGGACGAGACGTTGTTGTGGAGGCGCCCGGCGTCAGAGATAAAGTTTTGTTTCTTAGTTGGACTTATAAGAAAACGTTGAGTTTTCGAGGAGAATTTGTGCGCGGTTCTTAAATAAGTGTAGACCGCGGATTGTGAAAAGTTTTGACATTCTAATAGTTCAAAAAAAGTATCTGACTTGTGCTCGTGTTTGGAACATTATCGTGGAACTTGCTACGAACTCTAAAGTACCGTGCGGTGAACCGAAAGTGACAAGGTCATTCAAGTGAGCAGACATTATCTGATCATTAGCGACAGTAAGTGAGCGGCGCCGTGTGTTGGGCCAGCACCCCTACAACCCCGTCTTCTACCTGGCTCGGCCCTGCGCGCCCCTTTGTGCGGCGTCCCACGACGCTCGCACCGCCCCTGCCAGCCAGCTGGCGGCCCGAGGTCGTTCAACTCTGGTTTGCCCCGCTAAGGCGGTATCTTTTTCGTTCTTTTGGCGCACCCGTGGTCGAAAGGCATAAACAGTTTGGTGAACAATCTTTAATTACCTTTGACCGGGCGACGAAGAGAAGATTCCCGGCCGCGCTTGGCTGTCAAGAGGGAATCAGCGTAGAGGAAAATATTGTTCTTTTTACTGTAGTCATTTTCACTTTTCAATTTATTTTATTATTTTATGTGTGCATGTTATATTTCGGAATTGGGGAAAGGGGAGCATGCTCGCCGACATAAGTGGTAAAATCTTGCAATTTTTTTTATTAAATGAAGGCCACCTGTTTGTTAACATGAGTAAAAGTCTCTTATTTTACACCGGCCACCAACTTCCTCCATCTTCATCAATTTAGGCAAGCCTTTCTACCGACTGAGCGAGCCGGCTACCACGTCTACGGCGCCCAACCGACAGACGGGTAGTCGCAATATATATATATATATATATATATATATATATATATATATATAAGCTAACAACAAGAAGCTCCTGTATTTCACCTAATGAGTGAACTACTATTTATTTCTCACTCGAGTAACATTGTGGACATGGTTACTTTGATGAAGCTGTCCCTACAAAATGGTAAAAACTGGCAACTATGCGTTACTCAAAAATACGAGCTAATCTAGAAAAACGGGTGTCCATTTCGAATCACCCTGAAATTAAACGGAATCAGTGTTTTTCCTTTTTGTAACTTAACTGACGTCGGCCTGTGTTATTGACAGAAGAATCATCTTCTGTATTATTTCAGTAGTATACCTTTCCGTTGCGACTCTCACACGCAACCAATCTTTACAAATGAGGTCTCTAAAGAAAGAGGATTTCACATAGACGTAACGAATTGCACTTTGACTTTAAAAATATAAAGGATTTGCAAACGCGTCTAAATATTCAAGTCAAATGCAACCCGCAACACTTGCCCAAGTTTTCGTCAAATAATTCCTAAACAAAGCGTTCTAGGGACTTAAAAACAATACTTTTGAAGCCGAAGGTCTCAAAGAAACGTTTTTCATACCATAATCTATAAGATGAGATTCCTCGATATTCAATTAAATTTTCGGTTTCGCGCTTCAATACAATCAAGGCCACCTCAATATTTCAGCCCTTGCTGATGGTAGCCAGTTTTGTGACAACATGCTTAGAAGGCTTAGATTCCTCAATCTTATATTTAAGTTTTCTGTATACACCGTGGTTTGTGCAGTCTGACAAGAATTATTTGCATAATCATTAATTCAAGATTTGCTCTCCAGCAACAACTATATTTAGAAGTTTATTATTATAATTGCTTGATACCTATGAATGTGAGTCTTATGTGAGTATTGAAACCATTTTCTTAATGTTTTGCCGTGGTCTGCAAGTGCTGTGTACCTAATTGTGGAGGGATGTGGGCGTACAGTGAAAAGTGAAGACTGTGTTTGTGTTTCACCTTTACCAGTATTTTCGTTATCAGCAGTAATTCATTGAAAATTTTAAGTCTGCAGGTTCAGACACGTAGCTTTCTCAAGAGTCAAAAGCTAATATTTTTTGTGACTATCACGAAAAGCTAAAATCTAACTGTCAAAAAGTATTGAATAATTACTTCAAATGTTGTCTTTAGGGAAGTGTTGTGAATTGTTTCAAGAACATTCTCCGTAATATTTGATAAATCTTAGTTGAAAACTTCTTTTAAAGGTCAATTGGATTGTCTATTTTTATTTGATATTGTGTTAGTACATTGCAAGTTATCTTTATACATTTTTAAACAATAAACACGTTTCGTTAACAAATTTCCCTTTTAGAATGGAAATAGAAGGGATAAGTGTGTGGGGTTTAACATGCGAGAGTTCTCGCTAGGGGAAAACGTGTTCTATGGCACAACACAAAAAACAAACGTTTAAAATTAAATTTTAAATTCGTCTCTTCGTTTTCAATATTTTTCTAATATTTGGAAATTAGCTATAATTATCCCTATTCGTAAACCAAAGAAAGACCCAAGATTTCCTTCAAATTACCGGCCCATTAAATTACTTTCTTCATTATAAAAAAATTACGAAACTATATTACTTCACAGAATTTATACATTCACTTCTCAAAGTAACACTATTCAACCTTCACAATTTGGATTTACGTACAAACATTCTACTCTTCATCAGCTTTTGAGTATTACTGAACACATAGAAAATTCTTTTCATTTAAATCAACACTCACTTGCAATCTTTTTAGATATAGAAAAGGCATTCGACAAAGTCTGGCACGATGGTTTAATATATAAACTTCATCTTGTAAGTATTCCTATTTATCCTATAATTATTATTCAAAATTTCCTATCTAACAGAACTTTCATAGTTAAATATAATAATTTCTTCTCTCAAAAATTTAACATCTCTGCCGGGGTCCCTGAAGGTTCTTGTCTTTCTCCTCTGTTATTCAATATTTATCTATTCGACATTACAAAATTCGCTTCTTCTAAATTAGCACTTTTTGCAGATGATACAGTACTTACTAACTCACACACTAATATCTTCTTGCCAGAAATAAACTTCAAATAGATCTTAATCGTTATTCGGTGTGGGCTAACAATTGGAGAATCAAAATCAATATGGATAAATGCTAAGCCAAAATATTTACGTTATATAAGCCAATAACCCCTCTTCCCCTTCTGATTCATAACACTCCTATTTCTTGGCTTTCTTCCTCTTCATCTATTAAATATTTAGGTCACCATCTGGAAACAAAACTAAACCGGAAAATTCACATTAAAAATGTTATACAAAAAACTACCATTAAAATACATAAACTTAATTCTCTCATAAATAATAACTCAACTCAATCGTGTTATAAA
Organism: Acheta domesticus; assembly: GCA_031308135.1. Taxonomy (NCBI): domain Eukaryota; kingdom Metazoa; phylum Arthropoda; class Insecta; order Orthoptera; family Gryllidae; genus Acheta; species Acheta domesticus. Next base: position 244,853,776 of record JAHLJT010000631.1, read on the forward strand.
TAACTCAAAATAACTCAACCGTGTTAAAATTGCTAAATTAATATACACTTCAATTATTAGACCTATTTTAACTTATGCTTGACCACTTTGGTCAAATGCAGCAAAATCAAATATACAAAATCTTTAAATTATTCAAAAAAAAACTCTTTAGAAAAATTCTACATGCACCTTGGCTTATTCCCAATACACAAATTCACAATGAACTAAATCTCCCTACAATCCATGAATTAGATTAAATATTATAGTCTCAAATTTTTTAATCCTGTTCCTTCATTACACCATGCACAATTTTTTAATCTTGGTAAAACTTATTCCTTTCCTCGTAGAATTAATTCCAAATTTCCTAAAGATAAATTTCATCTTCCGTAAGTTTATTTATTTCCTCTTCTTTTCCATGTTTCTTAGTCTTATACATTTGTCTAATTCTTAAAAATTTACATTCATAAATCCTCTTACAGAGGTTAGTGTCCAAAACAACTGTCCATATATTGTACATTTCAATGCCCTGAAAGGCAAATTGTCGAACACGAAGTAATAAATTATTTAAAAAAATAGCTAAAGAAAATTATCTTTATATAAATGAAAAACAAAAATCAAAACGCGCTAGCCTACAATACTAGGTGAATTAATTTAAAAAAGCAAGTAAAAATTGTAGAAAGAATGGCGTATACTTGGGTTTTTATTTCTTGGCGTGTAATTGTTGGCGGTATCTGAAAGCATGTACATCAACGCGTAGCTGCAAACTCATATTGTAAATACTACACCATTTGATATTAAACTCAAGGTGTCGATTTGTTAAGATATTCAATATGCAAACATCGTTTGAACAACATTTCCATGTACCGAAGTGAAACCTAAGCCTACGAAATTGTTTATAATGGTAACAAATGGCATTTAGTACTCAAAGGTGAAAATATACTTGATTTTTCCGGCTCGGAATTGCTTTTCTTGAGGTACATTAGAAAACAGATAATAATCCAATACTTTTTAGTATAGAAATAATTTTTCAATTTTCGCACCCCAGCAAGCTGGCATCCGCGCCTCTCCAAACCCCCCAGTTCCCCATAACAAATCAAGGAAAGTTAAATAATATTGCAAAGAGTAGGGTTGTATTTTCACACTACTTTACGATCCGGTATTTTCACACTACTTTACTTGGCTTTCTCAAGAGTAAAAACCATTTCTCTTGTACATGTGCTTTAAATAATGTCAAGTAAAGTTTCTGGAAAACTCAACAATTTTCTGTGAAAACTAGCTCAAAATTCCGCATTTTCAGAAACGCTCAAACTCCATTTTCTTATTAATGGATTCAAATTTTTTCTTCAAAGTTCTGGAACGGATAGTGCTAATTGCACACTAAAGTGTGCAAACGTTAAAACGTAAAGTTCATGTTGGGGTATTTTTTTTGTTTTTTCAAAAATTACACAAATGTAATTTTTTTGAAAGATCTCTCACATCTTTAATATGCACATTACCAGCAATTTGTAAACACTATTGTATTTGTGAGTTAATGTGCTTCAAATGACTTCAAATAAAGTTTTTTGGAAACTCAAAAATTTTCTGTGATAAAGAGCTTCGAATTTCTCATTTTTAGTAGCGCTTAAACGCCATTTTCTTAAAATCGGCTACGAATTTGTAAAGGAAAATTGCCATATAGGACGAAATGTTTGTGTTCTTTAATATTCTAAAAGTAATATTTCCGTTCTACCATTAGGAAACCAAAAACGTAAGAAAATGTCGAAAAAATGTAATTTGGGCGGCGATAGATGGCAGCTGGCCCGAGTATAAGGCCATTCCGAATAGGATGCAAGGAAATAGAAAACTAATACGGGAAAGTCTGTGCCATTCTGTAGCACCACTAGTTTTCTTCAAATTTCTTGAAAGAATAGAGTACAATACACTTATATAGGTGGCATAGGTCAGAATTTCGCGGTTAACTCTGAATTTTAGAAAATTGCAAAAGTTTGAAATTTTTTCGGCGTCTTCCTAGAACTACAAAATCGAAGACAGAGATTTTTCGTCCAAATAAAATTTATTACCCAAATTGAGTTCTTTCATAAAGGTCACGTACATTTTTTTGAAAATTATAGTCGTTTTCCGCGCAATATTGCGTGCATATGTGCAATTTTTAAAAAATTACAAAAACAAGATTTTCACAATACCGGCTTCAATTTTTTCCTTTAAACTTTTGGCGGGGATAATGCTAAATAAATTCTATCAGATGACATAACGTCATACTGCTCTATACGTTGTTTTTTTCAAAATTACAAAAATGTAGATTTTTTACTTGTTTCTCACGTCGTCAAAATTTACATTATATATGTATTTTATTGTTCAGTGCGTTTCTTTTTTATCATAAGCTTCAAAGTATCTCTAAGTGATGGTTTTTGAAATGTCCATAAGTGGTCCATAATAAAGGAACAAAATTGGCAAATTTTCTGAAATGTTCGAACGAAATTTTACTCGAAAACTATTGAAATTTTTCGCCGAAATTCTCAACAATGGAAAATAGTTCAATTCTCTCCCATGTTCCAGAAGCTTGATTTCGGCCAAGATATTTGGGGCCCAAAAATCAAAATAATGCTGAAAAATGTAGGTATTTTTTAATCACACTCAAAATGAAAAGTATCCATTGCACCGAAACGAAAAGTAAACCATCGCGTCAATTGAAAAGTTTTCTAAATATTTTGTTTTATAACATTTTCGCGAATTATAGTACATATTACCGCAAATGTGATTTTTTCCACCTGTTGTACTTGCTGACAAAGGCAAATGCAGAGTGATTTTGAAATTAAATTGATTACCATGACAAGAAAGTTGTTATTAAACAATGTGTGTTTATTTCTCGATCAGACAATGAACAAAATATAAAATTTATAATGAATATTAAGTATATGTGTATGTGTGTGTCAGTCAAAAAACATATTAGTGTTGTGGATTTAGGGTCATCGAAATGTATTACTTATGTTGAGAGTTTATTTCATGTGCATTTTTCGAATAATTTTATTACTGAAATCGTTGGCTTGCTGTTTGTGCCGAAAGTGAAATCACTAAAAAGCACGTAAGTTTTTGACAAATGTACGTGAAATTTGACAATGAATGATAAAACTATAATTTGCATTCATCATTTTTGAATCGTTTGTAGTTAAAATATTTTGTTTAGTCATGGTATTGCTTTCCCTGTTTCAAGGTAAATGAAGTAATGTTAATTTTGTGGCAATATTTACATTAGTGGCGATGTATTCCCATTATTGTATTTACGAGTACATTGGCTTTAAATACTGTCTAGTAAGGTTTCTCGAGAACTCAACCGTTTTCTGTGAAAACTAGCTCAAAATTTCGCATTTTCAGAAACACTCAAACGCCATTTTCTCAAAAATTGTTCCAATTTTTTCTTCACACTTTTCGAACGGATAGTGCTTTTTACACTCTTTAATATGACACAAAGTTCAATTTGGGGTATTTTTTGTTTTTGCAAAAAGTACATAAATGTAATTTTTTTGAAAGATTTCTCACATCGTTAATATGAACATTTTCAGCAAATTGTGAACACTGTTGTATTTGTAAGTTAATGTTCTTCAAATGACTTCAAATGAAGATTTTCGAAAACCCAAGCATTTTCTGTGAAAAAGAGCTTCAAGTTTCGCATTTTTAGTAGCGCTTAAACGCCATTTTCTTAAAAACGGCTAAAAATATTTGAAACAAAATTGCCATTTAGGAAGAAGTTTAGTGTTCTTTAATATTCTAAAAATTAATATTTCCGTTCTACCATTAGGAAACCGAAACGTCAAGAAAATGTAAAAAAAAACTGTAGTTTGGACTGAAATAGATGGCAACTGGCACGAGTATGTGGCAATTCCGAATAGCTAGCCCAGATCCAAGGAAATAGAAAATACGGGAAAGTCTATGCCATTCTGTAGCACCACTAGTTCGTTATCAGGGCCCGGCAATGAATTATTTTCTGCAAAAAATCCGCCGTTTTTTCACGCAGTATTACATAACTTTCCCTATACTACATACGTACATATATGGGAAAGTAAAAAGCTTTTCTAAATTGTGACTATCACGAAAAGCTAACTGTAAAAGAATATTGAATAATTACTTCAAATGCTGTTTTTAGGAAGTATTGTGAATTGTTCCAAAATCTCTCTACAATACTGACAATCTTTACAGATCACTGTTCAATTCATGAACTTCCTCCAGATCAGACAGCTCTTATAGAATATTCTGAATTTCATTCACTTGAATTCTTTCTCTGGACATTTTACACAAAGTTTCGAAGAGGCCAAATTATAATACAATAGTTTAGAACAACAGCAGGCGCGCAGCGTAAAGTTTACGTAACTATACATTTATCCCGAATAGAACGTTACAAAAACCTAATATCAGCATGCCCACGAAACTATGGCTGCAGGTGTGCATCACTAAAGATACCTGGACGGAATACCAAGAACGCAGAAGTCTTTGCCAACAATAAGTTAACAGCAAATGCAAAAAATCTGCTATTGTCGTAAAATTTATGTCCACGCGCCCGTTGGAAGGTTAAATGTTGGCGGTATCTGGAAGTATGTTCATCAACGCCCAGCTGTAAACTCATATTGTAATTAATACACCGATTGATATTAAACTTAAGGTTTAATTCGGCTAAAATTCGTCAAGATATTCAATACGCAAACATCGTTTGAGTAACATTCCCATATACCGTAGTGAAGTCTAATCCTGCTAAATTGTTTCTAATGGTAACAAATGGTATTAAGTACCCAAAGGTGAAAATATTAGTTTAGGTACGTAAGAACGCAGAAAATAATCCAATACTTTTTAGTATGCAAATAATTTTTCAATTTTCGCACCCAGCAAGCTAGCGTCCTGACCAAGGTCCTGACTCTCCAAAGCCTCCTCTGTTTCTCATCTCAAGCTGCGGATTTTTGCCTATTTTTTTCCTTCAATGGAAAACGCAATATTTTAGGTTACTTATACATTTTGAGGCATTAGGAGTATTATATGTGAATTTTATTGTGCCTATAAATGCATATTTTGCGCAGGCGCGGATCCAGACTTCTCTTTTGGGAGGGGTCAGGTTAAGACTCTCATGCATTATCTCGGAAAGGGGGGAGGGGACCGAATGTAATAACAAATTTGACGTATGTTATTCGTATATCAGATTGACTTTATTATACTATAAATTATTAGAAATTCAATATACCAGTAATCACATATCAGATATCAAGCAGGTTACAATTGTTACAATCCTCACCATATTCGCTGGGAGTGAGGCGGGGGTAACTTTGGAATTTTAACTGGTAACCTCCAATTTTTGTTGCAGATTAGAATTCTGCCTACAAAAATATGTCAATTTTATTCGGTACATTAGTTTTAAAAAAATGAAAATTTATAAATTTATCAACAATAAATTTCAAGTTATCAAAAATAACTTTCATTTGATGCAATATAAAAAATTTATGAAGAAACGAATATGAGAGAGACATGTAAATGTGTGTAATGAAAAAAGTATATTTTAATAAATTATTATAAGTAATAAATGCATGCCTATAATAAATAAATAAAGTAAATTATACTTTTATTTATTCTCACAATTATTTTTCTCATTTTAAATTTTCCTTTTTTACATTTTTTCGTTTATATTGCTCTTTCGTACATTGATAAATTTGCACCATATTTGAATCTCCTTGAATGGCGATTCTTCTATAACAATGTTGTAAACTTCATTATAAGTTTGGCGACAACTACACTGAGACATGCAAAATTACAAATAATAATCTAATAAATTTAATTTAATGCAACAGTTAATATTTTTCAATTAACTGATCTGATTCGTTTTGCATTGCCTTGGGGCTTTGTTTAATTAAAACCCAAATAAAGTAACATCATTGCAATACTGTTCATCAAGAATGAGTGCTATGAAAAGATACTTTTGATACTGGATTCGGACACAGCGATAGCTAAACTTTCAAATAAGATATTTTAGGCGTCAGACTATTCTCACTCAATAGCCGAACTAAAATTCTCTAGCCGGATTCGGACTCAGCGACAGCAAAATATTCAAATAAGATCTTTTAGCAGTGGCGAAGCTGAAGGGTAATCTGGGAGCCTTATAATACCCAATTTTTTTTCAATAAATTCTGTCGTTGTGTACCATTTTTCAATATTTTTGTTACTGAATCGTTGAAGAAAATTAAATGTGTTCGACTTCTTTTCTCCGCCTACGCGCGAGGGAATAAGCAGGGCCGCAGAAATATACACTTTGGGGCCGATAGCTGAGCGAGGAGTCTGCCAGTGGATAGACACCGGCTGGCTCTGCCGCGCACGCGCAAAAGAGAGCGGTACTCTATCTCCCTTTCAATTGCATTCACTGGGCAGAGACCCCAGTTGCAGCCTAGGCTCTCGGTAGGCATGAACTTGTACAGCAATGCACACCCACGTCTCAGAGGCAAATTCACCTCATCACCTGACGTTGTGGGAAAATAGAGTTGTTTGTGCCGTTTGTGTGATTTTTGTTAGTGTTTCTTTACGAAACAATTAATGAAGCTAAAGATATAGTGTTGCTCACAATGTCCCACTGACTATGCGCCAGTCTCATACCTTCTAAACGATTCACGATATCGAAATGCAGTTTTCGCTCAACAATGCGGAATCACGAGTTAAGTACTACGCCATAGAGATAGAAATAGCGATACGTAGTAATATACCGTGTTAGATATGAAGAGACTATTGAAATCCTCATCAAAGTAGACATGACTATGAATGAACTTTCAGGGTGAGAATTATTTCAAAGATACAAAATTGTATCTTTTAAAATTATTGATACAGAAGTGACTCAGATGGAGTACATGTTTCAAGATTTTGACAACTTTCATTTTATTGAATTTCTGGACGAAAAGCAGTTTTCCACCTACAAGCGTCCTTTCGTTCAGAAAAGTTTCCTTTCCTAATAAAACAATATCGATTCCTTGACAGTGAGAAGCTTTGAAATGAACTGACAAATGTTTACATTAATAACGCAGAATACATGCCTGCAGTTTTTTTCTGAAGTATTTGTTAGACAAGTTGGTACAGAAAAAATATCAAGAGACGGTTCGGTTTGTACAACTCAAACCAACTTTCCCTTTATATACAGCATTATGTGAAAGGAATACGATTACATTAAAGAGTTAAGACATTCTTGAGAAATTCCGTTGGAAATTAACTATGCAGAAACGAAAGCTTTAAAGAACACTTTATCGATGTTTTTGTTGAATAAAAAAAAGATGAATGGAACTAATTTACAAAAAAAAATGTAAGATAAGATTTTCAGAATACCTAACTGCATCACTCTAGCTTCGCCACTATATTTTAGGCGTCGACACTATCCTCGCTCATCAGCCAAACTAAAATTCTCTAATACTAAATCTTTTCGACTAATCTTTACCACTAACCCCTGTTGATAGCCTTAATTTACGTTCTTACAAAACCAGAACCGACATCAGACTTCAATGATCAAATTAGGTTCGCCGTTACAGATCACTTTAAGCATTTTAAGGTTAAATAAACATTGAGTTTGATAGGAGTTCCAATACTGAATTGGATTGTATCATCGAAACTGAATTCTAACAAACACCTGAAAGCAAGATTGTTGCCAATTTTATATTCATACCATTATTATTACGTAGTTTAGCTAGTTCTATTCCCTTTGAATAACAATTATGACTTTTAAGATGAGTCCATGTGTTGACATCCATTTTTCGCACAATTCTCTCGTTCAATTAGTGACAAATATTCACATTAAGTTAGCAACACTAGTAACGCGCAGTGTATTTGATTCCGACTTTAGATATGTTACTTGTTTAGATATATTTCTTCGTATTAAAAATATTTTCAAAGTGATCTTGTATGATCTTGATGAAGTATGTTTTTATACAAATTAAATTCCAATTTCTATATACATTCATTAGTTTTAGCACTGCTAAATTTTTAGAAATTTCTAGAATTGTTTGAAAATATCTGAAAATGTCTCGGCCAGTCCCGATTCTGTAAGGACACTGGAAAGGTTATAATTTTTTTTAGATATGTTGAAGTTTCTCACAAAATTTTGTCGGTTCATCATTTGGGGGGGGGTCATGACCCCCGTGACCCCCCCTTGGATCTTCGCCTGATGACCATATATCAAAAGAGAACTGTGGCATTAAACTTTTTAAGCATTAAATGTTGTCTATTCTCGTATTTACTGATCAAAATGCAATTATTCATAATCAATTTTTTAAAGTAGGTTTTTTCGTTTTTATTCTGCAGAGTCAGAGAAGTAGAAGAACTATCGATAAATTTATATTCCGTTTCACTGACACCACAGTGCGGATATTTCGTATTATAAAACATGCAAAATCACTGATGGTGGTCGTGTTATTTTTTACTTCCAATTTTTAAACTATTTTTCTCAAAAACATCTCCACATGTTTTCTTAAAATTGTCTCGTATTTATCAAAGGATGGTATAAAAATTGGTGCCGGTCCCATTTTTCAAGAATTCTGTATTTTCGAAATAGCAAAAATAAAATATTTGAATAGAGAAATTTTTGTCATAAATGAAATCTATTTAAAAAATCAAATCTGTAAAAATTAATGTGTATAATATTTTTAAAGTAGTTGTTTTTGCAGAAATTCTGCTTGAAATTAATGCAAATAATAAACCTCAAAAACTACTACAATTTTTTTCTAGGAACAGAACAAGGGATTCTTAAAATAATGGCGCAGGTCTCATTTTTGCTGAACTATCTTAACTTTCTTGAAAATTGCGAATTTTGAAATATTTTTTAGATGAAATGCAAGAAACTGTGTGCTGTTGAAGCACCACTAGTTACAACATGCGGGTTATGCTTGGCAATTAAAACAAATCAAACAATATTTTAAATTTTGTTTCAATGAAATGTGAGGAAAAATATCATTAACATTAGTGTGCAGCATTAGAGTATCAGCTTCAAATTAATAAAAAGCCAAAAGGTAGCTACTGCAATTCAGCCATTTTGTCCAAAATGCACAACAATGATAGAAAGGATTTCTCAGAATGCGTAATTGAGCTTTCTCAGAACAACGATGAAAGCAAACATCTATGAAGGTAACTATATACTTTGGTACAAATCTTTCTACAGAAGTATATAAATACAGATAAGAAAAAAGGTGTAGTACCTTTTTAAATGTCTATTTTACATTTTAAATGCCTATTTCTCCAGTTATTCGTGCCTATAAATCTGCAGCTTATTCATAAAAAATCAAGGAAAGTTAAATAATATTGCAAAGAGTAGGGTGGTACTTGTCCGATCCGGTATTTTCGCACTACTTTACGTGGCTTTCTCAAGAGTAAAAACCTTTTCTAATATGTTTGTGACCATCAAGGAAAGTGAAAAGCTAACTCTAAAGGAAGATTGAATAACTACTTCAATGTTGTTTTTAAAGAAGTATGAATTGTTCCAAGAACATCTCTCTATAATACTGAATAAACCCTTATTGAAATTTGTTTCCAATATCAGTTGCATTGTTATTTTTGTTTGATATTCTTAAGTACATTAGAAGTTACATTTATACACTTTTTAAAACAAATAAACACATTTCATTTACAACTTTCCTTCTTAAGGGAAAAGATGGACAAATGGATAGGGAAAGGGTGCGGTTTAACATGCGAGAGTTCTCGCACGGGTACGCTAGTTTTCCTTTTAATGCCATTCAATATTCATGATATTGCAGCAATATCAATGTATATGAAATCATTTTGAAACCAAAGAGCGTCCAACAGTCGCTCTCTCCCACAGTCTAATAATAGACTGTCTCTCCGGTGCCTTGCCGGGAATTGCACTATGATGTATTACTAGTTTTACTGCATTTACTTTTTGGCCCTTCTTTTTAACACGGCAAACACAGTCTAATAAATATGTGGCACACAATCTATAACTAAACTAGACTGTGGTGAACATATGGCATTTTTGTGTCTCAACGAGTTGGGTGACGCTGTCGGGCGCTGCGCGGCGACCGAGGGAGTCTCAGGGGCATATCGATCATCTGAGACTGATTTTCGTTTGAAGGTACATTTATGAATTTCGATTCTTTTTATAATAATTAAGAAATGCGCACAAGTGTGCATGGAGTTTACAGTTCAGTCTTCGGAGCTGAGCTCCGTAATTGTTTTCTTGCTTTCCTTGCATGAAAGCACATGATACTTGGTACACTTTTCGTTGCACAGTTTGATTCTTTTTGAATGTACACAGGTTCAGTCAATTATTAATGACATTTAATGCACTATTTATGAAGTTTAGAGAATTTATTTTCATTTGTTATTAGATTTATTGATTTAAAATGTACCGTTGATGATTCATTGTGTGAAGTTGGCCACAATGGAAGGAAGTCCCTTTCTCGGTAGATGAATATTTCGCTTGCAGAAGAATGCGGTTCCCTGCAGTTATACTACGATTTTCGTAACTTTGTCCCCGACAGGAATCAGCTTTTTCACTGCCATCCAATCAGGAGCTTATATTTCGCGACAGTGACGTCACTACGGTAACGTTCAAGCTCCCGATTGAATGAACAGGTCATTGACCATAACCTGAAAGAAAAAAAACAACAAAAAAACAAAAGAAAAACAACATAATGCTGTTACAATTAGCTTTATTTTCTCAACCATAGTTTCTGATATTTTCAGATATCATGACTCAACAACAGGAGATGTTGAACTTCCTGAAGATTGCTGTGAGGTAGGGTAAGCACAAGAAAGCTTAAAATATTCAAGTAATAAATAGCAATTAATAAGGTACACTGTGGTTTTTCATCCTACCAATTGTATATTTATGATACTATTTGAACACAAAAATTATGACAGCATTTGGTTTACATAACTTGTACAAGGCTGTTTAACCAGGGCTCTCTGCACAACATGTCTAAATATTACAGCACATTAGTTACATTTTGAGTTGCTGCCAGCAAGTTGTAGGTTTAAATTCTGATGTCCTGCTTTTCTACATTTCCAAGGTACCACAAAAGACATTTTATGCAAAACTTGAGTTGGTCGAAATGAAAATACCATCTTGAATGCAAAGCATGTAAAATATTGCCACACTTTTAATAAGATAACTGTTGAAAACATGTCAAAAGGTCACTTGAATGTAAATCACAAAACATCAGACAGGTGTTTGATAAACAATGCAAAATATAACAATTACTTATAAGATCAAGCAGTATTGATTTTTAACTAATTGTAAATTCTGCATACTATTGAACAAAAGTCAATCAGCCAAGTAGAGACTTTCAAGCTGTACAAAAGAATTAAAAGTTGAACATACTTGTATAATATACTAGGTTAAGGATGAGGAAGAAAACAGCAAGTAAGGACTTTGTAATAATGAACAACTTTCACAGCGCCATGTATTTACTACACCCACAATGGGGCAATACATCTCAAAAATTGTACATCATTTTCCCATTTCAAACTCAATAGGCAAAGGTTTTGGGTGAATGCTGAGTTTAAAAACATATTTCCAAAAAAAGCATTCTACCAGACCTAATATACTGCAATCATGAATTGACTTTATTGAGGGCTTGACTCTACCTTCAAAATCATCAATAAATTAAAAATCACTACATGCACATAAAACACATTAATGATACTGATACATAACAAAAAAAATAAGCTGGTGCATTTTGTAGCATAATATTTACATCACTTGAAGCATTTGCTTCAACATGTTTTCCAAGAATGGACTTATTTGTATTCAAAAACAGTCCAAGACATAATTTTCATCAAGAATAATTTATTCTAGGCATTTAATGTTGATTCAATTGGTGGCAAAAACAATCTTAATGAATATATGAATTGTGAAATGAAATATGAAAATACGTAAGTAGATTACAAATAACTAAAAAAAACTACGAATGCAATTTAATGTACTACCTTTTTCAAACACTGTGGAACCAATTCATAGCAAATGACTTAAATTGAATAATGAAATGAACACACAGTTCAACAACTTTTAGTGACTAGAAACCTTACTCTTGTCACAAAATTATTTTATATATTATGGATGCAGTGTATTTTTGATATTTTCATGAATTGGCACTGACACAGAAATTAGGGAGTACAATTGGAGGACCCGAGTTCTTTAGGACTATTTAGGAGGAAGTTTATTTGTACAGTTACACAATTGAAATCTACAATACACAAAACAGTCGAGTGCAGCAACTTAAATCATTCGTTTTTTTTTATTTCATTTCAATAACCAAGACTGATCATTTGCTTCCTTCTTTCATCATAATGACAAATTGAGATTATACACAGATTTGCAGTAGTATCTCCAAATATTTTTTAGACAAAAATTAAATAAAAACACTAAGAGGTACCTTGCAGTTGTCAAGATCTTGAAAGAATGAATTAAACATCCAGGATTTAATTTCCATTAAGTACTTCAACTGAATTAACAAAGTTCATTAAAAATATTTTGTTGTGAGAGCCAAAACTGGATGTACTTTTTAAGGTAACTTTAGCCTGCTTTAAGTAAATTATATTTTCAATAAAAGTGAATTTATTCTCATAGATCAAGAAGCAGACAGTTATGAGAAAATGTCAAATTTGATCAGTATGAAGCCCTTTTCTAAAATGCTTTGCATAGGCTGACTGCAATACAAAATATTTGTATACTACGATAAGCTTCAAAAAAATCACATTAAAGTACTCAATCACAGTTAACACTTCAGAAACCTACTCCATTTGGTTAAAATTTTGCACATTGTTTTCAGTTCACTTGGCCAACATGTCTCGAGTTGAATGAAATAATAGTCTTTAAGACATTTAAGTTATGTGAGAGTATTTTGACAGAATGGAAATTTAATTCTTTATTGACCTATTGAATACACTATTGCCCTGTGAACATTTAGAGATTCCTAAATAGATATTCCAGTTAACAGCACTCCCAATTCAAATCTAACATACATCGTATTTTCCAGTTAACTGAAAATTTGTAGTGATACTTTCCATGTACAAAAGGCTTAACAAGCACAAAAAATGAGAAATTTAACAAAAATTTTGTGTTATTCAAACTTCACAACTGTATTTTCTATCTCCCTAATCAAAATAACAAAAAAGGTTAACAACAGGTACAAGACATGAGCCATGAATAAAGTCATAGTTGGATAATAACTTTATGAAGTAGTAAATAATACCAGAATGCAATATTTTCTTAACAACACTGCACGGTTCTTCTAAACTTATTTCTCCTCTGTATAGTAGAACTTCAGCAATTTTAATAAACTTATAGGAATCCATTTAAACTGAATTACATAGTACATGTCAAAGTGACTTAATTGGTGTGCTTCACTTGCAACAAAACAAATGAAATGAAGTTCACCAGGAGTAAACTTTCTCTTTCACACAGCATTAGTCAACACACTACTCTGAGCATGATGAAGAAAGAAAAAAAAAAGGAGATCAATAATTACAGACTAAATTAAGTCTATCATTTAACAAATGTAATAACACGAACACAAATTATCTTCCTGAAAGCCAACTATAGCCAATTGTATGGCTCATGACCGTCCATGTTGGTGAAACATTACAATGAACACAAGAACACCACTGCCGGAAAATTCTTTTTCTTCTACATCACAAACTTCCATGGAGAACCAGTTTCATGTACTTCCACAAACAAGATGTTAAAACAACTCAAAATGCAACAAAAGAAACTGATGGGCTTTCATTTTTTAAATGTTCTCATCAGTTAGCCATAGTTCAAATAGTACACGACATCTAAAGCTTCTTTCCGCTGCACAAATGTCATTATCTGAACACACATCGTTAATTCAACACACAACACACTGAATACGGGAGACGTTTTTGGGAAACAGGACAATTTGAGGAGGAGAAGGGTTCACAATAATGCCACAGACACACAATCTGCCTCCTCCATCTCTGAACACAATTTTCTTCATTAGGTGAAGTTCCTCCCAGCTCTGATAACTGCAACTATTCACAAGTGTCCACTATCGTAGCATGGGAATAATTATCGAGAGGCTTGTGCACGTTCATCCATACAAACATTCGTACAAGTCATTCATTCATCTAGTACACACAGTGTCATTTTGACGTGGCCTACCAACACTTCTGAATCTATTATAATTTGGCTTTGGTCAATTTCGCAGCCAACTCCCTTGATTCCGAGTTCTGTTGATCACTCCAGCCACTTCTTTTCAGCCTGCTAGCGACTACAGGACTTGTCCTACTTAGTCACAATCCAGCACCACTTGCACCACACTGCCTTCAGCTCTGCTTCACACGCTTGCGGGGGGGTCCAATAGGGGGAATCTGTTGTGTTGCAAGGGCACGAAAGGCCTCGGCAATAAGATGAGGATGAGACATTATCATTGATTTCCACCCTGATGTGTCCATGACATCTGTTGCATGCCTGAAATATGAAGATAACATATAAAACAAATGTACACAAGGTAATTTAATTATTTTTATTTGCTAATATTTTTGACAATTTTTTTTTAAAACAGGGGGATTACATATATTCAAATCCATTGAGAATATAATAAAATAAACCAAGAAAACTTAATTCATAATTTTGTTTGCAGATGATTTAAATGTTCAATGCGATGCAGAAAAATTTGGGTCTTCATCATTTTAGAAAGACATTTAACATCTCTGCCCTTATGTCAATAATGGACTTTTGATTGAAAATCTGTAATCAGCAACCAAGTCTATCATAATAAATGCCTGTTGCATTCAAAAGAGTAGATTAATAAGAATATACTAACGTATTAATAAAGTCTATGGCTTGTGCTTTCAGTTGATCAGCACTGTGAAGATCTGCTAGTATTAAAATTTCTGCTGCATTTTCTATAGACAAGTTGGTGCATAATGCCTTCTTCGCACATCACCTTTAGCCTCTCAAGTGCATACTGAAACAAACAAATTACTTAAAGAAATGTAATACATTGTATTATTAACAGGTACATGATGAATGCCACATTTAAGAAAAAAGAAAGAGCAAAAGTATGTACAGAAAAGCAGATATCTATATTTGAAAAGGTGAGGAAAGAAATACAATATTCAAAATTCATACTCTAATTCTTTTTATTAATCAGTTGAACTATAATTAAATCTCAGGTAATACACAAGTATTAATCATATCAGATTTGAGCTAATGAGTGGTAGTTGCGTAATTTATCGTGTGGAAGAAAAAAAAGAAAAGAAAAGAAACTGAAAGGAAACCTTGTAATTCAATTATACCCGTAAAAATAAGATATGATCTGATAAAATTAAATATGAGGGGAAAAAAAATGTAGCTTCATTTATGAAAAAATAGTACTAATTAAACTACTAAAAATACTTGATTAAAATCAACAATATGTAGGAAAGTATGTTAACACAAATTTCCCACCAGCTTGTATTCAAGAAACGAAATCATTATCTGTAATATTTGATTTTGAAATGTTACAAGTGTTTGTAAGAGTATATTGAATAGATAAATTTTATTCATCAAAGCATTTCAGTTTTGTACAGGGATATTTTCATAATTTTAGTTTCAGAAATTGTACAACCTTGTAATTGGAATTTTTAATTTAACTAGTGAGAGAAATTTAACTAACCTTGTCAGCAGCTGCTAGGAGGTCATCAGCCATCTTCTCCAAGTTGGCTGCTTTACCCGTGTAAATAAAACGAAGCATTTCACGTAAAACTTCATGATCCACATCTGCTATTTCCACTCTGTTGAATTTACGCTCTTCCATTTCATGTTCAAACATTGCAGCAAACACAGGACTTCTAGCTACAAATTACAATATAAATAATACAATAAGTATGCATTATTACTATTAGATTATATTATTGTTATTATTATTATTATTATTATTATTATTATTATATTATATTATAAGTATTATAATTATATATTTTGTTCTATTTTTACTGTAGAAAATTAAAAAAGGTACAAAGGTAAAGGGAGTTCAAATAGAAATGGAGTTAAAGACTGAGTTTTAGTCCAAGAAGTAGAAAATGATGATATAAGCAAAAATCCTTACCAGCTAGAATGGCTTTATGAGCTTGGAATTCTCTACCACTAACAGAAAGTGTAACATCACTGAATTTTTGGTTTTCAAACAGCATTCCTAGATCATCAGATAATCTACATTCCGGAACTTTAAACTGCACAGCATTTGACTGTCCGGAAATATTAACACTGTCTGCAACAACACTCACCTGGGGAAAAATCAATTCAGTTATTGTATATTCAAAGCAAATGTTTGTTAATAGAAAAAAATATACAATGACAAATATTAAAAACACACATTAAAGGAATTATAAAATGAAACTAACTTCACAAAATATTGTCAACTTGTCATCAGGCAACAATCCATTAGCCTCATCTAGAAGGAAATCTCTGCGTATAAATTTTTTGAACCCCCAGTCTTTGCCTTGCACAAACCGGTAAGCTCGTTGGCTCTCTGTAAAATAAAGAACAAATCATGAAATGTATTATAATGCTTCAGATCTGATCTTTCAATTTAAATGATCATCCAGAATAGGCATTTTTAAAATCTCATTTGAGGACCATTGCTTTCTTTTTTTTTCATATACGATGTAAACTAGTTTCATTTATTGATAATTCACAGTACTTTTATTCATTCTCTAGATAATCAATATTTTGTTTTTCTTAAGTTATTTAATTTCAATTTGAGTGGTAATAAATGGGAAGTACTTTAACTTCATTCTTCTGAGAAACTATTTTCTAATACTCCTCAAATAACAAGACAAATGTTTGAAATAAAAATCACCAAAAACCCAAATAAACAAAACAAAACCCACATCCTACTGATGCTATGAAGGAACCATGACAAGAAGCCTTGAGGAACATGTACAGTAATAAGGGTACTCAATGTATGTAATTTAATTGTCTCCATTCATTTTATTGGAATAATTAACTATGAAAAGAGAGGAAATACAGACCCAAGAAAGTGAAGTGTTAATTCAATAGATTCAAGAGGGAAGTTTCATCCACAGATATGAACATATCAAGGAAGTTAAAAGCTAGTTAAGAAGATTTTCTCTACATGTTTGCACTTGCAATATGAAAAATAAATAATGGATTTTATTTCATGCAATCTATATAGAATGCAAGAAATTAAGAAATGTACATTTCAAAACACTGAAGGGTTGGAATGTTCACTAGCACAAAGTGCAAGTTAACAGTTTTTATAAAGGCCCTTTTAAATAATTTGAGAGAACCACAGACTGACATTTTTTGTGAAGACACAATATATAATGCACGAGTATGTTTAGATAGTTATTGAACTCTTGTCAGTGATACAAAGAATTCTATTAGTGATTATAGATTACACATTTGAATTTTACTTATTCCTTTGCATTTCCTCGCTAACATGTGAATATAGTAAACACAATATGTTTTGCATTAAAAAGTATTTTGAATGCAGTTATTTAAGAGTCATCATATTTATTAATTATCTACTGAAAGGTGCAAGAAATAACACTACTCACCCATTGCTTTGGTTTCTTCTCGTTTGGCATTAAGAATGGAAAATTTAAATTTTGCTCGTACTTCTGATTTATTGCACGAGACTAGTAAAAGATATAATGAGAGGTAGTCTTTACTTTCTTCATCTAATCCCTTTGGATTTACCCGTAGGCACCTGAAATGTTTAAAAACCAATGTAACATGTTTTATCTCAGTAAGAACTAGTATGCTAACAATTTCAAAAGAAAAGAAAATTACCATTTTAGCTTATCATTAGCACCAGCAGAAAACGTGGAGGACTTTAACACCTCACCCATTTCCTCTCGACAAAAGCTGAAGTTGTTAATTGTCCACATATAACTAAATTTTACAACTTTGACCTGAAAAAATAAATTAAAAAATTAATTAATAAAAAAAAGGGAACCTGACAGCAACACAAGTGTTGAAACATTTTAATATACTAAATTCTGCCTAATCCATTAGAACACTTATTGTATCAGAATTTTCTGCTCTGAGAAATCTTCCAAAAAGGATTGAAATTCCCAGATAAAATGCATTTTGGCATATGCAAGGAGTGAATGTAGACTAAAAAATGTTCACATAGGGATAAGTTTAGTAGAGCTTTGTCCCAAACAAAATCTATGATGTGTAGTTATATTCACTGTTGAGTTGAGTTATTCAAATATTTCCTTAAATGGTAAATTGAGGATAGAATCTACCAAATATCTGAGTACATGGTAATAATTCCTTCTAAAAGAGGGCAAAGCAGTCATCATGGAACAACGTAATTCGTATTTATTTATTCTCTACAAAAGTTTTTGTATTCAGACTATATATGAGGAGCTTAAAATCATAAGAATATTATAACTAAATGAAAATGAATTGTTAAATATTCACTACTGGGACTAAACGTAATAACTAAAGGATGCAACTGTACAACTTCAATTTAATGCAAAACCTTTATTGCTCCCTTAATAAATAAAATGAAAAACATATGCATGTGCACAGAATATGTTGAAAGTTTGCATTGCTCTGACTGGCCTTTTTAAATGCAATTTCATCCCAACCAAAATTATGTTCTTTAGTGGATTTTAGGGTTCATTAGTCCTGGACCAAAATAGTTTTTAGGGGCTCTTTCATTATGCAAATTATACAATATCTTTAACAATGCTACAAGACATTGGAACATGACTAAGAACACAAGGAGGGGCTTCACAACATTTTCAAATTCTCAAAAGTACAATTTAACTGAGAGTATAAAAGGGAAACATGATAAGAGACCATTTTATGCAAAAGTATTTTCTCACAAGATGAAAAAGTTATTGCACATTTGCTCAAAACTGTGCAGTTTGGTTTCCTTGTTGGTCAATAGGTTGTATAAATCTGTTTCGTCTCTCTAGTTTATACTGTAATCCATTTTATTTTTTCCTCTTTTTTTCCGGACAACACAGTATGGTTTTCCCAAATGTATTTTTGTAATACCATTACTTTGTCATAAAAACAGTTCATGACCCTGTTTTTCCTCATTTATTCTTTCTCTAACATACCACATGTCAAAAATAGTGTAGACATTACCCCAACCTAGTAACGATATTTAAAATGTTTATAATTCTACAAATTTTAATATGGCATTTCTTAATACTCTAGAATCTACAGGTATGAAAATAACCAATACAGATTTACCTTTGTTTAGTGGTATGTACAAAGAAAGTACTACTAGCTGTATGTACTAAAAAACTCTTCACTATTTTTTCCTAATAATTCCCACATTCATTAACTAAATGTCTGAAGTGTGCCCTAAGTCATCCACCTTTTGCCTATTAATTAATCAGAAAAACATTCTAATACAGAGGATAGCGGCTACTTGGCCAACTATTCAGTGTTCCATTACATTTTAGAATGTAGTACACATTTCTATCAATGGAAGATAAATCTAGCCCAAGCATTGGGGAAGAGCTGAGAAATCTTTCGTTAGATTTACTCACAAGATAATTTACCTTTGGCAAACACTTTCATATTGATTACGGTTGCACTGCCTAGCAGGACAAGTATGATTTATGAAGTTTAAAGCCCCTGCTTGTATTGTTCATTTTGAAAGACATGCAATCGTTTACCATTTTCTTGAATATCCTTCGAAGTTTGTTATCTGTCAAGCTCAAGGAACTGGCTAGTGCAGCTATGGTGACTATTTTTCCACAATTTGTGCCAGTTGAGGGACAAATGGAAAATGTAGTCCCTGGCCTAAGCAAGCAGAAAGTGTACACCAATGGATGAGGTTTTTTAATCACATCCACATGCGAAGAGAAACATGCAGGCACTACGGAATTCAAGTCTTTCTTTTAAATTAAAAGCTACATTTCCCGTTATTGTGGGTGTATCAGGTATCGCCTGACCTTTAAATACACTGAAAATTTCAAGTCTTCAAGATAAATTTTCAATTTTTTAAAATTATGGCACCCTCACACACAACTACATTTCTGGGCATCTCTGGCAAGTAGAACTTGAGGGATAGTGAAGGAGTATGTGCCATAGAAAGCGATTTAAATGCTAGTATTCCTGTACCTCAATTTTGGTTAAAATGACCAATTTACGTCACAGCTATTCATGACTTCTAATCATGATTCTTTAAAACTATTCAACACAAAAAAGTAGTCACGTGTTTTGGCGAAGGCATACGTAGGGAGCAAATGCACTTGTAATTCCTAATTTTCTTTCAGAAACAAGATACCTACACCCATCCTTTCAGCAAGTTTGCAAGGTATTCGAAATTAAATGAATGTCATTGACTATTTTACACACTTTGATTTACAAATGTATTACAACATACTTCGTTACATTTTAATGACTTTAATTATCGAAATGGATTCCCTCAAATATGAATTTGAAAGTTTATATCCCCGGAATGCATTTTCAAGAATATTAAATTCAGAATCAGCATGTGCCATGTATAATACTGTAACATATGTAGCACTGCATTTAGTGGACTGGTGTCTAATCACTTCAAGTTACAAGGAAAGTGAAATGTTTGTTCAGCTGCAATCAATCCATTTTAAGGCAAAAGAGGCATCGTTGCGATTTTGAAAATTTGAAAAATTAAACAATACATACTCATGTTTGTGTTTAATAATCACATAATCTTATTTTTCCTTTCTTTTTGGAAAAAATTAATGCATATGTGGATAATTCATTTTTCTTAATACAATATATTGTTTTCTCTCCACAATATGCATTACTGAATAATAGCATGTCTCAAAATTATATGCACACACAGAATTTAGCAGAACAATAATCAATTAGGAATACTGTAAGTAGGAAGTACATATAATAAACAGGGCTAGGATTTACACGAATGCATTAATGAAACGTTTAGCAACAAAACAAGATTTAATCATGTAGGCACTAAAATAAAGCAATATTATTGTGTTGCTGTTAAATCCTTTAATCCTTTTTTGGTAATGTAGCAGTGTTTTTCAAAGCAATTTTCAATGCTCAACTATGAAACTGTCCCCTTTAATCTCTTTAATATTGCTTCATACTGGCTAAAATGATGACATGAAATGATGAATTCACAAGAAAGGAGTCCAACCTTCTAGAGTTAAATCCAGACCTACTGCTAAACTGAATTTATGTCAGTAAATTGCACTAAAAACCAAGAATATTTTGAAGGACTGTAATATGACCATATTGAAAGCATAAAGTTGACATTTTTGAAGAAATTAGCGTTTTCCTTAAATATGGGAAAACCAGAACTAAACCAGCAAAAAGTTGTAGGTTTTATATCATTTTAAAATAGATGAATTTGTAAACATGCAATAAAAGTTTGATTGTAACTAATGGACAAATAAATTGTAAAATTTAATACAAATTCTAGCCCTGGTAATAAAGAATATTTTGTGAAGAATTTTTTTTATAATCATAATAGGCAACTGAAATTTTTAAATTTGAATTTTTATGAGAAATTTAAAATACATTCACTGAAAGTGTTCAGAACAAAAGCCAAAAAACAACAGTAAGTGTTCATTATTTTGTAGCCATTCCCTTCCACTGCTGCTGTTTCTTCAGTATATAGCATATCTTTAACAAGTTTTTGGGAACAAGAAATCAAAGTTTCTACATATTCCGTGAATTATATAATACTACGGATACTTTCATATCTGCTTTTCCAGTTTATGCCAAAGTTGTTTATTGCATTACAATCTGGTGTCTTATTGTCTTACGATCTGGTGAAGTCGTCATTTAGGCAGCAGCCAAAATACTTTTGGTTGCAACTTGAGCATGGGATCATTATCTCTAAAGATTAGTTCATGGTTTGCCATTCCATTCCTTACTCTGAGCTTCATGTTTGTAGCCCTATTTAGCTTTCTTCATACCCAAATTCTTCCATGGAAACCATATTAAATTTCGACAAGTCGTGAAGATTACTCTATTTCACAAATCGTATTTTTCTGTGTGATCTTCAGCAAACTCATTTCTTTTCCTTCAGTTAGCATTACTTATAAATGGCTTTCTTCTAGGCGAGGTGAGTGGGGAAGGGAAGGAGAAGAGAGGAGAAGCGGAAGAAGGGAAAACCGTACAGGGCCGAAGGGGAGGGAGAAGAGCGAAGCAAGCACGGGCGGAGAGGGGAGGGTGAAGTGCGAAGCGGGCTGTGGCCAAGGGGGTATGAGGGGAGGGAGGAAGTTGAAGCTAGCAGTGGCGGAGGGAGAAGCGGGCAGTAGCAGGGGAGAGAGGGGAGGGAGGAGTGGACAGAGGCGTAGGGCGAGAGGGGACGGAGAAGCGGGCAAGGGCGGAGGACAAGAGAGGAGAGGGGATAGGAGAAGCGGGCAAGGGCGGTAGGACAAGAGAGGAGAGGGGAGGGGAGGGACAAGCGGACTGGGGCGGAGGAGGAGGAGAGGGGAGGGGACAAGCGGACTGTGGCGGAGGAGGAGGAGAGGGGAGGGACAAGCGGACTGGGGGCGGAGGAGGAGGAGAGGGGAGGGGAGGGACAAGCGGACTGGGGCGGAGGAGGAGGAGAGGGGAGGGGAGGGACAAGCGGACTGGGGCGGAGGAGGAGGAGAGGGGACGGGAGGGACAAGCGGACTGGGACGGAGGAGGAGGAGAGGGGAGGGGAGGGACACGCAGACTGGGACAGAGGAGGGGAGGGGAGGGACAAGCGGACTGGGACGGAGGAGGAGGAGAGGGGAGGGGAGGGACAAGCGGACTGGGACGGAGGAGGAGGAGAGGGGAGGGGAGGGACAAGCGGACTGGGACGGAGGAGGAGGAGAGGGGAGGGGAGGGACAAGCGGACTGGGACGGTGGAGGAGAGGGAGACGGAGAGGGGAGGGACAAGCGGACTGGGACGGAGGAGGAGAGGGGAGGGACAAGCGGACTGGGACGGAGGAGGAGAGGGGAGGGACAAGCGGACTGGGACGGAGGAGGAGAGGGGAGGGACAAGCGGACTGGGACGGAGGAGGAGAGGGGAGGAACAAGCGGACTGGGACGGAGGAGGAGAGGGGAGGGGAGGGGAGGGACAAGCGGACTGGGACGGTGGAAGAGAGGGAGACGGAGAGGGGAGGGACAAGCGGACTGGGACGGAGGAGGAGAGGGAGACGGAGAGGAGAGGGACAAGCGGACTGGGGCGGAGGGGAGGAACAGCGGACTATGCCGGGTGGGGAGGGGAGAGGGGAGGGAGGGGCAGGGTCGGAGAGGAGAGGGAGAAGGGCGAAGCGGACCAACGGCGGGGGAGGGGAGGGAGAAGCGGGCGGGAAGCTCAAAATTCGTAATTTCCAAAAATGCCAGGAATAAACGGACAATTTATAATTTAGTAGAAGCAACTGCTAGCATTGGTTCTAAGGCTTTTTTTCTAGAATGATGATAAAATACACTAATATCGCAATGCAATTATTGTTTGGAGTAACGAAAATATCATGAACATTTATTCACGAAATGAACTCGCGCCTGTGCATTTTAAAGATTTTCCCTTCACATTCCTGTGCGTACCCCACGTTACAGCATAAAATATTGGAAAAAATGTTAAAACTATCCTGATTAGTAATGGCATCTCAATTGCAACCAAAACTTTATTTTGATTTCCATTATGAAATATACAATACTTTTTTTAAAGTTTTCTTTGATATCCATCCGAGAACAATCTCTTTCACAGGCCTACATTGTTATAATCCAGTACCAGAGCAGCGCCTATGCTGTGCTGTTCTCCACGTAACACAGTGTATGAGCACTGAACTCCGAGTCTAAGGAGCTCCAATAGCAAATACATTCTCGCACAATTTGTAACTTTGCCATTTTTGAAAATTCAGAGTTGAACAAAACTGAGACCTATGCCATTTTGTTCAGAGTTTTTGCTCTACATATTTATTTACTGCTCTTCGAAGAACCGATTGCATTAAAAAAAATCTATCTTCAATATTGTGGCTGCAGGAAGACGCCAAAAATATTTTAAACAATTGTAATGTTAGAAAATTCTGAAAGTTCAACCAAAATGCGACTTGCACTATTTAATGAGTCCTTTACGCTAATACAGGGAAGTTTAATAAAACAATTGGAGCTATTTTGATAATTTTGAAAATATCTTTATGTAAAGTACCCCCAAACATTAAAATATCCGTTTCAAACTCGCAGGGCCGTCCAGCCAGATCGATCGGTGAATATCAATTTTAGAGAAAATCAGTAGGTGCTAGCGTTGACCACGATAAATCCAATGTTTTACGGTACAATTTTTCAGTACCAAGGACCATCAAAACGTGGACTGCACACCATTTGAGAGGAAGTAATTCACAACATACAGAAACAATATTTATTCACTAGCACATTTTGACGAATTTCGAATTTTTAAACTAATAAAATTTGTTTTAATTTTTTCCCTATAGTCCAAGTTTTTAAAAATTCTGGAAAAGGTAGAATTTTGAGACGATTCTAGGAAAAAACTAGGCAGTACTCCAACGTCATCACGTCGAAAATAAATTTCAGAAAACTTTTTCTATTTGAATTTTACGCCAAAATTGTTTGATAAAAATTCCTTCAAATGCAACTATTTTCCTATTCAAATTAAATTCAAATATCTACCAGATGTCCCCTTCCCCATTCTTCTATTCAGTTTGATTTCTGACACCATGGAGAGTGTTGATGTCACTAGGCTTCTTTACAAAATGTAGTTATTAAAAATTACACATAAGTGTTAAGGTGTGTTTATTTGTACCTGGTACACAATTATTCAATTTATAACAAACTATATTTACTTAAAATTTAAGTTAGAAAAAGTACAATGTATTATACTTTTTATTACCTAAATTTTAATATTAGAAAGAAAAGGAAAGTTGTAACTAAGCATATAAAAATTTCTGTATTTTAGTTGGACTCCTGAAGAAGAGGAAAAGTGTTCCTCGAAAAGTCGAGAGAAATAAATTTCCAAATTTAAAATAGATATCCTTTTATTAACCTTTTGATTATCAAACTACAGTATAGACAGTCTCAAAACAAAGTGGACAAAGAAATATTATTAAAATCCAAAGCCAGTCAGAAGATACTGCAACTATTTCCCCCGTCTCTGCAATTTTTTTTTCCTAGTCTGATACATGCAATACAAGTAGAGAGAGAGAAAAACAATACGTCAAAACTTGTTTCTCTTTGTATCTCTGCAACAATTGCCCTAGGTTACTGATTTTTCGGGAATCTATAGCATTTTTGTTCTTTCATAAGAATATCTATGATCGATTTGGTTTGGGGGCACCTTTCACCTCCTTATTCAGCTACATTCTTTGAGCTTTGTACTTAACAGAATTTCACGTCATTTGCGTTAAATGGTAGGTCGTAGGCCCTGTGTGTTGTCACTTATTTTATTGACTTTTTAAATAGGAAAAATACTATTTTTTAAAATAATATAATTGACAATTATCTGCAGAGTTCATTACGTCATTTTCAAGACCAACTACAATTGAAGTCTGTCTTTGTTTTGCGAAATGCAGTCTATCGAAAGGAATGCACGTTGCGTCGTGAGGAGTGAGACGTTTTATATCAAGGAAGGATATCCTATTATCACGAGGCTACTGTTACTGAAGCAAAGATAGCGAACTTTCAAGTTCCAAGATTGAGCGATTTTAAATGCAAATATTAGTGAGTATATACGCGAAATGTCCAGCGATTGTTTGGTAAATTGTGTCCCTTCAAGGAAAAAAAAAAATAACAAAAAATTATAACTATGTGATGCATTACGTTTTTAAGTGAATAGCAGAATATTGTATTAAAGTCCAGAACATGTCCACATCTTCGTAAACGTAAAACACTAGCTTAAGTACCCCGCATGGCCGGGGTATTTTTCACAATTCATTAGATAGGATTCCATCTAATCCCGCCCTGCAGCGGAGGCGACTTTTAATCGCGCAACTTTTCTTGAACAATGACCTTGCTTTCCCCTCTCCGGCACAATAAAACAGTTGAAGTTAAAAGCTCGCAGCGAGCACTGATGACAACATTCCGAACATCTTCATTGGCGCGAAATAGAAACTATTTTCTGATGAAGACTAGAACTTCTGACCGTGATTTTCTCCAAAAAATCTAATGAAATGATCGAAGCAGGTGAACATCCATTATAGTTGATACCTCGAATTCCTGAGAAAGTTAGAATGCAAATTACTGAAAAAGTTGCGAAGGTATGACATTTTCCAACCATTGGGATTACTTCAAAAAAATCTAGTGGCCGATTTCGTCACTAATAGCCTCACTTTACCCTCATTTGTTCAATCCATCATTCAAGAAAAGTTGCGCGAGTAATATCTTTTCTATTGTATCCCCGCTCCGTCTTGCCCAACCTCTCTCTGCCTTGCTCCCACCTGGAAATACCTTCTTCCTCAGTCACTTTCTCACTAAAAAAATGTTTACATTTTTTTAAATTGGTGATGCCGCATCCAAAACTTCACTCACTCTATAACTAAAAATAATGTATTTGAACTATAAAATAAAATACCTAATCTCATTTTTGTGGAATTCTATTTATTATACCCACACTTTCAATCAGTTGCCACATTGTAAAATTTATTATTTTTAATTTTTTGCTTCTCGCATATTTAAAGGAAAGTTTCAAATTCAACTTGCAAGCAATTGAAATAAATACAAATAATGTGGTTTTAATTGAATTCGAGTACGTGTTTTAGGGTCCATGATAAATAGCGAGACGGAAAGGTGCCATTAACTATTTAGATATTATTATTATTATTATTATTATTATTATTATTATTATTATTATTATTATTATTATTATTATCTCCAAAAATCCGAGATCACATAGTGGATCCCGGGTCGAGCAAACTTTTTCTGTTGGCTAAAAAAACCTCTTGTTCTATTTTCAACAACTTTGAAAAAAGTGTTGACATATTCAATTCCTTCTATATCTCCTTACTCTTACTTTAATTTGGCCGTACACTTCTTGCCGAACTTTCATCAATTTAAAAAGTCATTCCTTTGCCACCCAAAGTTTCCTCCACTATAAGAAAACATAGCCTACAAAAATTCATCCGAAACAGTTTCAGCATAACACGTAAATCATTCATAATATATTTCACTCACTCGTTCAACTCGCAAATACGTAATGATCATGCTTAATGTACTACAGTGAGTCGTCATTTACCCGAACGTCAAATATCCGAACTCACATTTTCTCTGAATATTTTTTAAATTAGGTATACGTTAATTAACTACACGTATTCATTTTTTTTGTAATACTCCACATTGAGAATGATCCTCGATATTATTGAATGATAAAATATTAGCGAGATACTGTACTATTGTCAATCATCTCACTTCAGTGAACTTTGACAAATCTTACAATATATGCTTAGGAGTTCAGAATATTTATTATTAGCAGAAAAACGCTTTTCACCACCTTTAAGTGCAAGAGAACTAACGGTACATTGCCAAACAAACTCTCGTAAATGCGTAACAGCTATCGCTCACTCGGAATGTTCACTGTTGGCAGAAAACCCATCACCTTATAGTGCAACGGTAGCCTACATAGACAAGAAATAAGGTACTATGTGCTGTAGAATGACAGTGATTACTACCTACAGAATTTTGCATGTGCAGTTCAGTATATTAATGGTACGTTCTCTTAAGGAAACTTCATACATACAGCATTTTATGTACACTTGCCACTTTTACGTTCGGTTATCCGAATTATTGAATATCCTGATGCCAATTAGTTCGGATAATCGACGTCCCGCTGTGCAACTAAACCAATAACTATTTCGTGTTGAACACGTGTGCATTCATACTTTTTTACGACAATATCAAACATCCATCAAAATAGCGTTTTCCAAACATGCTGTACTTCTCTTTTATACACTTAAGACATTTACATCTAGACGCCATTAAAATTAATATCTACGCTTACTTTTATAAATAGAGTGAAAAAAAACCGGTCAGAATCATTCTTAAATATGAACATTTCGTATTGACGGTAAAAGCAAAAAACATCCTACAGATACACAATTCTGAGCATTGATGAACTCAAATCGTAGATCTCAGTTGTCATCCTCTAAACTATTGCACATGATGGATTTTTGAATGAGATGTAATGCCAAGTGAAAAAGTCCAAAAAAGTATTTTGTGAATATATTACGGTTTATGGTTGTAAATCATTGCCTCCAGCACTCCTGATCTTCAAAGGAAGTTAGCACGTAAGTGTCATTGACATTCGTCCAGTACATTAAGAGATTATCGTGCTGTACCGCAATGCCCTTGTGTCTTTATTTATTAGTAGATCTAGATTTCACTTTCATTTTCA
Source organism: Acheta domesticus (assembly GCA_031308135.1). Taxonomy (NCBI): domain Eukaryota; kingdom Metazoa; phylum Arthropoda; class Insecta; order Orthoptera; family Gryllidae; genus Acheta; species Acheta domesticus. The sequence goes on from JAHLJT010000631.1 coordinate 244,882,047, forward strand.
CAAACACGTTAAACTCTATTCAAAATAAATAATGATTATATTGTGCAAGAATTTGAGGTTTGGGAAATAAGAACCCTTTTTTAGGTTTTCGATTTGCCGCGATGTGGTTCTTTTCTGTGATGCAAGAGTGTTACTACTTTTGTTTAAATTCCTACACCAGTTATCTTATCTCCTAGTTCCGTGGGGAAAATTAGTTAAATAGTCAATTAATATATCATGGCTTTTTAATACGCTAATATGTCAATACACTAACACATTTTCTGAACTACTTTAATCTAAGACTGATTCATTTCAATACTTTTTTAGAATCACACAAAGATGTTTATCACAAGAATGCACCTTTAGATCTAGTTTCAAATAAGCCGTAATATTTACAAATTATAAAATTGCATTGAAGTCCAAGTTATCGCTCTAAGCTACAAGAATATTTATTATGACGCAGGTAAGTATTAAAGGAGATCTCTGTCCAAAATTTCTCACCGAAGTAGTATCCACCTGTATCAATAAACAAATGAATTGTTGGCTATATTGGACTGAATCATCGGTATTGTCACGTGAGGTTTTCAGAATTACAATAACTACGATTCTGTGCATAATGACACGCAGTATTTATGCAACTTTTGTACTTGCTAATTACATTTATGTATTCACTTTTTTGAAGACACCAGAGAAATTTGTATGCATTGTTTGATGGTCAAGTCGTCGCATTCCGAACATATCAGTTGGGTGATACTTTGGATATAGTATATCCTTTAGTCGTACACCCTTTTCCCCTAATTCATTCAATTGCACAAGTTAATCTAATTTATAGGAAGAAAAGAAGGACACACACACACACACCATCTAAGACGAAGCAGTTTCGTAATAATCAGAGGAGAGTTCACCAATCCACCTATCCAGAAGACGGTAGCACTGAGTATGGGGCACTGACCTGAGTGTAGCACCAGTTCTCGGCAACGGGCGTGTTCACCTCCGGTGGCGGTGGGCTAGGCACACGCGACACCGCCATGGCGCCGCTGTTGTGGTTTGAACTCACGCGGGGCGTCTGCGGCGCGCAGTCACTCACAACCGGCAACCTGAAACAATACACATTCATCAAATGGCTATTCAAATAATCTTAGGTGCATCAGCTTAATGAATAAAATCACAACACAAAAAGCATAATCATAAACACTCTAATACTCCTACTTCAATCTACAAATCTACAATCAAAACATCAGTTTAATAAGAACCAACATTCCTTTAGCAAACAATTTTTTTCTGAAGAATAAAAAGTTGAAACATTTTTTATCCGAGGAGGCGAATTAGAGAAACCTGACCGATTTAACACTATTTGCCACTGCACACTTAATGAGAATGTAGAACAAAAGAGTCCAAAATACTTTGCTGCGTGCTCTGTAAATAAGAAAGTAATTAACTCAACTCCTCAACGTTTAATAAATATCATCCATTCAACCCACATCGAAAAGAGATTAAACAAAACAGCAAGAATATAGAATAATGTTTATTCCAAAATATGCTCAGTTAGTTTAATGGGACGAGTTTTACTTTTTTTTTTTACCTTCAATAAAGGCTGAAATAAGCTTAAAAGAATATTTCTCGTACAAGTTCACGAGTAACAAAGTGCTGTAATCTACGTACATTGGTGAATGAATTAACTAAGTTAATAAGTTGGATACTGCTTACTTAACTCCAGAAAGTAATTAGAAGTTATTTCCAGAAGATCACTAACTGACCACACATCACGACTGACAACAAGGTAAAACTGTTTCATTGTATACACGATTAGCGCCATGCATTCAAATGACTGACACAACAATGATGAATAAAAACAACGACGAAATTTTTAATGAACAAATTTGCGAAGAAACCAGTGTTTTGTTCTTACTTCATGGCAGAATGTGACAAATCTTCAATGACTTTTCGTCTCGGCAGATGAAGTTTTTATGCAACAATTCCACTATTCAAGCAGTATTAAAATCATTTTATTCCTGCTTCCTTTCTCTAGATTTCCCTGCAACCTTTCTTTTAACATTTTTAATGCCTATTACTGAAATATAATGCAAACGCGAAAGTAGCAATTTCGTGAACAATGTAATTTCCTGGAAAAGCTCTTTAGCCACCATTCAGAAAACCCACCATTTATAAAATTATCGAGATTGCTTCGCAATAGATTTGAACAGTCCGAATGTACATAAGGTTTCTACAAATAAGTGTTTTCTCGGGCACACATTTACATTAAAATACATTAACGATTTTTACATCAAAATACCCATGCCTAAAATTATTACGAGCCGAAAATAACGTGATACTATTGACGCACGGTATATTTAACCATTTCGCTAGATGTGAAATGCAATGTGATAGCTCTTTTACCTATGCAAAGTTTCTACTGTGTGAACTAATTTTTATACACATATCCCGTTTTTTTAGCGCATTTTTATTTTTCCCCGATAAGATTTGTCGGGTGTTTCTTACCCTTTTAAAGGAAACATTCAATAAAAGCAATGCATGGGTATACGCTACTGATTTATCTGCTATGAATTAGCTGTGAAACATATTTGCTGAACACACAATTCGTGTGAAAAGATAACTACTCTTTTGACAAAATATCTAGTTACTGCCTCAAAAAATATATCTTGCTCCAAAAGTCGCAGCAAGATTGATTTTCCTCGAGTTTTGTAGGTCAATGAAATTCCTGACTTTTCCCGTTTTTCCAGAACTGCGAAGATGTTAAGTGAACGACACACCCAACTCCATTATTGGTATGGATTCTTCAGAGTTCTTTCAAAAGAGGGCCTCAAACTGAGCCATGGAGATTGGACAGTATCCATTTCTTTAGAGAAAAAAATTGTGATGGTTAAGTTAGTGTTGTTCAGACGGAAAGAATTTTGTACAAATGACTCCGACGGGGCCTTAACACAACTCGAGTTTTCCCATCTTAAGGGACAAATAGTCCGGATGTTTCTGACATCTTAAGTTTACATTTTCTACATGCAGGTGTTATCAGCATTTTATGTATGTAGCTTACACGCATACCACTTACAAACTTCGGCTAATTGTTGAAGAGCCATTGTACACTTCTTGAAGATGTAAACGACATTTTGATGGAATCTGGATTGCCCATTTAATGCATATTTCATTCATATTTTGCTCTGTCTTTGAGGGAGATTCTATTCATTCGCTGTGTTCATTGCTAGTATTACAGTATCAATAACCAAATCACACCAAGGAGCTCTTATCGTTTCATTTTTTTTCCTCGAAAGTTTAAAAAACAGACGAAGAGAATGAGAATCAGAGATGGTTGACTTTAAACGATATTTTACGAGTCAACAGTGAACTAAACCTCCTGCAAACGAAACACTTGTTCATTATTTCCGTAAACGCACCCACACGACTTTTCTTCAGGCCAAGTTAGGAGCAGAAGCAGGACCGCGCAGCTGCGCCGTGCGGCGAGGTGCGACGCAACCCGGCACGCGTGGGGGACGCGATCCGTGATGAAGTAGGGGAAAAGGAAGGGAGGGGTGGGGAGAGGCGGGCGGTCGACCGGCGCGCGGCGGTTGTGGGTTCAGGGTCAACAGCGGGGAGAGGCCTCCCCAAGGTGGCGGAGGTGACGGTGACGGTGGTGGCGGTGGCGACGGTGGTGGCGGTGGCGGCGGCGGCAGGAGGCACCATCTGCCGCAGCCTGCGCTCCAACCGAGGACCCGGCGGGCGCGGCGCCGCACTGCCATCGATCGGCGGCGAGGAGCGGTAGGCGGCGGGTGACAGCCCCCTCGGTCTCCATATTTACCCGGCAGCCCAGCCCCGTGCGCCCGGCGAACGCCAGGCGCGGCGGAACTCCATAGAAGCGGGTGTGCGCGGCTCAGCTAAGGCTAGCTACTCGAAGATCCGGCCACTTTTACGATTAACACGGCCACTCCGGAGTTTGTCTACCATAGTAGCGTAGCCTGCACGTTTGTATTTACAAAAATAGAAATTGAGAATGACAGGTTTTTTAAAAGCGCTCTCTCCGCCCGAAAGAACACCCGCTGAAGTGTTCACGAGAACTTTTTCAATGCTCGGCACAAAATCCTTTCAGGCTGCACCACTCGGAAAGCATTCAGATGCTGTTATTTTAATTAATAGAAAGTACTGCAAGAGGAATACAGGGAGCGAAGTTTAAAGAAATGATTTGACATCAAGGGAGACAAACGGAGCTTTAAAACCTTACGTACCAAGCAATTTCTGGAGTATAAAAAAATTAAATGTTATTTTAAATTGTTACTGTACAGAATGTTATTTAATACTACAGTTATTAGTAGGCGCTAGGAAGAAAATTACTCGCAAAATCTGACAAATTTTAAACAACATATTACCAAAACGTTCCACAAAGAACTACCATACAACGAACTGATTTTTTAGAGCGTTTCATTACGTGTGCAGTACCCAGCAGAGCGGTCAATACTGCGAATGCCTAAAGGACCCTGAACTTGGTATTTATAGCAACCCTCGTTACCGTCTGGCCAGATACGAGTTAATAATAACTGGCGGAAGAGAGGCGCTCGACGCCTGCATATCCGCAATGACTGGAGCGAATGCAGCGACGCCTTCCGTGGTAGGTGGCGTTGGCGTTGGCGGCGGCGGCCTCTCCTCGTGGCGAGCCGCCGCCGCCGCCGCCGCCGCCGCGTGCGCCAGGGCGACGACCCGGGCCCTCCCCTCCCCCGCGCGCGCCAACGTCGGGCCATTTTCCCTTTCCACGCTGCAATCACGTCTGCACCGGGGCGCGCCCGCACTGCGCCGCCTCGCCTCGCCCCGCCCGCCCCGCCCCGCCCCGCCCCGCCACTCCTTTTAACAACGCGCTGTCAACACTTGCTCTGTTCACAACGTAGTAAGGGTCGCTTTCCGAAAAAACAAAAATAAAAAATAATGATTTTTGATGTGTCCTGACTCCAGTCGGTAAAAGATGGCGTGATCTGTGAGTGACACGAGCAACAGATTCATGAAGTTTCACTTCTCACGGAAGAAGTTTTGAATTACCCACCCACACACAGTTTTATCGGGGAGCCAGAGAAAGCTTTTACATAACATCGAAATTAAGGGGGGAAAAGTGTTCGAGTGAAATCATTCGGCACTTTATGAGATCACAAGGTTTCCACAAGCATTTGGATCGCAAAGCAGAGGATGGTGCCCATAAGGACGGATAGGAAGATGTTCTCTCTAAAAATGCTCTCACGTTTCCTAATTTCCAATTTCGCAAAGAAATTGAAAGAAAACTTTCTAGTCTCGTTCCATATGGGAGATGTCTATGGCATCGTCAAGATTCCCAGGCACTCGGGAAGGGGGGATACAAAAACAATGGAGGTTTCGATTTTGACTAAAAAAAGAAAAATGTTATTCGGCCTATTCTCACACTGCACGTTCATAATGAATTCTCATGCTCAGTGCTAATTTATGACAACTGACGTCATGCGACACTAACATTCCAAGGAAGATGCCTGCCATTAAATACTTCTGTTTAGATGCTGCATTATGGGACAGAAACTTATTACATATTCTTGGTACGTGAAGAACCGTACTAAATATACACTATTGTCACCGAAGTATTCTAGACTTTTTCCTCAAATATTTATTTTCACTGCAGTGTTCTACGAGAGTACAGATTTTTTTGTTTCCGCTAATTTCGTATTACGGCAACCACATTTCAACTGTAAAGAGTCCCACTAACATGATTTTAACGAAGATATATTCAGGAGGCAAAGTAATATTTTCGTCACAAGTATTGGTTCTTAGTTACAACCAAGATCAGTCACGAACACAGGCAGTAGACATTCCCTTCATTATGCTAAGAGGTCTCAAGGAAGTTGAAAATACTAATCTTTGTATAAAAGCACTTTTGACCGTGCTGCTTTGTTATGTAATTTTGAATTGTGTGGGCATTTGAATTATCTGGTCAATAAATTGTTGACAATAAGTCATATTCAGTAAAGTTTCGTTCAGATGAGAAGTTAACAATAAAAATGAGTTCGTTTAAAACATTCTACGATCTGAGGGATGGTTTAAACTGTTCTCCTGCGACCCCACCTAAAAGAATGTTCAAGAACCTAGTAAGCCGGAAGGACTGCTTCAAAACCTGAATACACGACACAGGAAACTAACGGACTATTAACTTGTAGCAAGTCCTGGCAGAAAATTGTTTTGAATAATTGCGCATAGGCTTGTTTGTTTTTCTGAGTTGCAAAAGCTCCGTATGAATTAATGTCATTTCCTCATTTTGCAGAGTATTACTATGCATGCCAGTCTTTGACGCTGATTCTGTAAACCATTAATTAATTGGTCTAGCATACCATGTCGAAGAGTTTTAGTTTGTTCTCGAGGAAGTTAGGTCACCTTAACTTCAAGATAACAGCGAATGACCTCGGGGTTCGGGAGGGCTTGATGGCATTTCTACCTCGTCAAGGAAAACAAATTTTCATCAATCCATTACTTGTCGACATGTTACAAGACTTTGTTCACACACACAGCCAGAAGCTAAGTTTACCATGACCAGTGCATATTTGACTCCAATTATGAGTAAGAAAATGGGTAAGAGGAATAATTTAAACAAAGAAATTACAAATATACTGGCATTTTCATTCAATTTAATGCAGGTTCATGCATTAATGTACATGAAACGTAACCTACATAGTATAGTAAGTGAGCTTAATATATTTGTGCATTAAATCTTTAAACATTAAAGTAAAAGATGTTCCGTTTCTCCTATCATACAACATTCATATCATACATTCATAATCACCCGTCCATTAAGTTATTCATTCTTTCTTTCTAGAAATAACCATAAAGCTTTGACTCTCATCCCAATGTACATGTGCACATTGAATTTAATTTGCGTTTATAAAATGTGTAATTCACACAAATGTCTGAAAGTGTAGTGTTAACAAAAAGTTCAGAAAGAAAGGAAGGAAGGAAACAAACAAGCAAAGATTTAAGCATGGAAAACTGAAGATGAATTAGACAAAAATCGTTGAAACAGTATCTAGGTACCTACACATACTAGTTGGAATTTGTCATTTGGTAAACGGACAGTTTCAGGCATTTTATTCAGGGAGTATTTCACCAGAAATACCTTCATTTCAATGTAAATATTCGCTTGCTTATTAAGGTCATGATTACATATAACCTTCTAGAATAAAATCATTGCGCAATGTCTATGAATATGTCTGAGCGCTTTGTGATCTACAAATTCTCGAGAGTAACTGTTCCCTTAAGCACTTTCGTGAAAGCAGAGTTGTTCGTGTTCTACTGTACAAGCTAACAATAGCTTGCCCGGTCCGACCGCTGGCACACCGCGAGGTAGTCAGCAGCCCAAGCTGGGCACGGTAGGGGAATAGCAACACGTAATATGCACATATCATTAATATATTTAGTTCTCATTGATATACCTTCGGCTAAAATTATATTACGAAGTAATGCAAGAGTTTTTATCGAGATGTGTCTTCAACAGGTTCAATTTTTTATTGCCTGCGTTCTTGTACGAATGATTTGTCGAAAACTTCAGACATGTGCTCAATATCTAGATAAAATGTAACGGAACATACCTAGAGTGTAGTGTTCTTTAAGAACATGTTGCGAGAAGTTAATCAACACAAAATATTACATTCAATGCATTACTCTGCAAGGTGTAATATTAAGTTTTCAGGATGTGCAGTTTGATATGTGAATCTAAGGGCTTGCGTTTTGGATTGGGAACAATCATTCATACAATGTGGCATTTCAAGACACTATATTCATTTATTTCATTTTCGCATATTGATCGTACGTACAATCGCCGTTTTGTGAGATTCACGTATTACACACTGATCAGCGACTCGAATGAGGCATAATGCATTCACCCGCAATACTGTCAAACCATTGCATACCACCCGGAATCGCTGAATACGGATGGTTTTGCGTACCTCCTGGAACAGCCTCTCAAAGGATCAAACGCGGGCAACGAAAAATAGCTCATAATTTTAGTGTTTGACAGAAGCACAGCAAACACCGGAGTCATGAAGACCAATTGCTAACACTGTCAGAAATTACTATTCATAATGTATTGTACATGCAACTTAATGTACTCTCGTACATTAAATTCAATAAGTTGGAATCAATGTAGATTTCATGGAGAGGTTCCCCTTTCCTCTCATCATTCATATCTTTTTATTCATGATCAACAATACATGATCATTTCATTCCAGATATGACCCGGCTTCGATCCCTGCATCCTAATGTACATGCATACATTAAATTTAATGTGCGATCATAATTAAGTTAATTTAGAATAAAGTAACAAGTACATTTCCGTCAGTGTATTATATCAATATGCAAGGCCTCTTCAGGCCGTCTGGCAATGAAGCCGGGTCGCCGCCCGCGCGTCAGGCGGGGCGTGATCGAAGCGCGCGCACGGCCTTTACGAGCGATAAAAGCTGTCGGTGCGAACGTAAAGAAGCCCCGAGGCGCGCAACCCGTTTCGCGGGCCGCGAATTCACGGCTTCTTACCCCCCACCCCACCCCACCCCGCTCAACATGCAACAGTCTCCTCCAAGATGGGAAAAGCGGGCAAGCAGCGAATGTTGTATTTCTTCCGCACAATTAACAAACTTTTCTGTTCAGTGTGGTCTTCACGGGACTCGGACAGGAGCAATTCATATTTTCGAATCGTTTTCACTCATTTTGGCTTAACATGCTTGGGATGACGATCTGTATTTCAGTAACATTATTTCTTTTAAAACGTATTGTATTGTTTGTACACACTGATCCCATATCACGACGTCCAACAAAAGCTTAGTTCAAGTTTATACCGTATAAACTTCCATAAAGTTTTTTTTCAAACTTTCTGACAAACCATTAACTCAATGTGGTGTTGTTTTCTTTCCAATGGAAATTGAAATTCAGATGTGTCGACGAGAGCTGCCTCTTGGCGTGTTGCACGTAGCGTTAATTTTGCCAGAAAGCAGTTTTGAATTACCTCCTGTCCTGTTCACAGGAACTGTTTGTTTACAAAGATGCGCGGCTTGGTGCCAAATTCCCACGCATCCCTTGCAGCCTACGTCTCCCGTTGCCATGTCATGGTCAAATGCTGCCCCGAGCGCGTTCTCTCACTTTATGCATGAAATACCATTTTGTGTAGGACTGTTCTGTGGCGCACCACGGTCGATTTCTCCCCCCTTTGCAAGAACAGTGTGCATGAGATTACTTTGCGAATATTAATTAGCATTTCTGCGACAAATTAATTACGAGTTTGTGTTTTCGTAAATGAAGCTGTTTCGTAAATTATGGATTTCAAAATGTAAAGCTGTTCTTTCTGTATGTCGCAGCCAAATATTCGATATTTTTCTTCGTGCACGTGGGATTGAGGCCCTTGAAATTTTCATGGATTTAAGGAAGAGCTCACAAAAAGTATATTGAACGATAAAATTTAATATACCAAGAAAACGTTTTTACAGAGTGTGCAAATCAAAAATTGCGATTGTTCTCACTTCTCAATTCTATGATAACTTTACTTTTCCATGAAGTTTTGGAAATTGGTAATTAAGTAAATTATGAAACTATGTTTACAAACGGTAATAACCTTTCGTGATTATTTTGAGAGGTATTCGATATTTTGACAAATTACTCATGTCCCATTCATGATCAATATAGTCGTGTACGGTTTAAATAGTAATTTTACCGATGGGAGAAAAACCCGATTTAAATCAAGTTGGACTACGCAATCCCAAAATAAACACAATTTTAAAAACTGTCTACATTTAAAAAATAAATATTTCAAAAAGAATTTAAATTACGACAAATTCTGAATTTAATAAAAATTCAGAAATATATTCAATGTTTTCAATATTTAATGAAGAAATATTCTTAAATATTGAAGTCTTGAAGGGTCTATTAGCAGTTCTTCGCGGATGTTATATTCCAATACTCAAGTTCATTACTCTCATTGTACTCATGTTATATTCATTACAATAACGGTGTCAATTAGCCCATAACCTGCAGTAGCAGCACCTTCGCCTTCTACAACTACAATGGAAAAAGTGAAGCAAGGAAACTGTCGTATGTAAACATCTGGAAGAAATACAAGACAATATTGGTGAAAAATAACTTACATCAGGGAAAACGATCTATTCCTGCCCACCTGACTTCACACTAACCAAATTGCAATCTGGCGTCTGCGAAAGTGAAGGGATGTGCAGCACGAACACGAGGCGATAGCCGCCTGCAAGCGCGCAGGGTCAATCACCCGGCGGGCGGCAACTTGGGCGCATCCGACGCTCCATGGCGCCCAACCCGCTTCGCTCAAGGACTCGCATCTGAACTCCCTTGCCCTCGGCCCAACCCACTCCACGCGGGCCTTTGGGGAGAAATGAAGTTCGCGTCTATCTTTGTTGGAGGGCAGCGGAGGCGGCGGCGGCGGCAGCGAACACACACGCGATGAAGGGAGGGGGACCGAGCTGGAACGAGGGGGCGTTGACCGCAGCCTGGCGATCCCGACGCTCCCCGCTCTGCAGTCGCGTCGAGCCGCCGACGAGGCCGAGCTACGCAGGACGACTAGATGGCACGGAGCGAAGTGACGATGCTACGGGGGAGGGGGAGGAGCTCAAGATGGCTCGCGCGTTACCGAAATCGTGCCCAAACCTGAGGAACGGGACAGATGCCACGTTGTTGCGTGTCGTGTTTTGTTTGCTGCAGCCACGAACTGACTGGTCCGACATTGGGATACCACTCATCTCCCTTTAAAAGTTTCATAGCAATTTATCCAAGTCTGTGCGGCGCTGAAAAGTAAGGAAAACGAATCCTCTGCTTCTCACCACTCGATTAACCTTCGCACTCCGAAAGTTACGTATTGCCCCACTGGGTGACCATCGATCGTACTTGACCCTTTTGAGATACCGGCACCTGCGAGACAGGAGCTTGGAAGCAATCTGTTAAACTAGCAATACAATTATTTTGCTGTTCCGTTACTATTCTCACTTGTCGCTGATCAAAGCCCCAGCTGTGAGAGGACATATTTAAAAATGAGAGATGATAGTCTAATTTCTGCAAACTTTTATTTCCTTAAGACAACGCAGACAAATTTTTGCAGGCCATTGCTTCATCGTTCAAGGCGGTTAAGAAAATACGAAACAGCATGTCAAAAAAAGACTTAATATGCATTTTACATGAATTAATATGATGGGAGTGGTTTTCAGAAAACCTAAGGTAACATGATGAGTGAGTCGACAAGCTGCACTGGCGACCGCGCGTACACGCGGCTGCAAGATAACCTGCGTGAATCACACCGTTCGTTCCCTCCCTCCCTCCCTCCTCGGAACCCGGAGCGCGCTTCAGAGTCAACGCCCGGCCACTGGCCGTCCACGTCCGACTGGCGGATCTTTGGAGGTGGGGCGCTGCCAGGCGCGGAACGCGCTGCCTGCCGGCGGAGCGCGGAACCACACACGTTCCCCCCAACAATGGGAACGCCCCCGGGCGAGGCGGCCCAAGGCGCGGCCCTTGACCGCTCTCGCGAGCTCACCTCGGCCGCTTTTCCGCGCCGCCGCTGCGCCGACCCCGGCCCCACGCCGGCCCCGGCCCCGCTGCGTTAGCCGCGCCGCGCCGCGCCGCGCCGCGCCGCCTTCCGCAGGCGGGACACCATGGGGGCCGGCGCGCGCGCTCCCTCCCTCAAGGGACGACGCGCGCGGCGCCTCCGCCACCATCTCCCACCACACGAGGGTCGCGGACGGGCCGCCGCCGCCGCCGCTCGCGCACTGAGTCACCCCTCTTACGACAATGGTTAGGGTACGCACGAGGCGGTAGCAGGGAGGCTTTTTTCTTCCTCGCTCTCTCCATTCTTATCGATCTTCCCTTTCATTCACGCAGACTCTCCTTCCCAGCGATCGTCCCTCAATTCGCAAACTCAATTTTCAATAAAATAAAAACTAGTTTGCAAACTACAGCTGATCACCACTATCTATGTAGCTGTATAATGCGATAAGAACGGAAAGCATTCACATGGGCATCTCTTTTTAAAACATGTACTATTTCCGTTCCAACTCGAGTTGTAGAAAAACCGACTGACGGGTGAACCGACTTTCCGAAACACCAACAACCATGAATTTACAAGCAAATCGGTGGCAGTCCTTTCCACTCACCGCCGCGCGGAGGACACGGAAACGGCCGAAACCAGGGAAAGGTCGCCGCGTGTGCAATGCGAGCTCGCCGCGGCCTCCGCGTTCCCTTCTCCCCGCGAGCGGGCGAAGGCCGCCTCCCCTCCCCCGCCCACGCCCCGCCCTGCGGAAGGGGCCCGTTGTAGCGGCGCCGACGACTGTCGAGCCTCCACACTTCCACGACCTACCCGTCGAAACGGGATGGGGGGGGGGAGACCCCGAAGCCACCATGCAGGAGCTCTGCCGCTTTCCGTACCACAGGAGAGTTTCACACTTTTACCGTCAAGCCAGGGGGGGGGGTGTTAGAGATTGGAAAATTATCAATTTATGCCCGACAGGAACGAAATTAAAGTTGGTTTATTTTACCCTCTAAATCAAGCAACTATCAAATGGCGTGAGCTTTAACCCATCTCTGATTTGTGGAACTAATTACTGAAATTCTATTGAATAACTAGAATGGAAATTATACTTTAGTTAAAACTTGTGGCGGAAATATTGATGCTGATAGGATTTACAAAGATCGATTATTGAACTTGATGAAAAGCGCATTAATATCATAGATAATACTCGCGAGATAGTCTACCATCGCGGTATCTGTCAAGGTAACAAAGATAATTCTGGTAGAAAATACAAACTTCGTGCCGATAAAGAGAATGGAACAAACCCAACTTTTTTTTTGCGAAATTATCGAAAAAACAACAACAAAACAGCCGCTGTGCAAGTCAGCATTGATCGGGCTCTCGGAAGGGAATGAAGGAGAAGGGCGACAGCGTCGCGCAAACGGCGCTGCCAGGGCGGCAAAACGCTCAACAATCTACGTCCTCCGCTCCTCGCAGCCACTGACGTCAGTTGCACGGCGGATCCAGAAATAGCGCTCTCGCAGGTTTTCCGCGGAGGTCACGCGCGGAGCCGTAGGGATCTGGTTAATCCTCTGTGCGATGCCGCTCCCACTTGCTTCTTTTTCAAGGAAAAAATGATCATAAGAAGAAGAAAATAATCACCTCGCATTAATGCGAGCCGTCAGGGGAAAGGGAGAGTAGAACATCGTTACAGAAAGTTTATCATATTTGCGAAACTAGAAGACTGTTTAATCTGTCTCTCAAAATAATATATATTCAGTTTTCCTGCTTCAGTTACAGAATTTTCCTCATGTCATGTGAGTATCGACATTCCATCTTCATACATATCATATCTTCATATTCATATCATATTCATATCTTCATACATAAAAGCACCTTCTGTTCATTCTTTCCTATTGATATCGTGCGCTTAACATTTTATTTTAATATGCAAAATTACACATTAATGAATAGGTAACAACTTTAATGCTAGCTTACTACGAAGTTTAAGTACAGCGTTCAACAGCATGCGGGAGTAGCAATATTGCCTAGTATCAGAGTATCCAGATTGACACAAATGGTCTCTCTCAAGCCGAAAATGTTACATACTAGTTTCAAAGTACTTAGAAAGGCGATTGACAAAATTCATTAATTGAGGTATTCCAAAATTCCAACCTAACGCATAAGAATTCAATACAAAGACACTAAATGGCACGCATTGCATTGCTTTATAAATATCGGGTTCCTATATCTTGGATCACAACTACTGGGATGATCAGTTAAAGATCCTCTTCAAGATGTTTCTGGTCGTTTCTTTATATGTAGAAATTAATGGTGGGAACCACGTTGACAAGTATTTTCATAGAAAACAAAAGGTAGGAGTGGAGTATCCTCCGTTCCCAAGGAGAAGCGTTGGCCGTCTCTCAACGTTCGAGACAAATGATTTAAGGTGTTCACTTAAGCGTTGCCTTCAGCACCTTCAGTGGCTCCTATTGGGAACGTCCCAGGTTATTGCTGAGCACGTGAAAAAACATCTTCCAGCCCGTCTTATCTCTTTTTTGCCGATTACACTACCCGAAAAACCCAAACTTCCAGAGGGTGCAACGAAAAGGCCATTTGACACGCAACCGGTCAGTCGTATCCCGGGGACAAGGGTGCTGGGAAGGGAACCCCGAAATGTTAGGACCTCCGGTCAGGAATCCCCCGGCCCGAAGGGGCTGCAGGCCCAACGAACGAGTCTGTCCGTCCAACGGTTTGCTGCCGAAAAACTATTCTATGGGGGTCTCCTGGGGAGCCCGATGCCCAAGGTGCTGGATCGAAGGAGGGCCTGCCGCCCGCACCCTCCGTCGGCCACCCGCCCTCACATGGCGAGGGCCCGCGGGACCCCTGCCTCGCCCCCCCCCTCCGGCACGCCCACCCTCACCCCACCACATCCAACAGACGTTTACCCGAACTAAGCTGCTCTCTGAACAGCTACTCAATCCGAAAAAAAACTGAAAAATTACACAGTGAAGCCCAAACGAAATACATACAGCGGTGATATTTTATTCAAATAATTTTTTTAACAACTGGGTGACAAAGCTTGCGTAACCGAAATAATTCACAGAAAAGCAAGATTAAATGCAGTGTTTGCATTTTAAAGTGATTTCTAGAATATTTTAAATATTCTTCAATATCAAAACTAACAAAATAGTTTATTTTGTTTCGATGTAGAGAACTGTAGAATTAAGGATATACGTACATTCTTACAAAATGATCAAGTTTTACTTAGAAGAAAAGCAATTTGGCATAGGTTTTACTGCATGTCAAATTTTTAGAATATTCTGAAACATGCCGGTAAAATATGATTCCCGACGTTTCGAGCAGTTTCGCCCCACAATTCTAACACAGAAAAGCCTTCCCACCGTTTCAACGAAACGCAAAAGATCTCCACTTGCAACCGTTACGTTCCTGGGCGGCGGGCGGCGAAGTGTCAGGAAGTGAGAAGCCTCGCGCGGCTGCCTTCCCATAGGCGGCGGCGGCGGCAGCAGCAACGACAAAAGAGCGCGACGGCTTCCGAAACAGTTTCTCCTACGCGCGAGGGCGGGTGGCGGGCGGTCAGCGACCTGCGCGCTCGCATTCCGCGCCACTCCGATCGCGGTTGCGGTCGCTGCGCGCTAACGGGGCGGGCGGGCCAGACGCGACGCGACGCGACGCGACGCGCGAAGGAAGGAAAGGAGGGAAGGAGGGACATCTTCGGGCCGCGCTCGCGAGCGCGTAAGCAGCCGTTGCCATGGCGACCGCCTCCGGGAAATCGCATCGTCGTGCCCCGGAACTCCCCGCCCTCCCCCCCTTCGCGCTGCGCTCAGCTGCATAGCTTCGCTCCACAACGCGGCCGGCGGATCCCAGCGCAAGAGGCGGTGGATGATCGAACAAACAAAAAGGGACGCTCAAGAGAAAGTCATTGAACGAGAGGGTGCTTTCATGGGAGAGCCGACTGTCACGCGAGAAGCGCAGAGGATGAAGTTGGATCTTGGCGAGCTTTAATATTTTTCGAGATTGGAACTTGCACTACTTTTCGTACTATTTCTGCATTACACATTTCTTCATATTTTTTTATCGAATGCACTTCCATCTAGAGTCGGAGTTTTAGAGATGTGATTGTCCATCACCCCAATCGCATATTGACACAAACCACAGTCATTACGAAACTATACGTGCATACAAAAGCTGATGCAACAAGATAAGCAACAGCATATCACGTTTTTGAGAGGCGCGAGATTTACTTGCTTATTATATAACTACAAAAAGAGCCTGGAAATTCTGCCGAGGAATGCTAATCGTTCGAACTCTTCGGACCTGAGAAGCTATTGCTCAAGACTCCTCGAAGCGCGTCCAGCGGCACGGTTCAATGTTCTCTCCTGCTCCCGATGCCACGCCACCGTTCAGCTGGCAGCGCGGCGCACGCCACTCCCCGCCCGCGCAACTGGCCTGTTCATCCTCGCGGAGAACCATTGAGGATCTTCTCGCGTAATTCGTCTGATTTCAGACTGAATGATCCTGAGTAACTGTGTCCTGAAACCGAGTAAGCTATTTCTATTCGGATTCTCTTAACTAGAATATAACTTATAAACAAGTTCCAAATCGCGGACTGGGAAAATACGCTGTACACTCACAGCAACAGTTTTTACAGAGTTACAGCATATTATTAAAAGCGTTCCAGAGAAATTAGCTTATATCGCTCGTGAACTGCAATCGTGGCATCGCTCAAAAACAAAAGTAAATGCACTTCCCAGAATTGAAGATTGGTCAACATTCAAGCAGCAATAGCAAATCTTACAATACAGTATTCCACTCACAAATGGCAAAAGTGTGAATGCAAGAATGATGCATTTCGATACTAAGTCAAACTTCAAACGTAATTATCTCAACACATGATTTGAATTGTAGTTGTGCCTCAATTGCATTCCAAAAACGATATATTATTTCTATTTCTACTTTTCAATACTATGCTGTTCCCCTGAGCACTCGTACGAAATACCGCAGCATTGAGCGGTGCAGAACGGAGCAAGTGGCCGGCGCCTTCGGATTTCGACACGGACCTTCCCCGCAAGGCCTGCACTCCCGCCCCGCAGTCTTCAATCCGTCCTCATCGCGGCTACTTTCGCTTCGGCGCCGCGAAGAACGCGGGCGCTCGGCCAAGGGCGCCGGTTCCTGCGACGGCTGGCGTTTGTTTTGTCAGAGGCAGCGGCCGCACCGCCTCATGTGCCTGCCGCAACCATCAAATACTGCTCCGGCACAACCCCTCTCAACGGAAACTCTTTCACAGAAACGATCGCCCGAAGAGAAAGATAACGGCACCAGCGCCATGCGTCAGCCCCGCCTGCCCTGTCACCGCTCTTATTCCAGGCCTGCTGGCGTTTTACTGATAAAGTGATGGCGAGATATCGTTGCTAGAAAACTTGCGCGAAGAAACAGAATGAGAAACTTTTTTTTTTCGAAAAAGAAAAGAACGCACTCTGTAATAATTATAAAAAAAGTACGCACATATACATTTACATTTAATGAGTACAACAAATTATTACGTATGCTGTGAATGTAATGTTTTATTTCACCTTCGGCTTTTTCGGACCTCTTTACTTCGGTTAACAGAGTTTCTACTGTAGTCTTTTTGATACGATGTCCCATCTCAGATTAATTTGTATTTTTCGCACTTTCCACGTCATTCGTTGAAGGACTCAAGAAACGAAATTTATCAAACAGCAAAACAGTGCTCTTACAGACCTTTGATAGTACGCACATTTTAAAAATTCTGTAATGTTCGATCACGAGGAAGTATTGTTTCCCCTTACGTAAGTCATTCCATGTCTAAACAGTTCAGTTTCGAATAATGTGTCTAATCCAGGATACCCAGCCACGATAATTGATTCGGTTTGCTTACAAAATAAATACTACAAAAATTATATGGTTTTTCTCTCTCTTGGGAGATTTATAATATGCTAGATAAAGAATAAAGACACCTAATTTTAAACATTCCGCCATTTAACAAGCAGAAGGTAATGACAATTTTTCAGAAATTACATTTCTTTTTATCATTAACACGCACTGGGATATTATAATACAACCGAGATTGACTTCAAATTCGATATAATACATCGTAACACACAAAGTAAGGTACTCTTCCGTTTCCCATACGAGTTGCCTCCAGACAGAAGACCAACAAGCCCATAAAGGCAACTAACTAAACGCGTTACCCTCCGGGTGATCCGAGGCGCACGACTCGCGAGCGACCATAAATCGCTCGTTTCGGAGGTGTCCTCGCAAGAAACTTTGAGGCCATCCAGCTCCCAGCCATGACATTACATGAGCCCCAAACTATCGGCGCTATTCTAGAAACAAGGATAGTCAGCCGGATGTTTACGATTCGCATCCGCACCCACCCATTGGGGGGAAAAGTCGGGAGAGAAATCATCGGTTCGCGGCAGTCATATGCCAAGGCGCCGTCCGAACGTGAAATTGCGAGCGTGCTCGATGTGATCTTTGGGGCTGAAGCGTTCTTGAGAACGCGGTGAAATTTCGAATGATCGAGCGCGCAGCGAAGGTAAGGAGTTGGAGGAGGAGGGGAGCAGACCCACTTAGCCGTTGCGAAAGGCCCCGCTGCCGTCCGCGCGGCGGACACGTTGGTCTCCGCAGGGCGAAAGGGGTTGATGCAAACGCGACGGCCGACGTTTCCCCCGTGTCTTCACGTTCAGCAACGGCTCGCCACGTTTCATACTAGCCCAAATGCGGGCAGGCGCTCGAGGGAAACTAGCCTGGAAATTCTCTAGTCTGGAAAATACCTCGAGCACAGGTAGAAAGGAAGGGAAACACCAAAGGGTCTCTCACAGGATACACGCCTTCCACTTTAGTATACCTGCCACCCCCAGGTGCGTACCGGTCCCTGCCAAGGTCAACGAATATCCCTCTTCATATAAATCTTTGAATGTTGTCCCTATTCCATATTCTTACTTCAAACGATAGTTATGAAAACTGGCACAAAGTATAAACTGCTCCCCTTTGCGTGGGTAGCTGGGAACCAACGAAAGCAGGTTTTCCCTTAGGTCTACTCTGTTAGTTTTCGCCCAAGGTTCTGGAATTTCCAACGTTTTCATTTTCATCAGATTAAAAAACGCATGTCATAACCCTCATAGTATAAAATAAAAAAATATAAAATTCTTTTTCTTTTTTAACTACACGAATTATTTTTTTCCCAAGCAGAAATTAAAATATATGCAAAAATACTAATATACCTACAGATCCGTTCCCTCACTCCGAAGAAGTTCATCTCCAACACGCGAGTAAGCAAACACGAGGTGTCCGCGCGCCCGGGAAGAGCAAGTAGCCGTGGGGTGGGAGGGAGGGACGGGGGGGGAGGACGACCCAAGCGCGTCGCGGCGCCCGCGTAGAAACTCGCCTAGAAGTTCGCAGCGCTGGTGTCGCACGCCGCCGCTGCCTCCGCGCCGCCCGGAGCAGCTCGGGGAGGGGGAGGGGGAGAGGGGGGATAGCTGGCACACATTCGCGATGCGGCGTGGCGGGCGTGGAGCGCTCGGCGGGCGGGCGGGGTATGAGGTCGCGCGGCGCCTGTGCGCGGTGGATGGGGAGCGCACGCAGGCGGAGGGGAAGGGCCAGGGCGGGCCAGGGCGGGCCAGGGCGGGCCAGGGCGGGCCAGGGCGGGCCAGGGCGGGCCAGGGCGGGCCAGGGCGGGCCAGGGCGGGCCAGGGCGGGCCAGGGCGGGCCAGGGCGGGCCAGGGCGGGCCAGGGCGGGCCAGGGCGGGCCAGGGCGGGCCAGGGCGGGCCAGGGCGGGCCGGCGCGAGGTAGATTACGCTCCCTATACTGCGATTTTTCGAACTTCGTCCCTCAAGACCCGTCTTCACGAGAGAATATGTCACGGTATTTCGCGATGTGCGTGACGCCAGATATCGCATGATCGCGACCGTATCAAGCAGTGCTTGCGATCGTGCGACTTCTAGCGGCACGTCGAAGAAAGACGCGAAATGCCGTGTGATATTCCATCGTGGCCACAGGGGCTTGAAGGGCAGCGTTAGAAAAATCGCACTATAGGGCAACACCCAATGACGCGACGGATACAATAGGGGCATAGGAGACATCCGTCGAAATGCAGCCTCAACAACAGCAATTGAAGGAATTGCATTTGAACTCCATTTGTAAAATACGAGGCAGGCTTCATGCTCACTTTCAGCTCTCAAATGTTTACGAATTCACGATCTTTTACAATTCTGTGCTAAAATTTTCAATGATTTGATTGATTTTAAAACAATTACACGAGTGGTTAAAACAGTTATATTTTACACACACAGTGGCATTTGGGGGAGTATAAGTGAAAACTAATAAATGTGAAGAGTCACCTGAAAGTATTATTATTTATAAGCGATTTAAAAACAAGCATTTCAAAAGATATTCTGCCCATTGTTTTATATTTTTCATAGCATGAGACTATTTTTGTTTTTTAAAAAAAAGAGATAAGGCTACAAATACCCGAACAACTTTACAGTAAATACAAATTACACCTGGAAAAGCTCTAGAGGAGCCGCCTCCTAAAATTGAAATTTATTAGTTACACAGAATTCCTATCAACGTTACAAATACTATTCAATAAAAAGGTCAACAAAGAATTTTCAAATTAATTTAATGAAACTATAGTTTAGTAATTGTACTATGAATTATCTGAACAAATAACGTGGGATTCTTAATCACTGTATTATACTCGTTTGAACTGATAAGACCTTTTTGGATCCGCGCACAATAACTTTTACGTCAGCAACGAAGCTTCCGAATTATTACGATCACGGTAAATAAATCTGTATTTTTATTTCTTCATACTTTTTTTTCGTGTTTTTGAATGTAGCTTTGTGCAAATAGCATCCAATAAATAAGTAAACTGCAAGTTCTTAGAGTTTTCACTGCGACTGTTTCCTACGAACTTTTCATAACGGGGTACAGGAGAGGGTCGCAAGGCGCGCTGCTCCCTTCGCCCCGTCGACGGCAGCGCTGCGGAGCGACTCCCAAGCACGAGCAGCCGTCACGCGCCCCTCCGAGCATACGGAAAGTACGCTGATTCGACGCGACGAACACGGGGCACCAGCGCCCACGACCAACACGAACCTCCAGAACATTCGATGGTTACGTGTATTCTGCGGAAAAATATCGAGTCATGTAATCCGAGTGGATTGGAACTCATCAAACGATGAATCATCAAACAACCTAAAAGTTAAGCGGTATTTAGATAATAATGGTTCAAACTACATAAACGAATACAAAATCAAGCTACAATACGTAAACACCAAATTACAAATAAGAACAAAAAACTTGCATAAACAAATACGTAACTCTGAATAAACCTTGTGAAATTCTGGCGTCCAGGTATATGAATCAGAAGACTCCTTCACCTTAGAGGTGGTGGCGTTTGCCAGTTGGCCCCAACTCAAGAAAACGGAAGGCGTTTCGGCGATGATGTAGTTCGAAACCTTTCCTCTACGTGAACGACGATTACAAACGTTCGTTTCTTCTCTTAACTAATTGCAGCTGTATCGGCGAAAACTAAAGGTTACGCATAAAAATGGAAAATCGCAAAGATAACAAAACATTGTTGAAATAAATCTTTAATTACTTAAGTAACAATTCTTTGTGGTGTTTTGTTTCTGCAAAGCTTAATATAAGAATCCAGAAAAAGAGATAATGAAGGTTAAAACTTTTAGTTTCTTCGAGAATGAACGTTTAATGTATATTCTGTACCTTTCATTGCTTATTTTTTTATCGTATTCTTAAAATAATTAATTGTAGAAACATTTTAATATGCTCAGCAATAGCTAGACAGTAGAGACCGGATTTTTATGTAATTAAAATTTTGAGAACGGTAAGTAGAAAGACAAAAAATATGTATTCTTGACGAATTATTGCCGTCCTAACAGAATATGAGATTTTTTCCGCTTTATATTTTTACATATTTGGTACTATATTACATATTTCGCTACATATGTTACATATTTTCAACATTTTTTATTTCATCAAATTTCTTATTTTTTCTCATGTTTTTATGAAAAGAAGTATTTAAAAAAAATTCAGCACTTTTTCCTACATTTTTACTGCATGCTACTGCGTACTTGAGGTACGCTACGTGAAGACGCGGTCGAATGTTCCCACAGTCCGACGTTGTCTGTTTCAGTTATCTCAGTGGCGGGAAGTACGCGTCAGCGACAGATCATTCTCACCTTTAGGTGTGAAAAGTATAATTAATTCTTAAAATTCATTCATTCCAATTTTTTTTTATAAAGTACGATCGTATTATGTAAATGAATTTTATAATTAGAGTACTTTAATATTACATATTATGTCCGATTTGACATATTTATTGCATATGCTTACCGGTTTCATTACATTTTAATGTACATATTTCGGCGTTTCATTCTACATATTTTCCGGTCTCTATTAATCAGCTGAGGGGGAGAGAGAAAACACGATCATATTAAATACCTAACACTTTTTTGCTGTTCCTTACTTTTTCCCCTAGTACTTTTGTACTTTCATATACCACAAACAATCGCTCTCTCTTCACCCCACGCCGGAGGAAGAAAAGATCGACGCAAAAAAAACTTAAATTTCTCTCCGACTTCGCGCACGAACTATAGATCGGTTCGGATATTGCGGGTAGCACAACTTATAAAATACAGTGAAAACAGGAGCGTTTCCCACAGGTAAGCAACAAAGAACGGCCGCCGGGCGACCGCAAAACGAACTGTCGTTTCCACACTTTCTCTGCGCGGATAACAGGGGAAAGTGCGGCGGAGGGCCCGGCTAGCGCCCAGGCTCGTCGCGTGGCCGCGGCGCGGGAACAGAGGCAGGGCGGGCGGCTGCGAAGCGCCCCGGCGCGCGCCAGGAATAGCCGGCACGTGGCTGCGCCTCACCTTCGAGCCTCCTCGCCCGCCGCCCACGCGAACACGGCGCACATGGCTCCAGCAACTTCACAGTCCCCCCCTCCACACACTTTTACGAATAACCACAGCACGCCCAGTTCGCGTGCCGTACGCCCAATGGATCATTCCTCTAGTTGTATGCAGCGTTCGTGTAAAAATGGAGTTAATACTGAAATTGGCAGACCTTCCTATTACTACACGTACGTCGAAGTTGAAACAAACAGCCGATTCCGCACTGCCAATCACGTAAAATTAAAGAGCTAGCATCATAATAGTGAACATTCCATATTTCTAGTTTCGTTGGCATTACCGCATTACCCCAGATACATATACAGTTAAGATTCTACACAACTGTGGAGCCGTTTCTAACGCTCATCTCAAAAGTTTCTTGCGAGAACAGGAAAGTGCAAAACGCACTTAAGCAATTTAGATCAATAGAATATTTGATATATAGTAGTAAAATATTAATTAGGCAATTGTTTTTTCAAGTGCAAAACTGCTCATTTCCAGTAATGTGATATGTGCGAAACGTTCCTATTTAAGAATAAAGGCTGAATCATTAATGTAATTTTATATAATAGCCGATTATAGGAAGGCTGACTTTCACTCATCCATTCGCTACTGCTCCCTCGTAACTAAGGAAGGGTAGCCCAGCGAACATGCTCGGACTCGCGTTCTGCTCGGGGCAGGCCGATCGGAGCAGAAGGGAACCTGGAGAGCTCCGAGAAGCGAGGCGTGCGGTGACGAGCGCCGTTTCGGGGGAGGCAACGGCCGGGCGCAGGACGTAACAGGCGGAGGGGGCCGCGGCGTGAATGCCAGCTCCAACCCCTCGCGGGCTCCCGGGGCGGGGTCGCGCGGAGGGGAAGAGGAAACGCTGTGGCGGAGCGGGGCGGTGCGGCGCAGCCCCTCCGCTGCGCAGGACGAGTCGCGCCCCGCCACTCCCTCCCTTGTTCGGTGGGGGCAGGGGGGAGGTAGGAGGCGGCCGCCGCCGCCGCGGGCGACTGCGCGGTGCGGTGCGGCTGGGCCGCGCGTCGATAGCTCAGCGCTGGTGACGGGGATCGACCCCGGGCCTCTTCGCGGCGGGAGCTGCTCTTCCAGCAACCCGCACAACACATCATGTCTACACACACACACGTCAAGGGATACACGTAACGGCCGTTTATTACCATGCATTCGGGTGTGTTAAGGTTTTGACTTGCTCGCGATATCAGAAGGGATGATATGGATATGCATATAATGTTTAACAAATAAAATTGTTAGAGATACTTTAAAATCCAGTGGTTTAGCGTGATGCAGAAGGCTAGTCGCTGAATTGGGAGAAATGAGACCTTAAGTACCGTTAATATTTGTTCCGTCACGAACAACTTATTGTAAAATATACTTCACCTAATTTAGTGACTGGGGAACTCCTCGAGAAAGCATCAGCATTTGGCTATCTTTGCTTTACGCAATCTACCTGCAGGCAGAAGTTGACCGTTTCAAGACCATCTCCCGCGTGCCCGGATTGTTTTTCAAGCCCGACACAAAGCACCGTCCTGTATGTGTTTGGCTACTGTGGTCCCCAACCAACTCCAAGAACACAAACACGTCGGAAAGTAATGGAAGGTCACATGCTTGGCCTGGCGTTGCCTTACAATCAACAGTACACACGAACAGGAGAACGCCGGTAAAATCAGTCTCTCGTGAAAGACGGCCTTTCAGTGCGCGTTCCCGCCAATGAAGCAAACCCTGTTCGCGGCCGCCGATCCACATGCGCCCAGGTAGGCTGCGGGGGCGTGAGAACGCACCGCTCCTTCGTGGCCTCAGTTCCCTTCTTCGGCAGTGAAAGGGACGCGACGCGACGCGGCGCGGCGCCCTAGATCGCCCACGGTTTCTCCGCCGCGCCGGGGGGGGGGGGGCGCAAGGGCCGCCCACCGCGGGGAAAGCCGCCGGCGCCACCTCCGCCTGCGAGGACGGGAGACCTCCGAACATCAACGAGCGTCGCTAATCCGCTTGTCACGAGAAGAGTCCGGAAGCTCGGCATATTCAATTTGTTTGGATACAAGAACTAAACTTTGACCTCGTGAACAAATATAATTTCCATAATGTGCCACCGATTCAGTTATGACAACAGACCAATACATGAAACCGAGAAGGGAAGGAAATTTCGGAAATATCGCTTTTAGAAAACAAAGCCATTTTCCAAAATTCTCAAATTTAAAGCAGTTAGGTTTTTGCTTTTCAATATATTACATAACTAGCTAGTTGAAAGTTATATTTTCTCGCACCTACATTTAAAATTTATATCCAAGTGTTGTCAACATGTGTTGATTTTCAAGCAAGTGTTGATTCTTTTCTAGATGCGCCCTCAAGACAGGTAAAGCAGTTCATTAGAAACTTCATTGATTAGTTGATAAAAATACCTCCTGACATTTTCTCATGTTCCAATTTGCTAGATTTAAGCATCGAAGTCTGATCGGAAGGCGACACACTTCACCAGGACGCGAAGGAAGGGGTAAGGAGGGGAGGAGGGGGGGGGGCTTCCCGAAGACAATAGCGAAAGGCCGGGCGCTGCGGAAGAACGGGGTGGCGAGCAGGAATTTCCTAACTGGAGCGGGGACCCGAATTCGAAGCGACGAGGAAGTGAAAAGAGTAAGGGAGCAACTGGCACGGGGCGCTACGGAAAGCTGCACAGCCCGGCGCGGCGCGGCGCTGCATGGTCTTTCGCAGGCCACGGAAAACCTCGACGGGTGGGGGGTGGGGTGGGGTGGGGTGGGGGGACGGGAGGCGTGGGAGGGGGCACGCGGTGGGCGAGGCCAGGTGCGATACCCAGCCGCGGAAAACGAAGGTGGGAGGCAGCTGCGGAGGCCGGGTGAGGGCGACGGTGCCACTTTCTAGATGCGCGCTAGAACACCGTTCCCCGGCAGCAGCGCCCCCCCCTCCCGAAGCCCACGCCGCTACCACCCGCAGCCGTCGCCGCCGCCGCCGCCGCCGCCGCCGCCAGTCGCGCCGCGCGGTCCAGTTGGCAAGGCGGCCGCCCGCGTGGAAGGGCCGAGCTCGCGCTGCGCTCACCGCCCTCGCCCCTCGCCCTCGCCTCCAGCCCTGCTGCACTCAAACGCCGTTTTACAGCCTTACGGATACTTCGTAAGAAGAGAAAGTTACGTAACCGTGCGGTGGAAAACTGCGAATTTTTTCGGATGGCGTTCGCAACGAATACAAATAACTTCGGAAAAGCGCCAGCTTCATGGCACGCCTTTCGACAATACCTAGTTTTCGAAAGAAGGGATTCTTAAATACAAATTTAGTAATTTAACTCTCCGTTTGTAACTACAATTTAAGGTATTCAGTTACTAAGAATTTAGAAATGTAATGTGAGGCATGTTAGACAGTCGAACATTTTTCGAAGTTATTTTTTAAGTAAATGAAAAAATGAATACGCAGTAAACTTTGTTTCAACTACGCAAAACGTAAACACTGAAACAATCCAAGGCAGAGAGTAACACCTTTACTTTTTTTCCTTCACTGAATGATAAGTTTTCCCTACGTTTCGTGAATCCTGCTTGCCGTACATTGTGAATTGCTCCACGTTCCACTGCGATAGCAAAAGCATGATGTTGCATTCCTCCCTAGCAGGGCCTCCTGTTTCTCCCTCTCGTCGCTCTCGCCGAGGCTGGGAGCCGCTGCCGGCGCCCTCCGACAGCGGAGGAGGGTGGAGCCGGCAGAGGGGGGAGGGAGGGACTGACTGCGGGGGGCGCGGCGGCAGAGGTGCACATGCCTGAGGCGGCTGCTGTGGCCGGGTCGTCCTCGCGGGCCATGGAGCGGGAGCGGGGGGGCGGGAGCTCAGCGGGGTGCCGAACGCCGCCCCCGCAACCTGCGCTGTTGCCGCTCGCGTCGCCCTAGCTGCCAAGCGCAGGTGGGCAGCGGCTATGGGCACACAAAAGCACGCGCCGCGCATGTTTGGATCCGCTGCGGCCAGAGATCGCGACGCCCCTCCATCGGCCCTCCTCATCTTTATTTCACGCCATACTCATGCCTTCACGGACCTCTTATCTACATTTAGCCCGTCTGCCTACGTTCCAAAACCTAATAACTTCGCGAATACCTGCTCCCAAACTTACATCGAGTCTGGCAATCTAAATTAAACCCGATAAATTGTCTACTTTGCGAGAACAAGCAAGCAGGTCAACCGAGAGAAGTGCATGGTTTTCCAGTCATCTGACATTTATAAGTCTAACGAGTTTTAAGACAGTCACTTCATGAAGAACAAGAAGCCAGACCCTCCCCTCCCGATCTTCCTATTGAAGAAAAGGTACACAAGAACCACACCGGGCTTTGCGAAATGGGGTCGAGAGGTTTTGATTCGATGTCGCGCACTGGTACGGAAGTAACAAAAAATCTAGCATCGATCCACGCTACAACCACGTTGTCGCGAGAAACAAACACAAAAAACTATGATTAAAAAATTCGAACTAGAACTTAATGCTGTCTTTGCGCAAAAGAAACCAGAGAAAGCAGTATTTAGAGAAAACCGCTAAGTAATTAGCAAAGCATGGAAACGTTTTATTGAAGCAGAAATATCGAAGTGCGCCGCAACGTTTTAACAAAAAGTACACTATATACATCGAAGCTGTATTTCGGAACGAAAATAGGACTACAGACGATAAGATTCAGGGCGCATGCTAGCCGTAACATTCATCTCCCTTTCACAACTCTTATTATACTTTCACTACCGACCTTGCAGCAGTCCGGAGGGAAAGTGACGGGAGGCGCTAGAAAAGCTCGTCTCAGGCTCGGGAGAGGACGGCACAGAGGTCACAGTTATCTCTTCTCGTAAGGAGAGGAAACATCTGTCGTTATGGTAATGACCGCATTATCTTCGGATCCTTGAAACTTATTTCTACACAAGCATCTGAATAAGCCTATGGAAGATATTTTCGACTTGTTTGTTATTTGAATTTTTTTAAGTGTCCAAGTTGCGCAACATTCGATGAAACTATCAACCTTCGTCCCCCAAGTCCGTCAGGTTAAGGGCAATCTTTGAAAGTTGACACTTATTCAAATAATGTGCATAAAATCTGTTTACAATTGAATAGTTACCCCGAATACACATCTAACCCACAAAAAGTCCAAAGTTGAGATTTCAATGGAATAGTGGGCTATTGGACGTAATACACAGTCCCCTCGATTCTGAGGGCGCACCGGCCATTCAAAGTTATTCTGTAGATAAAGTCGGCGTATTGGCGAATCTGCAGCAAGATGTTGGATCGATGCGAGTATGTTATGAGCGGTAGTGCCTTGACTAAAATTTGACTTCAGAGTGATTCACAGTTCATCTTACATTGTTGTTGTTTTTTTTACAGAAATTAATTTACACTGATTAGAGGTTTTTTTCTATTTCCTGAAAACTTTTCCTTCTGTCTCTCTTCGGGGTAACTATTCAATTATGTAATTTAGGAATGTGTGCCATCTCGAGACACCATACTTAAGAATAAAAGCCCTCAATTCACTTTATTAAGATTTACGAATAACAAAATGCGCAGTTGTCATTCCAATAAATAATAATTGGTTTGCAAAAAATATTTATTTAAAACTAAGAAATGTGTGCAACTGCATTATATAAAATGTGATCGCGACATTAGTGAGGTATGCGTGATGTGAAAGAACGTCGGACAAAGTTCATCTTTTATCTTTTGACTTCTGATTGACTTTTCCTGTTGGGTGTGATCATTAAAATCTAACTATCCTGAGCTGTTATCCCCACTACCATAGTTTCATATCTCAAGATTTTTCATAAACAGATGCAACCTTGAGACTTGCCACAACGCTCATGTAACTACACTCGTCACATCAAAAAAAGCTCATTCCTTAAAACAATTAGAGAAACGAAGATGCGCAATAAGCTAATGTACAGTTAAAAATATGATTCCATTAGAAATGTGTAGTATAAAAGCTTTGCGCTATCCTACATTTCTTTGTGCACAAATTTATTTTGTCTTATTGAACAAAAGAACAGGGGTTGGGGTAAAGTGACTTGGCTGATCGCTCAGCAACTTTTTAATTTGATAATTCCATTTATTTGAGATTATGATAATTCATGTCAACCACGTTGCATTGTAATACAATAGCTGAGAGTTGAATCACAGAAGAATCGAGCAAATTATTTCGTAACTGCGGGAAATTCAAGCCAACACAGCTAGCCAGCTCTAGAAGTAGATTCCTGCACGTAATAAAACAAAAAAAATCGACAAAATAATCCATAATAGCTAACTGCAGGCCAAGTTTCCGGCAATAAACCCAAAGATAAGTCATAGGAAAAAAATGAGAAAAAAAAGGGGAAAAAAGAATAGTGGGAACCCTTTTCATAGAATTCGCTTCCATTTTGGACGAAAAAAAACTTCAAGCTTTGCGAGTAGCATCCGTTAAACGTTTTATCGTCCTATCCGTTAAACGTTTTCGCGAAAGTAACGTAATGTAAGTTTCCCGCAAGGCCGCATTCCCCCCCCCCTCACGTTCACAACCATTTTCTTGCGATTTTCCGCGTGCGATTTACAACGCTCAGTGAAGCACGTCCGGTTCGGAGAATGTCAGGTCCCAGATGCTGCGACGCGCGTCACGTCATCCGCGAGTGTAACAAGTATGCCGCCGACAAAGGCAGCTGCAACGACGCCCGCTCGCCCGTCCGCTCGCTCGCTCGGTGGAGGAGGCGTCACGATCCCTTTGCGATGGGGAGCAGCCGCCGCCGCCGCCGCCGCCGCCGCCGCTCCACCGGCCGGAGAACGGACGCCATCGCCGCCCGCCGCTGGGCGAGGGAGCCCAGTGGATGCAGCGGGGCGGAGAGGCGTGGCACAGAGGCCGCGGCAGGGCGCCGCAGCAAAAGCGAGGCCACGAGAGAGAGAGAGAGAGCGACAAGCTGCTGCTCGCTCGCTTCGATCCGCTCTCCCCTCGAACGCAGGACCTCTGAGATCTCGCCCCCCCCCCCTCAGCGAACTTGCGCCACCTAAATCTCATCTTAAAACTGCTTCACACATTCGGTATTCGGCGAGTAGCGAGCAACGAACAGTCGGTATTCGGCGAGTAGCGAGCAACGAACAGTCGGTATTCGGCGAGTAGCGAGCAACGAACAGTCGGTATTCGGCGAGTAGCGAGCAACGAACAGTCGGTATTCGGCGAGTAGCGAGCAACGAACAGTCGGTATTCGGCGAGTAGCGAGCAACGAACAGTCGGTATTCGGCGAGTAGCGAGCAACGAACAGTCGGTATTCGGCGAGTAGCGAGCAACGAACATTCGGTGCTCGCCCTACCCACCGCGTGCCGGTCTTCCGGACGCATCATTCGCAGAGCACATCAGCTGCTCGGAATTGCGCGAGTAGTCGCTCGCTACTCCGCGAATGCTGAATGTGTGGAGCTGTCTTTGAAGTCGAACCTGGTAGCGTATGAAGTGGACAAAATAACTAAGAAGCACAGAAGTAGGAATGGAGAAAACTGGATAAAAAATACGAAAGAACCTACAAAAGAATGCGGAGAAGCCTACAATTCAAAAAAAAAGGCAATTAGCAAACGTTGCTAATCTCGCATTTCGTTCATGTCGCTTTTGAAAGAAGTTTGGAGTCATTTTAATAGCTCATTAAGTTAAAGACAATCATTTTGCATGTTTTCTGTTTGTATTACCTTTGACGAAGGTCACGATGTTTCTGCGTTATTAACTACCGAGAAAGTCATTAAAATTACGCGCATTGTCAAAAATAACTATCACTCCATTCGTAAAGTATCGGCACTTTACTACTTTAGAGAATCTGAATTAATGAAATAATCACAAATTCTTAATATAAAATTAGGCAAAACATTAAGGTACACGCACTGAATTGCTGTAGCGTCTTACTGTTAATTCTTTTTCATCCCTTTCTCTGTCGCCAATACTGTATTCGAGCCAACAATGACCAAGTTCAGAACCATCTTTACTAGTCTACGTCATTACACGACTAATTACGAATCTGTCCTTTTCCTGAGAAATCCTAATTCAATACTAGTTCTGTTATTGCCTTCAAACAACTTTATTACTAGTATCACAAATTTACAATGTAAGTTGTTCATAAATCTGGAATAGAACGAGATTATTCTGGATGGCGTTGTTCAAATGGTTGTTTAAGAGGGGTGGTACACAAAATATGCATTCACGATTGGTCAAGATTGACGTTTTGAATGTATTCTACGTCTCCTTCAATCAATAGTTCTTTACGACGAGACTCGCGTTATGATTTTCTTCGAGGGATCGAAAAAAGAAGAAGCCATAATTTTGTTGTGGTAGTACTGCAATCGCGTCAGCAGCGCTCTTTCTCGCCGCGAGAGCATCACGAATTGATTCAGAGGTGTAAGGAAGCATTTGAAAATATTTTAATTGGAATGTCTTTTATTACTTAAAGTCTGCATTATTTTGATTCGCCTACACTGTATATAACCAACCAAAAGCCTCTCTCCCAGAACATTAAAAAAGTTCATATGTAATACGGAGAGGGACATAGGATTCCGAAGATCCCAAATTATGTTTCCGTAAAAGAGCAATTTCATTTTAGTTCAGTGGTGGAGGGAGTTTCATCAGAAATTTCCTAGGGAGACCTTCACTCCTCACCCCCCCCCGCTCTTCGGCCTAACTAATACCATTGCACTACTGCATTTGGTTACAATACATTTTATTTCTCTTTTTTTTTACTTTATTTTTAATATTTTACTTATTCATGTTCAGTGAGATCCACTTCATCCAAGAGGTCCTCAGCTTTCAAACTTCCCGTCTCAGAGTACATTAATTTTGGCCGAGACCACAAAGTTTTTCTTAATCACATAAAGGTACAGATTCCTAGAAAAATATGAAGAATGTTAACCACTCCATCCACTGACAATATTCTGAGGAAGTTCTTGCATAAAAAGAAATAAAATACCACATCCCTTATTCGAAATCTATTGGAGTAAACACCATGCACATTTCAAACGAAAGGCACGTAGCCGCACGGTGGCTCGGAGATAAGTGAGGAACGGATAGAGGGAGGGAGGAACGGATAGAGGGAGGGGAGGAACGGATAGAGGGAGGGAGGGAGGGAACGGAGGGGGGACGGCGTCCATACAAACCCCCAGTGAAAGAAAGCACGCGCGCACGCGCACGGGGCAGCGCCGCGGAGGCGGAGGCGCCTCTCGCTTTTCCCCAGTCCGCTTCCAGAACGGAGAAAGTGCGCTGCCCACCGCCTCCGCAACCTCCATCACAAGAAAAATTCATCCACGCGATCGTACGGGAAAATCGAGTCCCGCGAATGCCTTCGCGCCGGCCCGCGGCCGTTTTCCCAAGTGCATCTGGGTCTGTGTGTCGTGTGATCGCTTCACACGCGGTCGCAAGCTCCCGTGCGGGATGGCCTACTCTACATACGAGAAAGCAAACGTGCGCCCGTTTCGGCCAGTACGGAAAGGCGTAAAAGAGGAAAGAACTATGATTTGGCTAGGTGCGAATACCGTCTTCGCAAATTATCTCGTACGCGTGAAATTATCGGTGATAGTTTCTACACTATAGGTCTACACGATTGATATTTTAGGACAACTAATCCTGACAAATTTTATAGTCGAAAATAAATAGACGAACGAGGAAAGTAAGCCGTCGGTAACAAAAGAAGTAAATTTACGAGTTCCACGTACAAGTCTAAGAATTCCGTCTGCATTTGGACGGCCTTCGAACACGAGCCGTAAAAAATCTGTTAACTTCTAATAGAAAGGATGTTCATAATAATGCTGAAAGAAATTACATAAACATGACATACTGAAATTAATCTTATGCATAGCAAACCAGAAACCAGTACCAATGAGGAAAAGGAAATGGTGAATAGAAAAGAGGTAGGAAATTTCCAGAACCACGTTTAACCCAGTCTATCAATCGCTTAAAACTGTTTCACCCAGCAATTTTTCCAAACTAAACTTGAACTCGTAATATTCTCGGAAATTCTATGAGTGATTTAATTTAAAACCTTAGTTTATCTCCTGATTATCAAATGCAATTGTAAATGACTGAATGGATGCAGTAACATGTGGCAAGCTGAAGTAACTAATACTGCTAATAAGCTGAAGTAATTACTAATTTATTGCCATTCATTTTTAAAAGGAACCTATAAGGACTTTAAACGAAAAATGCCTGGAAATTAACTCAGTCCGTACATAAAAATGAATTTATCACATTCGTCGCAGAATGTACATATTCGTAGACAATGCCCCCATGAATGATCTCACGTTCATCTTACATGGCAACAGGAAGGGAAGGTACCAGCCGGTGGCGGTGGTGGTGGTGGTGGGGGGTGGAAGGCGCGCGCGGCAAAACGAGCACAGGTACAACATTCGCCCTAGAGCGCCGCCTCTCGAGCTAACGGCATGCGTCAGCGCACATCGTCAGCCTAAAGGCGTGCTTAGCGTTACGACAAACGTGTCACTTTTTAATTTCGAATAACCCCTGACGCAAATTTTAAAAAGAGGCACCACCCACGTTTCTTCCCAATGGCAGGTCTGAAGGGGAAGTTATATTGTTCCGCGTAATCTATGCAACATGAGGAAAGATGATGATAATCTGAATTGAAAAATGAGAAAATTAGATGAGAAAATCAGCTAAGGTAGCTTAAAAGGTCCGAATTTTTAAAACGAGTTCTACCTTCAAATGGGGGAACAAGTGGAATATGAAATGTCATTGGGGTGGTAACCCATATGGTACAGGAACTTAAAAAAAAAAAAAAAAATAACCATACGCAGCGCGTGCTAGCCGAGTTGCTGACATGGCTACGGGCTCTGGAACCGCAGTACGAGAGCCACAATGTTGTACCTCTGCGGCGCTTTCGTAATCGATACAAACGGGAGAACAGCGTTCGATCTTGTAGAGACCTGCTAGTTGTAGCCATTTCAGCAACTCATCTGAAAAGACAGAAAAAGCTTTTTACTGACCAGCAGCAGCATAGGCGCACAGGAAACATCGCGCAGCGCTGCGCTCACAACACTGCTTACACTAGCGCTGGCGCCTGGAGGAAACGCCGGCCCCGAGGAGGCAGCGGAGAGGGATTGGGGAGCAGAGGGCACAAGCAATGATTCAGGCGCAACCCCTTCGTCCCACAGCCCCCGCCCCCGCCCCAACGCTCTACTCACGTTACTGGAAAACCACCACACAAGAAACCTGGAATTACTATCAAAATTCGACTAGAATATGGTTTAGGATAGAGATCACAGAATTGCACAAAATTCACTTCTCCCCATAGCTCGTCACACACAGTTTTTAACTGTTTTTGACGTAAATAAATAAATAAAAATAAATACATTTAAGTAACAATTTCCCTCGTATCTTGATAACTCCGGTGACACTTAACTTATTAAAGGAAGATATGTTGGCGTTGACGGAGAGGGGGAAAAAACAAACAAAAATCAAAGCATTGGGAAGGCTAGGTAAAAAAAAAAAAAAAAAAAACAGGCCTTCGACAGCCAATTCCAAAGCCAAGAAAATATGCACGAAATTTCTCAGGACGCGTGACATATGGTACAAAAATTGCACGACGTTTTGTAATTTCCGTTGGTACCATTACAAGAAAATATTCTCCATTCATGTTTATTTCGAAATAACTCATACTCCTCGACTTCAAGATTCAACATTTATCTTTCCAAAAACCAATTCAAGTTGCAGTTTAATATACTGTGACGTAAAGCCGATTTCTTTCCATTGTAATTATGAACGCTAATGCATTTTAACTGGCATTTATTTTACGAGCGAAAGGCGTTTCAAGCAATGCTTAGAAAAACAACTGCATTAAAGGGACTCCTTTGTCATTGTAGCATAACCATAAAAACTTTTAAAATCTGCACTACAATGAACGATGAACGTTCGACACTGCAAAAAACACTGACAATCGCGCCACTTTCAAAATATTACGAAGTCAATCGCAGTTTCCTTGGGCAACAGATGAGCTAGTTAGGTTGAGATTGAACACAAATGTTTTTCGGACTATAAATAAAACAACGAGGTTTGCTGAAGCAACGGCCGTAGGCACCATGGCTACTAAAGCTTACGTGACTGTTCTAGCCACTTCCTTCCACACCATACCTGACATGGCAAAAGATGTCACACGTCCGTCAATCTCGTGTTGCAAGACGTACCGCAACCGCAAGCGAATACGCGAACGGTCGAGGCTTTTTTCGAACTATAGCAAACGCAACCTTTCCCCTTGGTGTGTTTGCTTAAAAAACACGTTTTGACTCGGGAGAATTTGCGAGCCGAAAACGCGGGCTTTTAATCGCTCGCAGAAACTCCGGCTAAAATTATCCCAAAGGTCGCGGGCGGGAGGAGGCGCGCCGCCCCCCCGCCCGCCCAGAGGAAACGGCGGGCACCGCGCCGCGTCGCGCCGCGCCGCGCCGGCCAAGTGCAGGCGCGACGCTCACGTCCCGCCCACGCTGCCAACACGCCACTTCCGCCGCCGCCCCGGCCCCCTCCTCCTCGCTGCCCGCCAACGTGGGAGGCATCTTCACCAGAACTCTTTTGGCGACAACGGAAGGTGGGATGAGTGATTTACGAACACTTTTTTTTTTAATACAAATTCGCGAGATTAATAATTTTCTTGTATTAAATGAAACTTTACTGAATGTTACGGTTCGATCCAATCCGATAACGGACGGAATTCCACAGATTCCTGGGAACACATTGGGACTGAAAACTGCATGATACATTTTTATATGTTAATGCACGTTAAAGAGAACACATACAACAGGTTTATTTTGTTTTCATAAATATTTATCAATGTTTAGCCATGTTTTCACATTCGCTGTAATTTATAGGAATTGGGCATGCCATAAATGTGTTTCTTTTAAGGAGTTTCAGTTTTAGTTTTCTCCAACTACATTGTTTAGATTACAAACTTTAACCAATGTGTACACGCTTAAAAACAAATTCATACTTCAGAAACGTTTTCAACAGCTTGATTAACTTTGCTTCAACAAGTCTTTACTGCATTCTTTCAATCTTTAATGCACCTTTAAAAAATAGTTTTTTTTATTACCCGACCTCAGTCCATGGCGTGTGACCGATCACGTCTCGTGGGGAGTTGTATACTTCAAAACGTTTCTGGGAGTGTGGAAGATTTCAATTTGAGATGAGATACCACAACCCAAGGAGGCGGCTAGGGAAAACATGGGGAATTGCTATCATTTCCTTATATGGCGTAATAAAAATGACCATCGAAAAGCCATTTCTACTATTCGCTTTTTAGAAAAAAAAAATCTCAAAAAAACTTGAATGAAAATTAACGTAATGAAGCGTTCATTGCCCCAGCACAGGTCAGATACACCAAGAAGAAATTGCACAGGAATCTACACAAGTGCATTTCATGGAAAAAAGGACCTCAGCATTCAATTAAAAATTGTTGTCAATAGTCTGCGATTTATTTTACCACTCATGAATTGAGGAAATTCTAGTGAGCTCACTTTGAGCTTGCGATTACCAAAGCAAATTCGACACTTTTTTCATAAGGATTTCTTAAGTTCCACAATAAGAAAAAGTTCTCACGAATTTTATTCTTTTATTCATTAAACTAACGAGTTTAATAATTTATTCCCAAAAAATGCGAGTTTAAAAATTCGTTGAATGGTTACGCTTGGTTACAAACTGACGGTAACCTGGATGTGAAAGAAACATCCGTCAGGTTTCCGGACATAGTTGATTACCTTACGTAAAACTGAACTAGGTATGAAATGCAAAAGCACTTTCACTTCCTCGTAAATTTTGCTTAGGAACAATGGTTTCTCGCATAGAAAACTATCTCGCTTCCCTATTTACGTAAGGGGAGCAAAGAACGACCTCTACACGTAAAATTAACACCAATTCAACAATTTGCATTGAATGCTCTGGAATAGTACCACAATTCATTATGCTAAATATGTACCCTTGCCATTAGTTCACACAAGTGATAGTCAATTTCTACTTCGTACAATGAGAAGAGCAGTAACAGAAACAGAAAATAAAGGTCTTCTCTCTTCCAATGTTGATAAATGTTGAATGTTTAATAAGGTAAAATTAAAGTATAGCATTTAAAAACTGTTTCTCCGAGGAGAAGAAAACAAAGTTTTTGAGAAATTAGAGAAAAAAATAGATAACTTTATATTCATTTTATTTACAAATGAAATACTTTATTATTACAAAGTTTTCTCATTTTCGAAATATATATATTTAGATGATTCCATTTTAACATCTTTTCAGAAGCATTTTCATGTAAAATTCTAACAAAGAATTTATAATTTTCATTGGAAGTATACGTTTGGTTACGAAATTTCATACATAATTCAAAGCTACCTTAGCATCATTTTGTGACATCTGTCATTCACAGACTTCTTTGAAACAGCATAATCCCGGATTTCAAAGATTCAGTATCATTCTCCCACAGTTGGCCATCCTGTCACATGTGCAAGGCAGGTGCACCCCACTGCACGAGGCGTCCTCGGGGAGCGACGCAGGGCCGCGCCGCCGGGCGCCCGCGCGACCACCGACGAATGACGCGACATTTCCGTCATTTAAGGACATGAATAGTCAAGAGACTTGGGAAATGTGGTCGGTTGTAAACACGCTCATTTGACTAACGAGCCCCAACGAGAGAAAAATATGATAGCATGTCAATACGTAACTGAAAATCCCCAATTGTGTGACTGTTGGAAAGATACTGGCAAGTGTCCCGTAACTACAAGATGGCAGTGTCGGGGGCCCTCGCAAGAACTATTCCTGACGAACGTGCATGCAACAGGCTGACGCGAAGCCCATAGCTACGCAAAACAATTCTGACGAATGCCACACGCCCAACCAAGGTTACTTGTATATCAGCGACTACCTTTTGTTTTATTTTCGTAATTCTGCACGGAGCATGAAAGTCAGCGTTATCGAAGGTCGCCAGCGGCCGCAGCTTAGTATCAACTCTTAAACCTTATAGACGATTTAGATAACTCTTATCAAATTCTCCTTCGAAAACCGTACAGCATTAACGATTATTTTCATAATATTATGTGAAGAGAGGCACAAGTTACAATAAATAGGGTCCCCAAAACCAAAACGCAACAATGAAAACAAGAAAAATCTACGCCTAGTTTTATTGAGAGAACGCTGTTACTCCTCGTTATCCTAGTTTTATCCCTCGAGAACTTTAGACGATACCGACTGCTTACTCTAGATAAATTAATGCAAACATCGTGGAACAACGTTCAGGAACGAAAGCCTGCTGGTGCCAGAACCGACGATTTCCACTGGGCCTTCGCCCGTGGCCAGCCAGCGCGCCGGCCGCGACCGCCACAATCAGCAGAGAGTCGGCGCGGACCCCAAGAATTCGCGAGGCGGCCCAAGAGCCGCGTTGCCAGGCGCGCAGCGGGCCCCGTTTGCACACGCGGGCCCTCCATCGCAAGGAGCGGCCGCGGGATTTAAAGAGACGAGAAACGCTCAACTTCAATTCCCATTTAACCCTTCACACTATTAGGTTATCTCTTGTTTATAACTTCCCCCCTCCTCTCTGCTCACAACATAATATACGCGATGTTATGAATTCAATTATCTTTAAATGTTGCTTGTATGTAAATACAAGCGAGGGCGCATTTCTCAGGGCAAGATCCGAAACTGCACTTGCGCTTTCCTAAACAATGCCAGCTCCCCAGTTCAGAAAATTAATTCCCGTCCGAAAGGCAGCATTCCGACCTTTTTGACCTCCGCGAGGGCCACCGGCGCAGCGCGGCGCGTGGCGTGGCGGCGCGGCGGCGGCGGCCGCCAGCTGATCGTCAGGCGCACGCGATCTGGCAACGCCGCCGCGTGCAGAGGGAAGGTCATTCGTCTCGACGCGACGCGACCGCCGCCCCAGCCGCGCCCCAGCGCCTCCGCTCTTCTTCTCCCCCACCACCGGCCCCGCGGAGACGCCCCTCCCCCCACCCGTCTCCGGCTCCTCCTCCTCCTCTTCAGAGGCGGACGCCGTGCCAAGGCCCATGGGCGAAGGACCGCCCGCGCAGGCCACGGAACAAAAACCTGCCAGAACGCAAACCCTACCTTCAATTCTCTCACACGCGAGACACCTCTTTACGATGAAGTTCGATTGGATGCAACGAAAGTACCTCATTTCTCTTCTTACCTTCAAGTCAAACCTATCCTTTCAAAACTACCCGCATGAACAAGTTCAAGGAAAGTTTGATGGAAGGAAGGCTTTATAGATGTGTCAAGAGGAAAATTTAAAATTGGCACAACTAGCAGCTCCGAACGTTTAATTTCAAGCCTAGGAAAAAAGGACACAAAGGAAGTAAAGAGAACCAGCATTTTATATCGTTGTAGCGCGGGAAAAGTAACATTTAAAACAACTTATGAACATCTTATATTTTTACTAGGAAACGTTTCATATAGTTCACGAAATCACCGAGATTTAAATCTGCGAAATGAATGGCTCTGCTCAGATAAAACCATTCTCCTAGAAAATAATATTTTTTTATATAAACTACCTCACTTCTCTTGTGCACCGACGATTTTGAAATTTGAAACAATTCATATTTTGCAAAGCGGAAATTTAATTTCAGGTGCCTTTTTCCCATCAGCAAAGAACAAAAACGAGCGTAAGTCTCGTAACGTTAAAACGCGTCGGTAAACGTGGGCAGAACTAATTTGTGTCAGCTAATTCCTCCCGGAGATAATGCGAAGGTTTAGTGCGCTTATGCAATTTAGGGCTACTCCCCGCAAGGACAAATGCTGTTAAAACTCTACTTATTCTGTCGCTCACGGACGTCAGGAAAATTCACACATTCATTCAGCTGGCTTTACCAGCAAAGTCGTACCACAACTGGTCGGGGATTTTTAATTCCAACGCGCTCCGCCCCGCGAGCGTCGAAGGCGGAAACGCCTTTAGCGCCGCCGTGCAATGGCGCTCCAGCCTACCGCAACAGAAAGGACGTGAGACCGAAAGGACCTTGTTAGCAGCGCTCGCCTCCGCGACAGATTGGAGAGGTCAGGCTGCGTAATCGCGGCGGGCAAGGCTGCGGGCCGATGGGGCCCGCGCCGCGCCGCGCCGCGCCGCGCCGCGCCGCGCCGCGCCGCGCCGAGCGAAGCCGCCCCCGCGAAGGAACCGGCTCGTTGCGGCGCTGGCAGCGGCGAGGGCGAGGGCGCGCCGCCCGCGCACGTTATGCGTCGCCGCATCATCTCCCAACATACTGCGACACGGAACGCTCGCCGCCGCCACGTGACGAGGCTGGCGCGTGCAAGTCATCCGCGTTGCCCTCCGATTGCAAACTCAGGACGTTTCTGGTAGTAAAACCCGAAATACCATAATACAGATAAATTCAAACCCAACCCCAACCCCATAAATTCAAAATCGCCTGTTTCGTCACCCATGGAATACCTTCTTTCTTCGCTAGTTGGTGAAAGAAGCGTAGCGAAATTTCCGTGGTCAGACGGAAAAGCAGGCCTCATTGCCAGAGTATCGCCACGTAAAATAAGGCAATTAATTCAATTCAATTAAACTCTCCCAAAATGAAGTGGATTCTCTTCTGCATCTATCGTCTTTTTTCACACACGATTTGCTAGTTACTGGCGATTTCTTTTGGATTCGCATGCCGAATTTACGACTTGTTAATATATGTTTTAGTATTCCTTTGAGTACACCTTGATATCTTTATCTTTATCCTTATCCTAGAGATCTTTACTGATTGCATTTAATGGGGTCCTTTGGAAGAAAGCACTCCAAAAATATTGATAAATAGTAGAGTCATAGGAGGATTTTATAAGACAGACGTTTGAAAAGGTTACATAGAATGTGATATCAGTTCTCTTAGCCTTAAGAACACTGTCTCATATCTACTCTTGTACTGCATGGATACTCGTGAGAAGTAAAGATACTCGAAAGATCACATGCAAATCTACAGAATCGTTACTTCATTTAAAAATAAAATTACCATTGTGTTTAAGTGTCTGGATGGAAATAACACGTCTCAGTGTCGCCCGACAAATTTATCGGGCCAGCAACCCTTATCAGAACACGCACCGCCTTAACGCAAGGACCTAAGAAGCGAAACCTGAGCACGTACAGGAGTCCTATACTTCAAGTGACAGGCAAACATTCGAATGACGAAACCATGACCGCATACACGAGTACTGAACTTGAAAAAGCACAGGCAAAGACATTGGAACGCAAAAAGTGCATGCGCATTGTGGCACAAGGGTTTACTTGTAGGGCTTCTCGCAAAGGCGCCCAGGGAAAGCAGGGCGGCGCCTCCCAGCCAATCAATAGCGCTGCCTTCTGCGAATTCCGGGCTCCTAGAACCCAGGACCACTGCGCCGTCCTTTCACGGAAACGCGAGGCGCAACGTGGAACTTCTTTGTCACCGGAAATTGAACATGATTCCCGAAACACCGTTCACGTTCTGCCAGAGAACTGACTCCACCGGGATTTTATTAAATTGATTACGTTTTATAATGTACAATTAGTAGTAATACAGAAAAATTTCTTACGTATACAACAACATAGAATTGCACAGACTTGTTTAAATAAAAGTAGGCGTGCAATTCACAGAAATGCGATAAAGATTTGATGCAAAATGTCGATTTCATATCAATGATAAATTTAATGAGCATATTTTAGTGATCGATGTAATGCGGGCTTAAAATAAGGTTAGTTTATCACGTATCAATCAATCAATGTCAATATCGTGAACTATGAACTGTAAATATATCAACACTAATAGCTTTCATCCGGGAAACAAACAATATAACATTTACTAGCCCCCACTAACAAAAACTGCTAATGATATTCGAAACTTCATAAAAAGTTATAGAGAAGCCTGCTCTCACGAAACATGATAAAATGGTGAA
This sequence comes from Acheta domesticus, assembly GCA_031308135.1. Taxonomy (NCBI): domain Eukaryota; kingdom Metazoa; phylum Arthropoda; class Insecta; order Orthoptera; family Gryllidae; genus Acheta; species Acheta domesticus. The sequence continues at coordinate 244,923,331 of JAHLJT010000631.1, forward strand.
AAATTAGAAAAAAGCAGAGTTTTATAATCAATTTCTATTAAGTTCCATTTAAAAGAAACAGTCTAGACGAGCGATATAAAAATCAACGAACAAGCTCTACAGACCCATTCAGTCTAATCCTGAAAAGACACACCTTTAGATACTGAAGTTTATAAAATGCATTCTCTCACTTCTTAGCTACGAATTCTCGTATTAATTTTCTGAATAATTTTGAAAGCAGATATTCAGTTCTGAGCATGAACGCCGGTAACTGAATACCGATTTTAGTTCGTCCATAAACTCATTTCGAAATACTAGCATTTTATCATCTGGGAGATCCAAAATTGTTCAAGTTGGAGTTTAAGACATCACCACAAGTGTTACAACTGAAACAGCAATAGGTGAAATTAATTATAATCGATTCATACAATATACTTGCAACATACTGATGTATTTCATAAGTCAACATCGTGGGACACTACATATGAATCCAGCTAAGTTACCTCTTACGAAGCTTCATATTTCGACCAAACCTTTAGACTGAGAAGAATTTAATCCTGTGGGAATCAGGAAGTGAAAGGGAACCTAATTTGAACACCTGAAGTCAAGCGGAATATGATCATATTGCGATTTTCTCTGCACCGTAAAAGATCACAAGACTTGCCATATATATTAGGTATGCAATGTATCAAGCGGATATGTTATTCACCGCTAGGATCTCCGTACATAGGAATCAGTATTATAGTTATATCGGGTGAAGACTGGTTTCAGAACTACGGTCTGAAACAGCAAAAATGTTACTGAACAAAACCAATAGTTTTCCAAAAAAAGCTCGCACATTCCTTAAGAATAAATGAAAATACCTCAACCGTACATAAAAGAAACTCTTCACGAGTACTGTAATAAGATAGTACAGTCATAGACTAAGGACATCCTTTACTCTATGGTACAGTACAACTCGCTCAAAGCGGAATCTCAAGGGACCAGAATTTTTTTCCGTGTTAGGCAAGATTCCGACACCAAGAATATAAGTTAATAAGTTGCTATTTCTCCCCCCCCCTCACCCACACACACCTGTAGATCACATATTTAAAGGCGAGCGGTATCTTCCTGGAAGCTTTGCTGTTACACGTCGGCTGTGACGTCAGCTCTGACGCAAAGCGCAAAATAATTCAGTCTATATGCCCAGCATGAGAATAGCTAGAATAGCTCAATCTCGCATTTTTCACTCAACACCGAAATTGTTTCATTGTTTCTTGAGCACCCCCCTCCCGAGTTGCTATGCACCCAATGAAACAATACACCCATCACTTCCCGAATGCTGCATAGGTTTTTTTTATTTTTTATTTTTTGGTGCGTATAGGTCATTCATTAGTAATGTAGATCTAAATGTTTCCTAATATTGGAATACCGACACCTACAGATACAATATACAGTTTTTTTATACAATTTGTTACGTCACGTTTTCATTTTAATTTAAAATCCATGTTTACGTATTTTGAGAATTCAAGTTTTCTTTTCTTCTTCTCGATTCGTTAATTTCTGAAAAGTCACGACGCGTCATCGTGGAAAGCGTTGAAGGGGCTGTCGCGGGGCCGCACGATAACAGCCACGAGCGCCTTGCAGCGCTGCCACCGCGACAGGAAACGGTGCGGAAAACGACGAGTGAGCGAGCGGGCGAGCGGGCGAGCGGCGCTGTGCAGGAGCGCGGAAAAAGCGCGCTGGCGAAGGCGGCCCACGGACGCAGCCTCACGGACGCAGCGGCCACCAAGGCCTGGCCTCGCCAACGCGCGAGCGCCACGGACGCCTCCAAACAGTGGCGTATCTACGGCATGGCACGAGCCATGGGCGCCACTCACTAGGAGCGCTATTTACAGTATACCCGTTTAAAACAAATAATAACCCTAATTTGAAGTAACTTGACTGGGGCGCAAGTTCTGTGCTTGCCAGGGGCGCCTGATTACCTAGATACGCCTCAGTCTCCAAACTAACAGAACCCACCCGAAAGAAAAAGGAACTGGAATCATAACACCACAACAATAGGAGTAACACTTCTTAAAAGCTTATTTCAAGTACTAAAAAAATAAAGTAATAAATTAAAAATATACAATTATAAAATCACAATCACGTTGAATAACGAAGAAATTAATTTAGGTTGCGGTTATTCTTCGAATTTCCCGAAGACATCAGCAGCCGGCGTCTGCATGTTTACAATTTGAACGGGCGGGCATTTTTTTTTTTTTAGATGTTACTGACTCCCAATTCTCCTCCCCTCTTAGATACAGGCCAATCTCCAGGTTACTGTCTGATAATCACACAAACACACACAAAAGTTGAAATTAATAATTTGCTATCATTTGCTTAAAATTCTACAGGTAACAATAACAATACGATCACGCGATTTTAATATCGCTGTAACGACGTACAGAAGTAGAAAATATCGCTTCAATTACTGAAATATCAGGAAAATCTTGTCTATGCACATCCCTATTGAGCGGAGAGGATGCGCTCGTAGAAGCGGCTCCAACTGCTCCATCTAGCCGAGCTATCCAATGCGCCTACGGCTACGAAAGCCTCTCCGTACAAATGTTAAATACTTTAAAAGCTCCTTTGCGAAGCGTTGAACATTTCCTGAAACTGCCGCATGTTAATGGTCGCTGTGGCAAACAAGAATCTGGAATACCAACAAAACCTAAAAATAAATTTGATTCCAATTTTGTTATTCCAGCTCAGATGAACTCGCTCTCTTTCTAGTTCATCAGAAGTTGTTATAAAAATTCGATCAAGCGTTTTAAAGGTAATCACTAGACATTGGATGTTTAGGGAAACGCCTATTTTTTTTTTCTAGCGAACTTATTTCAAGGCTGATAATATATGTGCACGAATCATGACAAATGATGACATATGACGAAGTTTTATAATGCTTATTTTTGCTTATTTTAACACAAATGCCTTTTTCTATACATAAATGTCTTTTCTTTAGAATTATTGCACGTTTTTGCCTTTTATATATTATTTTTATATACAATGCTAAGATATCAGGAAATCGACCATGATCCAACCTGATTATTCATTACGAAACCTTCAATTCACGTATTTGTATTTTGAAATACGAGAGAATTCCTGAAAGTATACCAACAAATTTTTCTCCATTTCCCTATTTCATAAATACTAGCCATGTTCTGAGAAAATGGTCGATCGACAATACCCTGAGGGCACCTTTTGAGTGGAAATAAATGTAAATTCCCAGTGGAAATAAATGTAAATTCCCCGAAGGTTTCAGTGTTGGTAATTTTGGACTTCTAAAATATATGCCAGACATATCAGTAGACTTTCAGAAATCCTCCTCTGTATTCAAACTGATTCTCCCCCACTCGTTGCAGATTTGAAATTGCGATCCTTGAAACTTTACTGGAAATATAATGCACCGGAAAGTATTAAGAATAAAATGTAGAAGAGTAGTAAATATATATGGAGTTGTACAAATAATATTTAATTTTATCGTGAATGTAATTTATTACAGTGCCTTTTTTCTCTCCTTATTCTAGACATTTTTAGTGCCTTTTTAGGCGCCTAAAAGGCGATTTTTAGTGCTTAAACATCCGATGTCTCACGAAAGTTTAGAAATCGATGCTATTCAAATAATACACAATGCTTATAGAATACTAACGCCAGAACTACGTGAGATTAAATCAGACCCTGCTCAAGCGGTGAAGAAACCGCACGGAAGTAGCTAAACCCGACCGCACGCTTCCACGACAGTGCGTGTTGTACTTGGGTGTGTTGCGCGAGAAGCGCTTTCCTCAACGCATTAAACAATGCACCAATAGAGATGAAAATGGCAGCGGCGCCCTCACAAGTGCTTCCCTTTTCCGGCTCACGGCCGCCGGTGAGTCAGCAAGAACCATCGATACCGAAGGTCGCGACCCCCGGCGCCGGAGGCCCAGCCTCCCGCACAAGAGGCAGCGACAGCCGCTTCCTTCCGCCCGGCGAAGAGGAACACATTCCCTGTTCCCTTTCCGACGGGCACTGCCTGGCGGCATGTTTTGAATTTGCACTAGACTTGTGCATGGATCTTATTTAAGAGCTCCCTGATTGGACAGTGAGGGGGCGGCGCACGAAACGCAAGCAACATGTCTCTCTGAGATACATCATCTTTGAAGAGACAGAAACAGCTGTCGATAGCTGGTGCATTCGAAAAGAGTAGTGGCAGGGGGCTTGCAGCGAGAATGTCGTTTATGAAAGTTGCTTAATGTAAAAAGAGTTTGGAGCTGAATTTTCAACTGCGAGGTGTGACATAAACGAGATAACTTTCAACCCGTTTTGTAAACATGGAAGTCAAAAGAGAAGAATAAAAGTAATTGATTTTACTAATATCTGTCTCAATTTGTTCCCCACAAAATTGCCTGAAATAGCTTTTCTTCCTTCGAATATCAATTACGTATCCTAAAGGTCTTAAAAAAGTATGAGAAACCTTTTAATATGTAATTTTTTGCACTAAAACTGCCCCGAATTTTTTCAATGATGGATTACTATTAAATTCGGATTATATAAACTATACGTTTTATAACTGTTTGGTGTCTCTAATTGTTCTTTCATAAACCTCACTAATATTCTCACAAGCGCCTTGCCACTACTTTTCGAATGCTACATCTATCTGTCTCTTCAAAGTGTTTGAGAGAGATGTGTGACCTGCGTTTCGTGCGCCGCCTCACTGTCCAATCAGGGAGTCCTAAAATAAGTCCCATGCGCAAGTCTAGTGCAAATTCAAACATGCTGCCGGGCGCGGGGACGCAGCAACGCCTCCGAAGGTGAGCCCTCGCTAACGGCGACCTTCCACTCAGGCATGTCGCTGACGAACTGAAAGGCAGGCTGTTACTGCATTCATAACCGGAAAGCGTGTTCGATTATTTGGCACACATTTCCAGTTGCTGCGAACATGTTTCGCTTCAAGGCAATAAAGGCCATTAGGATACGTTTCACGGGCGGACGGGCCGGCCCTCCGGCCCGATTCTGTTGCGAACACGCGCCTCTACGGCAAGAACTTCACGCAAGTACTGACGATTTGTTAGGTAGCTACTCCGCAATTAACAACTAGTATAATGCAATCGAAAGTAGGACATGATCGTATTACTGCCGTAAAATGAACCATTCTGCAACCATCGGCCCATTGCGGAAACTTGATACGAGAATATTTTCCTCCAAATGAGACTTGCCTGGCTTTTGCAAAAAACATTTATTTCCATTTTTGAGAAAATTGCTGTAATTAGAAGGAAAGTGTCTGGCTTCATCAGCATAAGCTCAGACATGTATTCAACGACACGGGGTCCAGAGCGGAGACTGAACACATATGTCTCTGCACTTCCTTTTCCAGTGTTTCCTCATCACAGCAATAGTATATTGCCTGACATTGCATACGGAAACTGAGGGCGAGTTCAACGCCTTTAGGTTGTGCAACTCGTATCTCCTAGAACTTAAACACGACGCGGTCATGAAACGTTCGAGACTACCACAGCGAAATGAGTCATAGGTAATTGTAAGTATGGTCCAGAATAAACACATTGTTTTGTCAACACAATATCCAGCCCAACTAAATCCTTCAACAAATAATTCTTGAAAATGTCGATACCTATAATACTTTTACCAGGCTAATCTGTACTTCAGAAATTATAGCACTTCCTCCAAACTGAGAATATTGTAATACACATTGACGTGGTTCTGTAAAGATGCCTCCCATTGCTACCTCTGGGGAACACCCTTCATCCCTTCCTAGAAAGTCCCATTACTGCCCGAACAGACCGCGTGAGCTCGTGTTCTCGAAACACCGTATCTTACAATCCGATTTGAATCTTGTGAACTAGATACTCAATGTGTTTTTATTCCTTGCCTCATTTCGACGCGGTCCGTTAACCCGAATGGGAACAAAGGGAGTGTCAAACGAGAGCCAGCCAGCCGGCCTGCCTGCCTGCGCGTGGGAGGAAAGCGGGCGGGGCGGGGCGGGGCGCAATCGCAACGCGGCGAGCGAAAGAGGCGGCGAAGGACAGGCGCGCATTCAGAGCGTCACGGAGCGGAGTGCAGGCGCCGCGCGGCACCGCGCTCAGCTCCGCTCCGCTCCGCTCCGCTCGCCCCCCAGGAGAGTCACTTTCTACGCCTACGAAGTAGGATCGCCCCCGCCGCCCGCGCGGGCCAATGAACACAAAGAGCAAAACGAGGTTGGGCCCTTGCGCAAAGCGCCTTTCGCGCCTTTCCTGCCTTTCCCCAACCTCGCTGCGAAATGCCCCTGTCGGGGTCCAGCAACCGCCAATCACGAGCGGAATCGTACCGCGTGGGTTCGCGACCGTTCCCCCTTCGAAAGCTCTTCGCGAGTAATTGGAGACCCAACGGCCGCGTTGAGTAATTTCACCGACGGTTTTCTAAATGCGGCACACTAGTACAGCAAGCCGTATCCCTCGCCTGCAGTTGTCGCTCCTTGTTCTGACAGTTCAAATAAGGTCCCTGTCACATGAGCGTCATGTTGACGCGCGTCGTAGATTAACACTATCTTACGTGGAACGTCCAAAGCGCTCCTGAGGCGTTTCGCGTAATTCGCAGTGTTTACGTGGCTCCACACATACGGCATTCGCCGAGCAGCGAGCTACTTGCCCGCCCAAACGCGAACAGCTGAAGTACTCGAAGGTTCGCTTCCTTTGAAGTGTCCAAAACACCGACACGCATTGGGTAGGGCGAGCACCGAATGTTTGTCATCGGCAAATAGCAAGCACCTCATCCACACACTACTCAGGATTCGGCGAGCGGTCGCTCGCTACTCGCCGAATAACGAAGTGTGGAGCCGTTTCTACTCTATGACGCGCGTCAACGTAACGCTCGTGTGGCAGGGGCCGTAAGGATGCTCTGCCTAACTCTTTAAGACCAATGGACTTCTTAGTCTTAAGTTGAACCTCTCAGTCTTTGACTTAGTCTTAAGTCAAATGGAATTCTTAAAGGAATCTATAATGATGTTGCTAGAATCTATAATGTGTCGGCGGTAGTTCATGAAGTCTCAAAAATGCTCTCACTTCATTTCCATCATTCCTCATTGTGGAAAGAATCTGAAGAAACAGTGCCTACGTGTGGTACTTAGTAATAACTGTGTCTATGTCTAACAGTGATAATGCCGATCGCATTTGAACAAAGGATGGAAGACAAAGCACGACGAAAGCTTAATTTGTCTCGGCCTATTGCAAAATTAGATACATCATATTGTTATTTTACTATATATATATATATATATATATATATATATATATAGATAGATAGATAGATAGATAGAGAGAGAGAGAGAGAGAGAGAGAGAGAGAGAGAGAGAGAGAGAGAATTGTGAATTTTAATACTTCACCGGTGTCCATATTGTGAAAACTCGACCGATATAATAGCGATCTCTTCAATACCAATGCAACAACATTTCGAATTGGCGTACAAGCAGCAAAATGACAATTGTGATGCAAAAAGGAAGTGATTTATGACGACTCAGCCATATAAACTATGCACAACGGACAAATAACAATAAGAGGATATTAATTTAAGTTTTGAAAGATCGAAGTGTATGACACCCTACACTACACCAATAAGGAATATAAGAAAGATGTGCTTGGAAATAAAAGGAACATTTCGATATTCACGGTGGAATTTATTTAAAAGAAGACGCGTGAATTTCAAATTCGCAGAAAACTTGAAATGGGAAGATAAACAGGCTAATCTTACTACCCAGAATATTCGAACCACATTCGATAAGCAACAGAAATGCCTCAAATATCTGGCATATACTTCAGTACTGATGACATTACTGTAGGATAAGAAAAGTCGAAATGAGAAATGCTTGATATGGCAGGTAAATCTACAATTCTTTCAAGGCAATTTCGAAGTTCCTACGTCGATACCAGACTGAACTAGAAGATACCAATAAAAGAAACTGCTCAGGAATGAAGAGCAAAATTAACACAGTTATTTATCACATCAACTGCAAGGTGACCCAAAATGGACATCGGGGTAGAAAAACGTTATTTCGTGTGAACGTCGTCACTGAACAGGGTAATGATACGAGCGGCCGATACGAAACTTCCCAGTCATGCATATCAAACTCGCCTGATGTTTTCTAGATCATACAATATTGACTCTGTGCTTCACGAAGTGCTATCAAGCAACCACAGTCCGTAAATCCAAAGCGCGTGCGCAGAAAGTACACGCGTCCCAAGCGTACAAAGCAGAAGTGCACGTAACTTTTCTAGTCATTACTAGCATTGGGTTAAATCATTAATGGTTTATTCGTAAAATAATGTTTTTTAATAATTCAGTGCTAGATGTGCGACTGCATGGCACATTCGCTGCTCGTCTCAGGCAATAGTAGTAGGCGGCGGCAGCAGCAGCGCATCTGTCGAGCCCTCCCCACCCTCCGCGGCTCGCAACGACCGTGGCACCGCGGTCGCCGCCATGCCCGTGAAGAGTCGGGGTGGCGGGGGAGGAGGGGAAGGGCGGGGCGGGGCAGAAGCAGGGGCACGGGCAGAGGGCGCGCTGACGAGTATTGATCAGCTGGCACCGTCACGTGGCGGGTCCGCACTGCCCGCCGCTCCGCCCCGCCCCCGCCCCGCCTCCCACGCCCCCGCGGAGGCGCGCAGACGAGCGCGTGCGCCCGGGCGGCTGCGCGGGCGGCGCCGCCGCCACCGTGCGACAAAGATATGCACGCCCGCGGGGCGGGAGCGAGATAACCAGCGAGCGAGCGCGAGAGACGGACAGCGAGAGACGGATGCAAAGGCGACGGGAAGATGAGAAGAGGGAGAGCGCCGGGCTGTGAAACGTGGAAAGAGAAAAGACCCGAAGAGAAAGAGGGGAAAGGAGCGAGACAGAGAGGAGAGGAGCGAGCGGCCCTGCCACGCGCGCTCGACTCCCAAGGCCTCGCCGTCGCCCCTCGGCCCCCCCCCCCACGGGCCTCTTCCCCCCACCGCCGCCGCCGCCTCGCAACGCGCCCCCACCTGGCCAGCAGCAGCCTTGCCCCTGCGGCCGCGCCGCCGCCACGGGCTGGGATTCGCACGCGCCGATACACGGGACGAGATCGATGCGCACTCGATAACGAGCACCGGGAAGGAGGCGGCTTTCAATTATTCCCGATCAACATGGTGAAAGAGAAAGTCATGCACGAGGGTCTTTCCAGCAAATGCCGCTGTACTAATCCCTCACATTATTCATTCGCATTACTTCGTAATGCATAGACACGAGCGGCGCTGTTAAACACTATACGACTACGTCATGGTAAATTAATCTTTATATTGACTCAAATATTTTTTTTTCGTGACAAAATCACAATAACTGTATTTACGATTATCTCGTAATGAGAATTTCAAGGGGAAATAATACTTTCAAGATCACACATAAACTTACAAGACTTTTTATATCAATTACACAATGAAGTAATGCAGGTTCCATTTGTAAACGCTCGGTTGATCCGTACGACAATTTCTGTAATAGTCCACATCATAAAGCAAACTGTGGTCTTTAACAATTGGAAAAATCAAGTCACCTAATTACTGATACTAAGGTATTTCGGAACTACGGAGACTGGTTTCTCGCTGGTCATTTTACAGATCATAGGTCGTCTTCATAAATACTTTAACTCTTTAATTCAAGACTAAGACAACACGATTCATTAATTCAAGACGATCAACACACCTAATGAAATGCTTTAATCTTACTATGGTAAAGTTATTGTTACTAAAGCAAAGCAATTGTTTGTAACCCCAAGTAAGGTTACTTTAAGCGACTCGGCCGATTAAATATTTTTCAGCGAAGCGACATGACACCCATGTTCTGTCGAACGGGTTGGAGTGGGAGAGGCGAGGAAGTAAGTTTAGATAAGCAACAGGAGCTAGGGAGGGGGAGATGACGCTTAGGTTTAGTTTTGGGTAAAAAGTGCGGAAACTGAGCCAGACAAACAGGCATATCTACAGCTTCAATAAATTAACATGTAAAATTAGAAAATTTCTTTACCCTAGAAATCTTAAATGATTTCAAAATATTCTTGAAAAACAAATGAATTATTTGATATTGCAGTACAGTAGCAATACTTATACTCTCAGTTTTGTTTGGGAAAGTTAGCCTTGGATATCTGTCAGATTCATTTAATCTGCATCGAATGATTACTCACAATTTGATAAATATTTATATTACAATTATTACTGGCATAATGAACAGCAGAGGTGTATCTAGGTATATAGGTGCCCATGGCAAGCATAGAATTTGCGCCCCTGTCAGATTACTACTTCAAATTAGGGCCGCTATGTTTTAGCGGGTATACTCTAAATAGCGCCCCTTGTGAGTCGAACCCATGGCATGTGCCATGTCTGCCATACTGTAGATACGCCTCAGTGTCCAGGGCATAAGTTAAAAATTGTGCATTAAAAAAAAATACGTATCGTACGGTGGATAACACGATTTCTGATAAAAAAAAACAGCAAAACAACTCCAAATGAAACTCCATGAAGCCGAAAAATGTTCTCTTAATTGGTAGAACAGTTTGTTCAAATCAATATGCCATAAATTTTGATTATTAACTACGAGCTGTGATTAAATGTCAAAGCAAACGAGCTTTAACTCCTCCCAATGACCAAATATTTCCTTACCATTACGAAAGTGAAAGTCACTTATATCCTGGGACGTAACGCAGCACTATTTGAAAATGGCATTCAACACTAGCAATGAAGGCTGTCAGGGTGATTAGAACGTTTGCTCTTTCACTGTTGTGAAAGAGTGCAATAAAATAGTGGGTATGCCTTTCACAAGTCCACTCAAAAAATTTTTATAATAGAAATAAAAATATTTTTCTTTGGATTTTGAATAAATAGCCGTGACGAGTGACAAATCTATCAGAAAGGTGAAAGGATGTGGACCTTTGCATTGCACGAACTGTGAATAAAGAACGTAAACAGTATCAACATCTCTAGTCTCCCTCTACAAACACCTATGAACAACCATGTGTCACCTCCAAACGAAAAGGCAGAATTTACAAATCAAGATGGGTGGGAAAATGTCTAAAGTATCTTTAAACACAGCCATATATTTATGAAATGTAAACCAAGTTTACCTTCAGTATAAATGCAAAAATACATTAAGCAAAATATGTAATTGATTATGAATTCACGCTTGATTTTTACACTAGCAAACGTGATAGTCAAATCTTACTGGGAATCCTAACTTAGTTCTAGTGGGTATGCTCTCCAATAAGGGACCGTTGGATATAATTCTTAGGGTTTAGTGGGAGGACTCCATCGTTAGATGAAGTACCGTCAGTATGCGTAGAAATGTCCGGATCGGAATCCTACCGCAAGTAAGATGTTCGCACCTCGTCTTTTTCTTGTGGGTGTTTGTGTGCGTGAGTGTGTGTAAGCGCGAGCTAGCCATTCATGCGTGTCGCGTACGGAGGAATCGGCAAATGGGCAAATATGCTTGGCTACACTGTAGGGTACGGTGTGTGGGCAATTTGCAAGAAGAACGTTAAAAACATGGCAATAATAATAATGTCGGACTCGTGGTGCAGGCGGTTAAGGCAGCCGTAGTCTGAGGCGAGGAGGCTGCAGGTTTGAGTCCTGTTTAGGCACGGTTGTATTTACGATAGTTTCTTCACCCATCAACATTGTATCACCTCATAATTCATAGCTTAACAACTTTGCCTTACGAAGGGATACAGTCGAGAAGCTGATCCCCATAATTACACACGTCTCTCTCCAAGATTGACTTTGAGTAGGCCTCGGAAGAGAACCTGTAGCGTGGTCAGAAATGGCCGATACGATAATAACAATGACATTTCCACTTCGTTACCGCCTGTCAAACAATGACAAGCTCTCAGCCTCGCAAGAGTAATATGTAAGATATTCAGAATCTACTATAGTTTTTCCACCTTCATATAACGACTAAGGAAAACTAAGACAACTCAGCTCATGAGGAAATGACACCCATTTAAAAACATCAAACATTGAACGCTATGGCCATACGACATTTCCTACAGGATCACTCTCCCCTTTATAGTTTTCTGAGAAAAAAAAATGGGTTCTGACGCCCAGGATCGAGCTCTGGTCCCCTTGCATGTAGCGAGAGCGCGGCTGAGCGAGCAGGGCGGCAGGGCAGGGCAGGGAAGCGCACCCAGCGGGGCGCAGACAGGCGGCAGCCGGGCGTCGCGTGGGGAGGGTGGAGTGGCGTCGGTTGAGGCGGTGGGTGCCGCGCCGGGTGACCTCGGGCAGACAAAGCGTGGCGGCGGCGGCGGCGGCCTCCCGTTGGCAAATTCGCGCAATGGGGACCACGGTCGGCGCAAGGGCGTCCTCCGCCGGGTATGGCGTGGCGCGGTGTGGCGTGGCGTGGCGTGCGCGTCACCCCGGCTGCGCCGCGTGGAGGGCGCCCAGCGGACGCCGCCGCCGCCGCCGCCGCCGCCGCCGCCACCGCCACCGCCGCCACCGCCACCGCCACCGCGATACCGCGCGAGCCCTCCACCGCCGGCCCTCCCCGCGCCCATGCGCCCGCCGCCGCCGCCGCCGAGCGATAAAGCGGCGACCTCGAAGCGCCGACCTTCTGCGGCACAGCCTATTAGCCCAGGGGTGTCACGCACGCTCCGCTCGCGCCGCTCCACGCCGCTCCCCTTGGCGACACCCGCGACCGGTTACGGCAGGCAGCGATTTAAAAGACCCAGCGCGACGCCGCAGCGGTTGGGCATTTAGGGAGGGTAATATGTTATCCTACGATCTAGGCACGATTGTAATACGCTCTATAATTTACCTCGTGCTATCCTCACTCTTGTTTATTCTAAGCTTCAAAAAGCCCAAGTTACTTCAATATTACAAACATTTATTCCGACATGTTGTCCAGGCTATCCGGTATGAGCCGCGTCGTCGATTTGGTGGGCTGACGTTTCGGCCAACATATTATGGCCTTCCTCAGAACGCATTCAGACAAGTTATATATCCCAGTGATAGAGTGATCAAAGTAGTGAATAGCATAAAGGATGCATTCTCAAACCCTGTGTATATTGTCGTAAGAATGTTTCCGGTAGTAAAACGCGGTCTCCTGGAAATACGTTTCTGGCAAATGTATTGGAAGACCACTAAAGCCAACCTAACCTCCTGTCTAGCACTGTTCCATCCAGTACAAGTACATAATATCGAGGTCACGAGATCGCTAAATCCAATCAGCTTAAGTGTAGGGCGCGATAGGCCCGTGTGCCAAATACCGCACTGATAGGTTAAATGTATCTCCAGCACTCGTTTTCTGCCAGTGCACCATCCATGTTCCCGAATGCTTAAAAAAAGTACAATGAACCTGACTACATTAGTTAGACATTAGTCCGACAGCCATACAGATTCGACAACAGGCCGAATACAGCATGTGCGTGGAAGCTTCCTAGTTGGTGCAAGTTTTCCTCGAAACGTGAATCATTGTATCCAGAATTGTTCCCCCCCATGACGTGGACATGAAAGGCATTCTTAGAATTCAGGAGGCAAGTTCGCAGTCGTGTCACTGCGAGTACAAAACTTGCATTAACTTCGTGCAAGCTCTTCGAAGAGAAAAATTGTGACGATTTCTCCAACTAAATCGTGACTTGCTTCTGGGTCTCCCGAAGGGGAAGCACCAACTGCACTGAGTACATTACTCGAGTTTCTTAAAAAACAATTCCTCATAACAAACCAGTACTCGAGAAAATTAATTTAGTCATGCTTCGCTCACTATAGCCTCGACAAGAAACGAGATATATTTTGCATAATTAAGAATTGTCATTATATGGATTAATCTTTAAATTGAAATGCACATTCTCATGTGAATGTGCATTTCAATGTGGTTTTGAATGCTATCATCTTCAATATGAGAAAAAGGCCCAAATCAATTAGATATTTGACTTTTACAAAAATGAGGGCGACGTTCTAAATACGCAAACTAATTCTCCTTGAAATATACGCTCTCTCAAACACCCAATCCTACAAAACTGAACCTCACGCACCGTACAGAGCTTTCATGCTCTTAAATCGACCAGACATTACCCGATAGTCCTTATCCGCAATACGTGCCCTCTTTCGCATCCCCTCAAGATCGTGGACAGGGCGGGTAAGCGTCAAAAAGCATCCTAGGAAGCGATTCCTGCCCGAAGGGGCTCCCAGCAAGCCCAGAGCGTCGTCCTGCACCAGATGGGGCGCCGGTGGCGGCGGCGTAGGCGGCGATGTCGCCCGCGGCGCGGCTCGGCGCAGCGCGCGGGGCGCGAAAGTAGGCTGCAGGCGGCAGCGGCGGCGGCGCCGGGCCGCCTGGCCTGCCCTCGGCCGCGACCCGCGCGCTGCTTTGTTTGTAAATCGGGGACGAGCGACGGCGCGGATTCGGAGCAGCCCGGGGGCCGGCCCGCTTCCACGCCCTCGCCCTCGTCCCGACTCTCCAGGGCTGGGGACGACGACACCCCTCCCGAGACAGCGTCCCAGAATCCACCTTCTCTTTCGCCCCGAACAAAGAAGCCTCGTTCCCAAAACGCGCGCAGATCGTAAAGGGCCGCGTACACAAAATTCTCCAGACGCACACGTTCGTTCCCAAAGGGCAGTAGACTCCGCCAGGTAGCGCTTTGTTGCCGCGGCTCCACGGACGCGTGCTTCCTTTGTTCGAGCCTCCCCCTCGCGTAAACAATGCAGGCCCTGCAGGTCGCTCGCCTTCGGCCGGCCGCGTGCATGCGTGCGTGCGTGCGTGCGTGCGGCTCGTGTCCGGCCGGGCCGCGTCCCACAAAGACTCCCTCAGCGAGAGACCTCGAAGGCCCACGCGGGCGGCGGCGAGGTGCGGGGCAGGAGCCCTGCTTTCGCCGCCGCCGCCAACCTGGAATCCCGCGGTTATTTCGGGCCGAGCAGATGAGCGGCAGGAACGCGACCCAGGCGTGGGCTCCGAGGGGGTACTAACCTCGCCAGAGCCATTTTGGCATCCGATCCGGCGGCTGCAACGGCAGCGACAACAGCAGCGGCGCAGGAGGTTGCTCCTCGGGAACACACTGACGCGACACACTGGGCGCATGCGAGCGCAGCCGACACCACAGCACTTCCCGAACCGACAGTTTCAGAGCACACTTTGCAGGCTGGACAGATTTCTTAACGGAACCGTGCACTTTCCCAGGTGGGTCTACCCCGGCACGTCGCCGGCGGCCCGAACGATCCGGCGCGCGCGCGTTGGCGTTGTGTCGCCTGCTCTGCCTGCGCGCTGGCTCGCGTCATACGGGCAGCTCACTGCTCCGAAACTGCCGCCGGCCGCGCTGGCGCCGCACTGGTGGCCGCCGCGGAGGCGCGGCCGCCGCGCGCCCCTCCACCGCCGCCGCCGCGCGCGCCGCCTGGCAGCGCTCGGCCGCACCGCGCGCGCCGCTATCGATCCCTCGCGCCGATGACACCAATCCGCGCGCGGCACGGCGCGGCGCGGGCGGCCTCGTCGACTGGGCGCAGGGGAGCGCGCTCCGCGGTCAAGTGGGGCACCGGGGCTCGACGCAGAGGTCATAGCGACGGAAAAAGAGCAATTAATTTCCCATCACCTCCATAGCGATGGCCTTCCGGTTATACACGCCCCCACCCTGCGGCAGAGGCGAGGCCTACTTAATGCTTATTTGGAGACTATGGATTATGGAATTCATAGGGCGTGCGAACAGGGGGACAAGGGGCCATGAGCCCCCTGAAAATTTTGAAAGGATCCAAGCCCAGAGCCTTACTCAATAAAACATTTTATTTCTGAAAAAATGATCAATCACTGATTTTCCTCTTTTTTTTGCCTCTAATTTGGAAAAATCGTTATACGACATTGAATTGTTATTATGGCTCTCCAAGCCATATGGCAATCTAATAAATGATTCAGCATAAAATCAAATACATTTATTAATTGCACCAAAGTGATAATTTCATTGTCCTTGTATATTTAATTTATTTACTGCTAAAATATCATATGTAAGTAAGACTGTTTCATGGGGAAGTGGACCCACAAATGCAGTTCTTCCCTCTCTTCTTTTCAGGCTGCGCACGCCTAAGGTGGTGTTCTAACTGCACATCAATAAAACTCACCATAAACTAAACATTATGAGTTGTGCTTCTGAAGCTATAGCTTCATACAAGATGAGAGTATGATTTGGTTAGTACTTTAATAAGTATTTTTTTAAAGTGTTTATTTTCGTGTCGCGGGAACACATGCTCAGTAGTACGCAAACTGTCAAAGTCGCTTCCTTCCTTTCGCAACTGTCAATCACCAACTTCTTTTAATCGGACCACAGTATTACTTGAGACAGTCTTGTTTTGTGTTTGTCACTTTTGGTGTACATTTAAATCATTCCAAGTTTGTCACAAAAAAGGAAAGATACAACTCATTGTCAGAAGCACCTGTAGATGAAACTAATTGGAATCTGACTGGCAAGAGTCGAAGAAAGAAATGCATTTATACTCCATGCGCAGAATAAATTCACAAGTGGAAAATATCAAACACATTTGACACTAGATAGGAAATTAACGTTACTTTTTTGCAGGATTTCCAGATGTGTAACGAGTTCTTTCTCCAGCACTACTATGCAATTTCCCCAAATAACTTCCCCAATGAAACAAAATTTTCCTACTTTGAAACAAAAAATATTCTCCAAATTATGGACCAACGATGTGAGCTGTCCCTGACTATTCCATTGGCCGTCACCTTAAATTCAAATAATTCAAATCAACCAAGCTTCGTCCGTAGACCTGCTCGAAGCCCTATCTTCTTTTTTCTCAAGTTTTTCTTTCTCTATTCTTGTCGTTTATTTTTATTTTTGATATGTAATGAAAACGAGAGAATAACGTCTTTTCTTTCTTTTTTATTCATAATAATTCAGAGAATAATATTTCTATCTCGACTCCGGATGAAAATAATTTCCCAAATTTCCCCAAATATTTCCCGTTCATTTACGTTGCCCACAACGAAAAAAGGCCCCTTTCGGGACAAAATTCCCCAATCTGGCAATCCTGCTGATCCGCAATTAACGCAATTGAAGTGGTGAAGAACTAGTATATTTATAAAGATTTCGATTTTGAATAAATCTCCCATCATTGTTGCACGAATTCTGTGACATCAGTAACAACTGAATGCACTCGGGGCTCTCATTTTTCACTCGTTTGAAAGAAATCCCTTTCCAAACGGCCATGCTCTGCTGAAATCGGAGCACAATCAACTGGCTTTCTTAAATGGTATTTGCTACATTTTTAACGTTAATGGAATGTTTAGGTGAACTTAAAAAAAACTAGCTACTTAAACGGTTCCGCAAATTCTCTTGATTGTAGGAGTAAAATAATTCTTTAACTGCAGTATACAACTGTATTATACAAAATGTGTTCAAGCATGACGTAATAATACTAATACAACTCTAAAGACAACGGTTTTGATTCGTTTTGTGTATGAAAACTCCAAACGTACATCAGTATACACATTAGATCATGTGTCGACCCTCATAAAATTAATTCTAATAATAAATTTGAGGCGAATTCTTTGAAAATACGCATACAATGAATGAGACACTAGTACGTAAAAAAATTACTTTAACTTCCTAAAATTTATTTTTTATATCTCAAATATAACAGAAAGGGAGTCTTTTTAATAAAATTTAATTAAGTTTATTTTAATTTATAATTAAATACATTTAATTTAATTAAGTTTTGCCATTACAGACCATACCCGAGTATGCGAGAGCAATCCCCTGCTCACTTGATTATACTGAAGGCTGGAATAATGTCAAAAACGGATATTTTTCGGAAAATGAGAAGAGGAACAGCACTGAGCTAATAATCGTAATATTAATCGAAAGTGTATCATGTTTCCATAAGGAATTATTGACCCACAAGCAAATTTCAAACGCTAGTTAAAAAGTGAAAGCCCCTCAATCTAAAGGAATTTACGACCGCTAGGAATTGTAAAAACAATGAAATGTAACAATAAAGATTGAAACGTCGGCCTAGATACCCGAGATGGCTACAGCGTTACCGCGGTGTTTCAGTTCGCTGGAAGTGAGTAGGAGTACCATTCTCGGCACTGGTATTTAATTATTTTGTACAATTACGTACTGCAGGAAACACCTGCTTCGGGTAATAAGTTATGGCTCCTTTCTGCACTAGTCTTTTGTCATTTTTCCCTCACATCCACGGCCCTCTGTAAAATTGGCATTTATTTGCGTTTGTTAATGTTCCCACGGTGTAAGAGATCTTCCATAACCCACAATTTGTCTCCACAGTTTAGTAACGAAACATACATTTTCAGTTCCTTTCTATTAGTCCATTATTAATGAAAATTATAAATGAATATTGCAACATTAATAGGTTTGAAGGATATAGTTTCAAGATGTAATATGTAAAGATAATCAATAAATTAAATTTCCCAAGTGATTTGTTTTATGTGAATGATGCAAACAGTAAAAATTAAATTAAATAACTATTTACATGGCTTGATATTTCCGATTCTGGTACTATAGCTCTTTCTCTTCACGTACACGTTAGAGGCATACATTGATTGCACGGTGCTGCAATAAGCTTTTTAATTGGGAAAGAGTTATGGGGAGGGCAAGAACAAACATTTAGGACATTTTATATATCAAGCTTCACCGGGTCTTAAATGCGGTAAGAACAGTTATATTGGGCTAAAAAACGCAATTCCAGCAGCAACAAAACATTCATGTATATTTAATTCCGTCCACATCACCGTTACCTGTCTAGAAATGGATTCGTTTACGAATTATGAAGGAAAACCTTTACTTCTGACCCGGTGAAATCCATTACATTCTCTTCGGCCTCGTTCCCTTTAAACTACGTTTTCTCACAACTTGCATTTACAAATTGGTTTCAGGGACACTTCTTGAATTAAAACATAGAAATGTTTATACTTCATGGAAATATTACAAGAATACCTACAATATGAACAACATACAATGATTTAGCCACATTGGTTAATTATTAATGACTTCTACTTTCTCGACTAATACATACTTTCATAATAATGGAAAATTGTAATGCTGCAGCGGAAAGTGCGACTTTTCGGTGGAAAAACTCGTATTGCGGGGCCCTGACATAGAAAACGTGTATAAACCTAGTTCCTATGTGTTGTAAATTACTTCCTATCACATGTAGGGTAGTCAGACTCCACGCTTTGTGAGTCCTTGATACTGGTAAATTGATTTAGGCAAAACGTGTCAGTCTCCACCTGTATGAATGTCTATTAGATTGTGATCAACACAAGCACCTGTAACGTTTAGCCGATCTTATCCAAAATTGATATTCCCCAATCGAAGCACTACAAGTTTGAAATGGTTTATTTTAATTTTACGGGGTACTTTTCATGAAGCCTTCATAGCATTTTCAACATTCTCCCTAAAACGGTTCAACATTTCGTAAGCGAGGGTAACTTGGTGACACTTTTTAAAGCTTTTTTCAATATAACTCCAAAATTACGACGTGTAGAGTGTACGTATTATTATAGTTTGAAGGAGTTACGTTTTACTGATAAATTAATTTGAATAATTTATTGATTCCGTGTAAATATTAGATAAAATTTTTATTGAAAGTTGTCACAATGTTTCCCCATCGAGGGGGGGAACTTTGTGAACAAAATTTTTTTTCGTACTTTCTACATAAATAAAACCCAAAAATACAATTTTACCTTTCACCATCTTTATTTATTTTTATAGGACGTTAGAGATGAAACAAAATTTAACGCAAATAACATTATTAAAGTAAACTATAATTAAAAACAAAGTAAAATAAAATTAAACACAGAAGAAGATAGAAGTAAAACTATTTTTTACTTCTCTTAAAGTATCTCCGTTAGCTCTGGCACACTATATGTACTCCGACGTCCAATTCTCTTTGACGTTCATTGATGAGCTTCACAATTTCTTGTGGAGAATACTCAATTTCATCTTTTCTTTCGGACATTTCCACTTTATTCCGATTTTCGCAATTGTGCGAATAATATCTCCTTCGGTAGTTTTAGCAAAGATTTTGCCAGGAAAAAAGTCACCTTCGATGTTCACCTTTGTTTTCTTCAACCTCTTAAACATTAATGTCTTCTGGAAACGGTTATTCTAAAGCAGTAACACTCTTTTCTGAATCGGCCCAGTCCATTCCAACACCATCACCAGTGTCGTGCAATGAGATGTCATCACTCCTGTCATCATGTGAGACACGGAATTTTTCAGATAAGTCACTATTAATGACAGCTCTCTTTTTATAACTGGATGTTCTCGCACTCGATTGGTCCTCGTGATTAAAGTCATTTACACCGAAACTTCTTCCAGGTGGGCTGTTCACCTTCTTATGGCGTCTTATTTCCCTTTTCTGGATTACTTCCTGCCTTTTTTTCTGCGAATTGCTCATGAAAACTGTCACCAATAATGTCTTTAACATGTGATATATGTTTTTAACATGTCTTTCCTGGAGAACATTAGCTGGCATTCGCCTTAAGACTTGATTTCTGTCTAGGGGGTAAATTCCAGTTTTCTTGAACCCAGCTTTTAGATTTTCTTTTTTGTTTACGAGAGACTGCATTTAAGTTTTCAAAAGTATTGGGAATTCCTCATTTGGTATACTGGCACATCTACTCCAAAAAACTGTACCTTTCCAGTCATTTAATACCTGTCGCCATTTGTTTTTCATGGGACGAAAATAGACCACATCCAACGACTGAAGCAAATGTGTTGCATTACGAGGGAATGTCACAAACTTTATGTCAATCTCTTCACAAACTCGAAGAACTTCTAAATTTATGAGTGAACTTAAATGGTCACCTATGGACAGGGAGCGTAAGAGAAATAATGAATGGTGACCAAACTACCCACTCTTTGACCGATTGTAGCGGGCACCTTCAGGTTTTCCGTTTGTCCACGCTGACCAAAGCTCTTCTGCTTAGTAGTTGACATACAGATTAACTTCTGCGTTTCACAAACCATTAGGGAGTGTAAGCTTTAGATGCATTCTGTATCTATTCTGGGTATTTTGTTCCCCTTTTTGTAATTACCTTTTTGTTACCGGGATCATTCACTAAATTTGTTTCACCATAGTTCCAAATGTTTGAAAGGGGAATCCCAGGTATTTCGTTTTCGAGATTATCGAAGAAATTATTTACAACCTTTTCGTTTGTTGTAGCTCTCGAAATTGTAGTACTTTTGGGAGCACGTTTAGACAACATATTTCTGCGTCTTTTCATGAAAGCTTCTCCCTAGTCCCGTCCCGGAAGGTTATTGTGCAAACATGGTTCCTGCCTTCCAGTTCTGTCAAAATACGATTTTGCAATGCATCTGAAATCAAATGTACTGATAGGAAAGCCAAAATATGACATAGTATTACAATATGCAGCAAATGTTTTCTCTTCATCCTGGGTAAAAACAATTGATCTTCCAACTTTGTTCCAGTTTTCTACGTTAACGTGCCTTAACGTGTTTATATGCATACCAAATCTGTAATTACAATAAATTGAAGATAAAATAGAATCGGATCCAATAATGAATTGCTAATGTTAATGATTTGACTGTAATACATCTTGCAGATGCCTCACGAAGAGTCAATTTCTTCTCCCTCACAGCATTTTATGCTTCATTGAAATTTTCTTCAGAAAAAGTTTTGTAAGTGCGTGTACTCAGTGACCTTTTATAATTTCTAGGCATTGTCCTGAAACGTGTAATTAAAAAAAATAATAAAAAGAATATTAATATAGCTTTATAATTTGTCACAACGGTATCCAGCAAAATTATCCTGTCACAAATTTACCCCACAAAGTTGCATTAAATACATTCAATATCTTCAACATAAAAGTTATTTTGAAGTATTTAATATAGAATATAGGTTTAAAACAAATAAAACTTTCGTATACCCTACCTTCAGAACACTAAGATTCAACATGAAAGTAGGAAGAGATGGTAGTGTCAGACCAATTACTTATTTTTTGGGTGTAAGGGTCTCTACAAAGTGCCCCCTGTGGCCCATTGGTTAGCGCGCTCGCTTTCCACAGGACAACCCCGGGTTCGATTCCCGGTAGGAATAAAAATTAACTGTGCGCTTTCCTTGCAATGTCCCAGTATCTGTTGCTGTGTGACGATAAGAAAGTTCACTTCTCAAGTTGAGAAGAGTAGAAATACGGCGTAGGAATGGCTTTGTACTAACCACACGTACCCCTTAACCCACGGGCGCATGGCCAGGACGCCCCTGGTAGGCCGTAGCTCGTAACGAGCTGTTGCACCAGAGTATGTACAACTGTCTCCATAAACTGGTCACAGCAACAGTCAAATATCTGGTGAGATCTTACCCGCTCAAACAGGCTAGACAAAATACCAATTTACTGGACTGTGAATCAATTGACAACGCTAAGTGTATAAGGATGTGACAAAATTTGGCGCAGGTTTCGTTGAACTGAACTTTCGAAAATCGTAAAAGTTCATTTTTTCGGCGTCTTCCCAAAACTAAGGCACTGAAAAGAGATTTTTTTCTTGAATTAAATCTATCATTCAAGGAGATGTTTAAATAAGATCAAGTACAACTCTTCGAAAATCCGAGTCGTTTTCGCGAAATTTTGAGAGAAATACAGGAAATTAAAAATTAAAATTTCTAAAATAATAATAATAATAATAAAACAATCAAAACAGCACTACCTTCTCTCTCAAGTCGAGAAAAGTTAGCTTATAAAAATGCCGCAGGTTCCATTGTCGGTGGACACTGTATTTTCGAAAGTTTGCTTAAAATTAACATTGCACATTAACAAATGTAACATCTAAGAAAAAATTGAGCTATTTTTAAGGAAGCTTTGAAAATGTTGTGGCTTCATGTAATGAACCCACCAAATTCAAAATATTTATTTCGAATTCGTAGGGCCTCGAGTCCGAGCAAGTCGATAGGGGAATGTCAATGTATAGGAAAATCGCCTGAACACTTTAGGCACTAGTATTGACTTTGCTCTAACACATCTTCCGCTACAAGCCTTTTCTTATCTTTCTTAAACAGCTGCCTAAGACTCATTTTCTTCCCCTCTATGTAGGAACAAATCAATAGGCATTCTCATTTTAAAACCCAATAAATCCCCAAAACTCCCATCAAGTTACACACCAATTAGTCTATTACTAGCATTTAAAAAAATATTCGAAAAGCTGATCTTAATCATAATAATAAAATAAACGCAATTCCGCCACATCAGTTTGGATTCCGTTCTCTTCACTTCTCAACCCACCAACTCATAGAATTGTAGAACAAATCGCTCTAGTTTATCAACGTAAACAATTCTGCGTAGCAGTCTTCTCTGACTTGGCGCAGGCGCAGTATGTATTCAAGTCACGTGAACTAGGACTCCCGGAATATCTATTCCAATCAAATGCTTTCTAGGTAATAGATTCTTCTCAGTAAAAATAAACAATACCCTACCCTCCCTACCCCAATTCTGGCCGGCCTCCACCCTCTCCCCAGCCCTCTTTCGTATCTTCGGCAGATATTCCTCGACTATTAAATTGTGCTACGTCTCTCTATGCTGATGATTAGAGACCGGATTTTTATGTAATTACATATTTTTTGTCTTTCTACTTACCGCTTTAAAATTGTGATCTTTGCGAATCGTCCCTTTTCTAACACAATATCAAAATTTTTCGTTACATATTTGTATATATTTAGCACTTTGTTACATATTTTGCCATTTTCACGAAATATTATTTTTATTATATCAATTTTCTTCAATTTTATTACGTAATTTTTATGGAAAGAAATATTTTCAAAACAACAATTTTTCCTACATTATTACTGCATGCTGTTTACTCGAGGAATGCAACATGACGCGGTGGAGTGTCCACACAGTCCGGCGCGCCTGCTTCAATTAAACTCAGTGTGGCGGGAAGTGTGCGTCGTTGACTGATATCAGTTTCATCTTAGGTGTGAAAAGTATCACTGACGCCACATTTTGTGACCTTTAACCTGGATTTCCAAACGTATGTATTATATTTAAAATTTCTTTAGGAATATTTTTATAAATATAATTTCGTATTATGTAAATTTTCGTTTTATAATTAGTGTATTTTAATATTACGTATTATATCCGATTTTACATTTTTATTACATATTTTTGCTATTTTCATTAAAATTTTCACCTTTCATACTACATATTTTTCCGGTCTCTACTTATGATACAGCTATCTTCACGTCCAACGACTTAATCTCTGACGCAGTAACTGACCTGCAACAGACTTAAACACTTTTCCTGATTGGACTAAAAAATGGGGCATACAGTTGAACCCCTCAACATGAGAAATCAAAATTTTTGTCCAGCAAAGAACAAATATCCCTCCCTCTTTAAAAATAAATAATTACCCAACCGCATGGCCCCCTCGATTAAACCAATTAAATACTCAGACGTCCTCCTGGATAATCATCTTGCATGGAAACCTCACATTATTTATAAACTGAATTTGAGAACAAACATTCCAAATAACTGAAAGCGTTTTAAAATCAGAGGTTGTTATGGAACACGCGCCGTTCATTGCACATCCACACCCCTATCGATAAACACCGTCTCCTAAGACAGATGAGTCGCAGCTTAGTATTAGTCAGTAGGGAGGGGTGGTAAGAAAAATCGGATAGAAAAAGCGATAATGTTTTGAGACACACCGCCCAGATTGTTGCATTTTATATGTGTAGTTAAAAACCCTCGGTTTTCATTTCACGAGTGGAGTAGTGAGGAGAAGGCTCCTCGTGGGCTGGCGTGCGAGCCCCGCGCGCGGCGCGTGGGGTGTGGCGTGCGGCGCGCGGCGCGGGCGGAAGGCCGAGGTGACCGCCGGCGCCGCCTCCTCCTTGGGGTCGTTGCTCCGCCGCGCTGACCGCCGCCGCCGGCGCGCCGCGACGACTGCTCGCATTAGCGCGACGAAGCGGATTCACAAAGCGTAGGGCACCTCTGGGCTCTCGGGGCAGCCACCACTGCCAAGGCCGCGTCAAGCGCCTTCACACTCATGCATGCCTAGGGCCAAAGGGTCGACTGATAACCAACTTCCTTAACCCTGGAGAGGTGGCGGTGTCTAGAGTTACGTTAGAGGTGCCGCGGGGTCATTTCTGACCCCTTTAAACTATTTCTTTATAAAATTATATTTAGCAAGAAATAAGTGCGAAATTAGTTATTTTAATAATAATCAATCATTTTTAAGGTCATATTAACATAATGCACTATTATAAACAAACAGGCAAATGAGGAATTGAAACTAATAAAAGGGCAAAATTATCATTTATCTTTCATTTTATATAGTTACTCCATTTACATTTTTCTAAATATTTCAACGACAAAGGTATCAGAAAATTCAGTAAGTTTCATTTTCTAACATTGTCTCACATAAGAACAAACAATTTCTTGAAAATGATTCAAAGCCAATCAATACAACTTAGAAAAAGTGCGAAATTTAAGGCGTTTGTATTGGTTTCACAAATATTTATAGATAAATTATTACATATACAATTTTGAAAAAAAATCAGACAAAAGGTAAAGAATGTGGTGAAAGGTATGTGAAATGTAAAGGTTCTGACTCGCAAAATTAGGCAATTGCAGCTAATCAAAGATACGTGGGGCCACAAAACACCCCGCGCCTCCTCTCCCGAGTTAAAACGGTTTCGGTGACTTTTTACAAACTGACATATGTGACGATTATTTACAATGGTGACTTGAGTCTAACAAGACAAGAGGGCCTCCCGCAGCAAAAATGCTGCCTGAACAAAACCACATAAAAGGGAACACGCACACTGGACCACGAAACAACTAAATTCTCTCATAATAAATAAAATATTTTAACAAAAGCAGCCTTCTGTAGCAACATGAATATACGTATATTCATAGTGCGACAATTCTTACCAAGAATATCAGAAAAGTTGGTGATCCCTAACGTAACATGTTAACAGCAATATTTTAATGGCGGCCGCCCTCTACTTTGGAGCCTTGGTGTCACATGACATTCAGTTGAGTCGGAACCAGTGACTCATTAGGTGTGAGAATTCACTTGATAAGGTACAATGAGAAAAGGAGAAATAACACGATCACATATTCGCATTTTCGGTCGAAAGAGAAACTGTTTCATTGTTTCTGTGTTTTTCTCGGGTGCCTGTGTATCTTATGAAACCAGAGACACCTCTCTCATGTACGAGGCTGTATTGTTTTCACTCAATTTCTGCGCGCGTTGGAAATGAATAATACACATGTTTTTCTAATTTTTCCGAGTTCCTAAGTATCTAACAAAACCACAGACACCTCTAAAAAGGAGGCGGCTGCATTATTTTCTTACAATTTCTGCGCGCATTGGAAATAGTAATACAATTTTTTTTTTAAATTTTCTTAGAGTTCCTGGGTATCTAACGAAATCATATACTCTTTTCAATTGATCGGGGGTTGCGAAGATTTCTTCGATTTCTGCGCGTATTGGAAGAAAAGTGAAACTGATGTTTTTGTATTTTCCAAAATTCCTGGGTATCTGATAAAACTGTAGCTAGTTAAATGTAATTTGAATATGAACTTAATTCATGGCGCCAAATCACTGAGTCTTCCGTCTTGAAAGTACTGTGATGGAACTGCTCACAAAATGGAGGCACCGACACACTTATGGTGTGACAGTCGTCCCAAGTCGCAGGAGGGGACACGCGCTGAATTTATTTAATAAGGGCGCCAAGCGCATGCCCACTTACCTGCTTAATGTCGCCGGCGTTGAGCGTCTCAGGGGTGAGCGCCCTGGGTCGAAGGGTTGCATTTGGTGGTTTCTTAAGATTTAGAATAATAACACTTTGCAATGGTATTAATTGGTTCACCCGACCAAATGGCGGGGACTAATTTATTCAAAAAATTAAACGAAGAGAAACTGTTCAGGTTGATGCTGGGTTATTGTCACTTTAGTAGCCGATTAATGAATGATGGTGATGACAACTTACAATCTGTGATGTTAGATGGTAATGTCACCGCGACTGGATTGCTCGCCGAGCGACGGAGAAGTGTAGTCGGACCCTCAGGAGGCGACGCCGGAACGTTGCAAGGTTGGCCTCCGATTGCCTCCGGGGTGATGACTCCGGCGCACGGGACGTCGGCGGTGGATGACCGGGCAGTGGCGACGTGATGCTCGCGCGCGTCTCAGGCCGTCACACGACACCTGGACCGCGTATGACGCTCGAAGCCAAACTTTGGCTATTCGGAATTAATTCCGTGAAGACCGGGCAAGTTTCGCAGTGGTCGGCTCAGTGTGTGCCTTACCCACTGCTGCTGTTCCCTTTCTACCGCAGGTTTCATTAACTGACTAATATTCGGTGGTTTTCTTAACTACCACTGTTAATCTACTCAAAACTTTACTTGTTGGTTTTTATCTCCATACGACTTCTCCTGCACGACCGTCCTCTCTAGCGTCTGTCGCCCGTCCTCTCTCTCTCTGGCCTCGCTCGCCCGTCTGTCCCTTTCGTTTTTTCGAAAAAATCTCAAAGTGCTCACGTGCTTCCTGCCTAGTGATTTTATTGGTCGGATTTGAACTTCTCGAACCTTCTATTTCATCAACGGTGCCTTCTGGTTGTTCATTGGCCGGCATTGTTAGGCCGGAGGAGCGCGCACGTGTCCCTTCTGCTTTGGCATGTGATGATTTTATAGGCTTTTAGAGGATTATTGAGCCGGGTGCGATCGCCAAGTCGCTAAAATGGTTGTTCCGGCTGTCGATCATCCAGTATTGTTGGACAAAGGGTAAGATTTATTGTTAGGGGCTTCTGGAGAACTTGGGCCGTTGGGCGGAACTAAATCGGGTCGCGGTGGACGCGTGGCCCTTTCCAACTTCCGGTAATTTGGCGTGACGCGGGGGTGAGAGGGTGCGATGGTCACCCGACGCATCGCGGTATTGTCAGTAAAAGGGTATAATTGATAGTTGAAAGTTTATGGGGGGCTTGAGCGGCTGGGCATATCTAATTCGGGGGCGCGTAGTTCTTTCCTGCCGTCCGGTAATTTGGCGTGACGCAAGGGTGGAGGACTGCGATGGTCCCCGACACATCGCATTACCCCCCCGTACAATGAGATTTAAAAAACGCATGGGACATGTTTTTTTTTAAATCTAAGAACAAAAAAAGGAGATTTACGAAAATAGATGATAAATAAATTTGGGGAGCATGTGCCGACAGATGAAGCGGTGAAAACACAAAAACCTGGCATGTCCAGAACGAAAATTAGGGGTTTCAATGACAACTCTAACATGATAAGACAATACTAGTTAATTAAGCAAAAGGATAAAATTAATGAAGAGGAACAACACTAAAGCTATCTCTAAAAAACTAGATGACCAATAAATTTAGGACACAAAATCTTTAAGAAGTAATACAAACACATTAATGATAAGAAAATGAATGAAAATAATCTTTATCATTTTCAAAAATAAGAAATGGTGGTGGGCCATTAGCAACACCTACTCAAACTAAGAGCAAACTAAGCACTAAATAAGTAATTAAGAAGATAACATAGAGGGATAATTGGAAACAAAACTTAGAAAGACTGGGAAAATGAAACAATGGGGTACCTAAAACTAGTTAAACGCTACTGCAAATTGAATAATTGTGCAAAGTGAAGAGCCAAAAGTGGGAACCCTGTTAATCATTATTATATTTGACGCTCTTTTAATACGATTTTAGAGGTATAAAAACAAGTGGAATAAATGCGACATTTGCAAAAATAATAGATAAGCATAATAGTCAACAGTGACCAAATTATTTAAAACACAAGAGGAGGAAACAAAATATCAACACGATGGAGAATTGAAAATAGAATGGTAGACGTGAGAAAACAACCAATGAATTAAACAAAGGACTTGGGTTGCAAAAACATTAAATTCATAATATCAGAATGGAGCTCGTTTCATTAATTAAAGTTAATGGCTATAACTCTCGTCA
Source organism: Acheta domesticus (assembly GCA_031308135.1). NCBI lineage: Eukaryota > Metazoa > Arthropoda > Insecta > Orthoptera > Gryllidae > Acheta > Acheta domesticus. The sequence continues at coordinate 244,952,226 of JAHLJT010000631.1, forward strand.
ACTCTCGACAAAGTATATCTAAGGGATATCTGAATTATTTCTCTCTCTTTTAATCAACAACGACGTTCACTTATAACAATCACTTAACCAAAGCATTGAAGTAGTAGCGAACCCACGAAATTAATTAATAATAAGACGTGCCAGGGCAACCGGGCTGGATCCACAAGAATATAATTAAAATAAGGTTACCTAATCAGAGCGACATAAATGAGGGCTTTTATTCTTTCAGCCAATTAATCTAGTCTAATCTCTGAAAGGAACAAGGTTATAAAAATTGTGAGGACCAACCTCGGAACCATCTGTGCTACGTAAAGTGCAAGCGTTGGGGGCTACAAGCCTCATAATTTGGTAAGGACCTACAAATAAAGGAAAGAATTTACTAATAAGGCCTTCAGGCTGATTAGATACTCTGAGAGCTTTGATTAAAACTTTATCGCCGACTTTAAATAAATGGGTTTTACTCTTCTGGTGTTGTTTTCTCGTATCACCAGCTTTCTTTAAATTTGAGAGAATAATTTGACACCGATTCTCAGGGGAAATTGGAATTTGAGTGGCCATTTTTGCTAAAATAGGAAACAATGGTTTCGGCTTCTTATTTGAATTGAGCCTCGAAAGGTGTAAATCTGGAAGATTCATGGGGGATGTGGTTGAGCCACGTATTAATCTTCGGTAGTAAATCGGGCCAAGCGGTATGCTTGTGAGACACATAAACCCGAAACAGACGTGATAATTCTTTCATGACTCTTTCGCTTGGGTTTGATCTCGGTGACCTAATAGAACAGAAGATTGTTTGGACACCTAAATCATTTAGCGATTGCTGCCAAAGGTCACTCGTGAACTGCGTGCCATTGTCACTGAGGACACGCTGATACGTCCCACATTCTTTGAAGAAACCTTGCACTAGGTGTTTTAAAACAGGACTTTGCAGTAGGTTTAACAATTGGAAAACACTTAACATATTTAGTAAATATGGTCCAGAACTGTGTTCCCATTTATTCCGGACCTGAGCGGTTTAACGGCCTCTGTGGTGGTTGACCTGGGGCTGTCGAAAGCGGCGCGAAAAGGGGCGCGGTTTGGCCTTGACCGACCTTGAAGGGAGGCGGAAAACTGGTCGGCGCCGGGGGGGGAGGGGGCGGGGGGAAAGTGCGGCGAAGGGCCGTGGTTAAAAGGACGCTCTTGACCTTGCGAATGGCGTGGGGGAAATCCTCGATTCTGATTATTATTATTGCCATTACGTGGGCGTGAAGAGTTTTGACTCTGATTTTGATAAGAAGCGAATTGCACATTCGTTTGGTCGAAATCGCCCAATAAGATCTGAAATTGCTCAAGATCTTTTACAAAACTAGTTTTAAGGAGGTTTTGAATGACATATGGATAATGACGAGTTAATAGCCACATAATTTCGTCGTCAGGGGGAGTAGGTTCGCATTGTTTAAGTTGGGCAATGCGAGACACTGCATAATCCCGCATAGACATGTTACCATTCTGGTCCCATCTACCTTTAGCCAAATCCATTTTAAAAGTGTATTGGGTGTTTCTATCCCAAAAACGATTAATAAATTTGGAACGAAAATCCTGAAAATCAGCCGGAACTGGTAACAATGTTTGGAACCATTCTTGGGCATGGTCAACCAACATTTGGGCTATAACCTTCGGTTTAGAAGATTCAGGAATGTGTCTCGCTAAAGCAAAATAATTTTCAACATTACGTAAGAACGTAATGGGCTGTTCACCGCGATTACCAGAGAATTTTAAATTTGGAGGAATTGACAGTGGCATAGCATTAACCGGGAAAGCTGAAATAGTCTTTTCCGCTACTTTAATTTCTAGTTCGTCTATTTTGACTTCGATTTCTTTCCGTTCCATTTCCGCCTGTGCCTGGATAACTAATTTTGCTGTTTCAATTTTATTGTTCAGGGAGTCGTGAAGTCCTTCAATCTTATTGTCAACCCCTTTTAGTTTCTTAGTCACCTCGCCTTTCAAGTTGGAAATTTCGGATTCATTGTCTTTAAATTTATCACGAGCCCAATGTCCCAAATTTAATTGCTTTTCTGAAACGGTTGTAATCTCCTTGTTATGCTGTCTTTAAATTCTGTCATTTGTTGAACTGTTTCAGACTGGAGCGATTCGCATTTCTTTAGTTGGCCTGTTAAATGTTCGTTGATGTCAGAAATTTGCGTAGAATTATTTTCAACAGCAGAGGCGAGAGAGGCGATTTTAGTGCTCTGTTTATCGACCTTTGAATTAACCGAATTTAGTTGTTGAGACACCTCACTTTGAAAAAGGGTGAAATTAGTGAGGTGTTCGTCTAATCTACTATCAAGGGCACAAAATTTCGAATCAAATCTGGAATTCAAGTCCTGAAATTTAGAATTTAATTCTTGACGCTGTTCGTCAAATTGTGATCGAAATTGACAAAATTCTTGACGCTGTTCGTCAAATTTTGCGATAAGAGTGCTGAAAAATTGAGACATTTGGTCTGAGGGTGGCGTCGGAGCGGCCGCGGCGAGGGTAGGTCCGGCCTCGGCGGTACTCGTCTCGAGTACCTGCTCTAAAGAAACCCCGACAGTAGGGGCGAGAACAGCTGGGGGCGTGAGCTCGGCAGGCGCGTCGGCGTTTGCGGGAGCGGGGTCAGAAACCTCGGGGTTTTGAATGGGATTATTTTCAGCCATCGTGGAGCGAGCAATCCTCGAAGTGACGTAAGTACGATAATGACGCCTACAGCGCGTTACACATGAGTACACAATCAAACACAATAAAAAGAAAAGTACAAAACACACACAATGAAATGTTAGAGGATAACACTGAGAAATAAACATAAAATTTCAAATAGAAAGTAAACACTATTAAGTAAACATATAATTGTTACGTGACGGAAATAGCACGTATAATGAAAAAGGAAAAAACAATAAAATAGAGTTCAATTAACCACACTTAAACACTATATGACGCATTAAGAAATTGTAAAAAGAAATAACAATAAAATGAAATTATGCGTCTGAAAAGAGAGTGAAATGTTCTTATAAATACACTTTGGGCTTCTAAGTTATGAGAATCACTGTAATACTCTGAGCATTCACTGATACAAAATATGTAAAAATTACCGGAAGTTCAATATAAAATTTAAGTCTCACACGCAAGCAAAGTGATTGAAAACCTCATAAAATACAAAATATCAAAAGAAACACACATTAAAACCAAATGCAATCTTCAGTTGGGCAATAATTGAGCAAGCGTAAACGGAAAATGGATAAGAAAGAATTAGTGAGTTCAATAAGAAATACACAGGTGCGAGTAACACAAAGTAAAATACTTGTTAAAAACCACGTTGTGTGGCAATTTATGCTCTGCACGCTGCACAAGCTGAATTATACGTGAAAAAACAAACGAAGTTGGGCGACCAATTTATGAGATGCCCGCTACACAAGTTCAATTATTCGTGAATAGAAAACCACGTTGGGCGTCCAATTTATGATCTGAGTCTACACAAGCTCAATTATTCGTATAAAAACAACCACGTTGGGCGTCCAATTTATGATCTGAGTCTACACAAGCTCAATTATTCGTATAAAAACAACCACGTTGGGCGTCCAATTTATGTGATGGAACTGCTCACAAAATGGAGGCACCGACACACTTATGGTGTGACAGTCGTCCCAAGTCGCAGGAGGGGACACGCGCTGAATTTATTTAATAAGGGCGCCAAGCGCATGCCCACTTACCTGCTTAATGTCGCCGGCGTTGAGCGTCTCAGGGGTGAGCGCCCTGGGTCGAAGGGTTGCATTTGGTGGTTTCTTAAGATTTAGAATAATAACACTTTGCAATGGTATTAATTGGTTCACCCGACCAAATGGCGGGGACTAATTTATTCAAAAAATTAAACGAAGAGAAACTGTTCAGGTTGATGCTGGGTTATTGTCACTTTAGTAGCCGATTAATGAATGATGGTGATGACAACTTACAATCTGTGATGTTAGATGGTAATGTCACCGCGACTGGATTGCTCGCCGAGCGACGGAGAAGTGTAGTCGGACCCTCAGGAGGCGACGCCGGAACGTTGCAAGGTTGGCCTCCGATTGCCTCCGGGGTGATGACTCCGGCGCACGGGACGTCGGCGGTGGATGACCGGGCAGTGGCGACGTGATGCTCGCGCGCGTCTCAGGCCGTCACACGACACCTGGACCGCGTATGACGCTCGAAGCCAAACTTTGGCTATTCGGAATTAATTCCGTGAAGACCGGGCAAGTTTCGCAGTGGTCGGCTCAGTGTGTGCCTTACCCACTGCTGCTGTTCCCTTTCTACCGCAGGTTCATTAACTGACTAATATTCGGTGGTTTTCTTAACTACCACTGTTAATCTACTCAAAACTTTACTTGTTGGTTTTTATCTCCATACGACTTCTCCTGCACGACCGTCCTCTCTAGCGTCTGTCGCCCGTCCTCTCTCTCTCTGGCCTCGCTCGCCCGTCTGTCCCTTTCGTTTTTTTCGAAAAAATCTCAAAGTGCTCACGTGCTTCCTGCCTAGTGATTTTATTGGTCGGATTTGAACTTCTCGAACCTTCTATTTCATCAACGGTGCCTTCTGGTTGTTCATTGGCCGGCATTGTTAGGCCGGAGGAGCGCGCACGTGTCCCTTCTGCTTTGGCATGTGATGATTTTATAGGCTTTTAGAGGATTATTGAGCCGGGTGCGATCGCCAAGTCGCTAAAATGGTTGTTCCGGCTGTCGATCATCCAGTATTGTTGGACAAAGGGTAAGATTTATTGTTAGGGGCTTCTGGAGAACTTGGGCCGTTGGGCGGAACTAAATCGGGTTGCGGTGGACGCGTGGCCCTTTCCAACTTCCGGTAATTTGGCGTGACGCGGGGGTGAGAGGGTGCGATGGTCACCCGACGCATCGCGGTATTGTCAGTAAAAGGGTATAATTGATAGTTGAAAGTTTATGGGGGGCTTGAGCGGCTGGGCATATCTAATTCGGGGGCGCGTAGTTCTTTCCTGCCGTCCGGTAATTTGGCGTGACGCAAGGGTGGAGGACTGCGATGGTCCCCGACACATCGCAGTACATTGGTTGTATCCTCAATCCCCAGGTCGTTTTCTGTATCTCTGGGGCTAACCACGTTCTTCTGAATGATTTAGTTCTGGTTTGAGTAGAATGAGAAACTGCTCTTTAGATGAAACAAAGAAGAGTTGCTTTCAATAAAGAACACTATTCGACTGAAACATTGAAAATAATTATTTGTCTAATTTATCTGCAGATAATTATCTTCCTGGAAGCCATCGATAAATTAACACTGCAGAATAACACGTGGATTTCAATGTAAAGAACAAATAAGAAGAATAGAAATGAGTGTTTTCATGTTATTGTACCGGGAAAGACTATGGCAATGATAATGGTACCTTAACATTGGATCCATCATTTATTACAATGCATCTCCGCTCCGAGGACGATGTTCACAAAACCAAACCAACGGCTGAATTCTTATAATTTACCTGCACACACGAGAAGATGGAAAAATCGTAATGATTTGTAAATGTGCGCGCATATTGATAATATTATTACAGTAAATATTATCCTCCAAATTCTCCTGCGAGTCCAATATCCTCGAAATTCTACTGCAAGCACACCGTTAGTCGCAATGGAATGTAGAACTGCACTTACAGCCGAACGTGATCGTACACGTAGGAAACTTGAGCGAAAACAATATTATATAATATAAACGGGGTGTTACAAAAATGTATGAATAACAAATAAGACTGCAGGGAAACTACTTTTTATTCCATCAGATAACGTAAGCATAAAACAGACTTCACGATATTTACAAACAAAACTAGTGGTGCTAAAACAACACGTACTTTCCCGTCCGTATTTTCACGCAAAATTACGTGAAAAGTACTCAAATTTTCGAAAAATTGTACATGACCTCATTTCAAAATATATCTTTAAGGTACTGATTTCATTAACGGAAAAAAATCTCTACCTTTAATATTTTAGTTATAAATTTTCGAAAAATTGAACGAATTTTCAGAACTTCCGAAACTTTTCAAAACAACTCCGAAACAATTTTGAACTTTTACAATTTTCGAAAAATCAGGGTTTCACCGAACATTAAATCTGCACCATTCTCTTAAACGTTTTTCACGCTATCCAACAACAAAATTTAATCAAAAATGTTGGAGCCATTTTGTTGAACATTTTGAAAATGCTCAAGAGGCTTCATGTAAAATATTCCCCAAAACTGAAATATTGGTTTCCAATTCAAGGGACCGCGACGTCAGCCAGATCGATTGGAGAATATCAGTTTTGGAGATAATCGGCTGGACGGTTTAGCCGCTGGCGTTGTTCACAGACGGACAGGCAGAAGTTTTTCCGTGATTCAATTTTTCGGTACCAAAGACCTACAAAATAAGGATTCTGACTACACCACGTGATAGAGGATACTTTTTCTAAATTTAGCAACTGGATTCATCCACTTTGTCGTTACCAGGGCCCTGAAATAAGAGTTTTCTGTCGAAAATTCGCCGTTTTTTCGCTCAGCATTACATAACTTTCTCTCTACTCCGTAGCGCGAAAGAAAAAATAACCTGTTTTCCGCACAAAAAGTTATCGTACACTCATGTATATCAAAAATATTACATCATTAAATACAGTGTAGAGTTTCCATTTGGTTTGATTATAGCTTTCAACTTTGTGGCAAGTATTTCACCAATTCTCTCGTAGCCGCGGGGTCAAATTAAACGTCTCAAAGAAGAGTATGTTTAACATCTTATTTAGAAGAAAAAAGAAAATTTCTTCTTTGTTATTCCAAGACCAAACCATAAACACTCTGTAGCATTAATCAAGGAATGGAGTAAATATATGAATTTGTTTTTTGGAATTGTAGAGCAGCTACAATTAAATATTGAAATATTACTGCGGTTTTTCTAACTTTGCCTCTCAAGGTCCGTCTTCACTGATGGAATATGTCACGAATATTCGCGACGTTCTCTGTCGTGCCGCTAGATGTCGCATGATCGCGATCGTATGAAGCAGTACTTGCGATCATGCAATTTCTAGCGGCATGGCGAAGAAAGACGCGAAATGCCGTGTGATAATCCATTGTCGCCATAGGGGCTTGACGGGCAGAGTTAGAAAAATTGCACTATAATGCTTCGGGTCATTGACATCTAAAAGCGAAAAAATGCAACGCAAGTTATTTCGAAGATCCATTTAAACGAATTGACATGGAGATTTTTCTCTCCGTGAATATACATCTTGTGTTCCAACTACACCATCGAGTACATGCAGACGACAGACTTTTGAGATACTCATTTCCTCCCAGACTAGCACGGAACAGACTCCATATTTCGTTGTAGACGTCCAGACGTTCATTAAAGCAAAATGTAGCTTCAATATACGCACATTTTGTTGATCTATCTTTGCTACTTCGTTAGTAATACTATAAAAATTCAAAGTATCTTTATCGATGCAAATACGTTTTCTACAATTCGGGAGCGACCTATTTCTAGTTTTTAAACGTTGTTAACCTCAATTTGTCGGTTCTTTCATTATTCAACTATGCGTAGTAAATAGGGTAGGAGATATTCTGGAGCTCAAGAAAACGTGCGCAGTTTATACTTCTCCCGCATACGTCACATGTGGTTTTTACGTTTCTTTGATGAAAATAAATTTAAAAAATCAAATCAAAAAGGTTGCGCCATAGCATCCGTCTCCCGTCGGAAAATGTTATTTGTGTTCTCGTCTGAAAATACGACTGCATTCCAAATTTGCGATCCTTGCGTTCGGTACTTTTTCACAATTTAATCGCTTCATGAGATTTGCTTTACCTTACTCAGAACGTATTCTTTCCCTACAAACATAGCACACTGTCCAAGTTAATACTTCAACTTCACTTCTTTCGAATTCCTCTCCCAATTTCACAGCACTAATATTAGGGCCCTTCTTAATTTCTCAAAAAAAAAAAAAAAAAAGTTTATCTCCTTCACTGAACATTTGTAATCTCCCTGTTTGGGGACGATATTCCATTCTTTTACCCCAAAAAATAAATGTTTTATACTTATTACAACTTCTGTTCCAAGTGTGTAAAAAACGTGGCTTTTGAGGCACACCCACGTGATGCATCGACGCTGCAAACCAACTGTGGGTTGAGTAGAGTTCAATTGAATTGCCTTATTTTAGACGTTTTTTTACGTAGCTAGACTCAGGCCGTGAGGCCTGCTCTTCCGTCTGACAACGCAAATTTCGTTACGCTCCTTTCACCAACTAGCGGAGAAAGAAGGTATTCCTTGAGCAAAACCGGCGATTTTGAATTTAGCTCAGAAGCGTCATTTAGGTTTGAAGATCTTTTACATGCAATAAATCTACTAACATGAGACAGCCGGCTCTACTTCCCCTCCGAAGGAAGGCGTACGAAGGATTTTTTCGCCCTTCCACGGCTTCGATCGGGTTTGAACCCGCGAATATGGGTATAACGGTTCGATACGCTAACCGTTACACCATCGCCGCCGTAAAGGCTCGTAAAGCACTCATGTTTAATTTCACAAAAACTCCGTCACGTGACAACAGTGAGCACAACACTGTTGCAACTTGAGATTTTTTCCGGCAAATTTAACAATTCTGCTAAGACTAATTACAGTCATAATTTTGGACAAATAATATTGCTGTATAGTAGGACGTTGTTTTATACATAAGATTGCAAAAACTCAATTGATTTATTCACATCTTCAATAAAAATGAAATGTTTCGTTTTAAATGGTATATAAAATTGCGAAATTAACGCTCTACTGTATAAGATTATACCACAAATCTTATAGAAACCTTTGCGTGATACGAATGTACACACGGCCGTGTTCAGTTAAACCAACACCAACTAGGTGGTGTTGGTTAAACCTAGCATTATCAAAGGGAGGAGTGTTATAGGACCACCGATTATTGTCCTTTGTAGGTTTCAAGTTTTTCAGAACGCTGAAAATCATTGTTATTTATGTTTAAAATACGGATGTATAACCCGAACAAGCGAAGTGTAGGACTGAAAAGGGAAGAGCGCATCTGAGAACTAACAAGGGAGAAGGTTGCGTCCCGCGTTAGTGCCCGGGCGGTGTACTTTGGTGCATTCATACTCTGTTCCAAAGTGATGGAGCATTTTTGTATAACAGTACGTAATTCTAATTAATCAGCCCAATTAGTTTTTACTTTCCCGTATACGTACGAACATTACTCCTTATTTACGCAGTATAGGGGACGTTATGTAATGCTGCAGAAAATCGATTTCGAGATTTCAACGGACACACACGTTTTGGGGTTCCATGATACCGAAAAAGTGGCTCTTTTCTAAACGTCCGTCTGTCTGAGCGTTTCTGATAATGCTATTTTCAGAAACGCTCAAACTCTATTTTCTCATAAATCACTCCAAATTTTTTCTTCAAACTTTTCGAACCGATAGTGCTAATTGCACTCTTTAATATGATGTAAAGTTCAATTTGGGGTATTGCTTTTTCAAAAATTACAGAAATGTTACACAAACATTTCTACACAAATTACAAAAAAAGGCATCTAATGTGCACATTACCAGCAATTTGTAAACACTACTGTATTTGTGAGTTAAAGTGCTTCAAATAACTTCTAATGCAATGTTTCGAAAACTCAAGAAAGAATTTCTGTGAAAAAGAGCTTCAAATTTCGCATATTTAATAGCTCTTACACGCTATTTTCTTAAATACGGCTCCAAATTCTTCAAAGAAAATTGCCATTTAGAACGAGGTTTTACAGCTCTTTAATATTCTAAAATTAATATTTCCGTTCTACCATTAGGAAACAGAAAAATTAAGAAAATGTTAAAAAAAAACTGTACTTTGGGCGGCGGTAAATGGCAGCTGGCACGAGTATGTGGCAAATCCGAATAGCTAGTCTAGACCCAAGGAAATATAAAAGTAATACGGGAAAGTCTGTGCCATTCTGTAGCACCACTAGTTCTTCAGATAATTTTCCATAGAAACATTACTTTAACCACACAGAAAGCACTTAATAATTTTATCACTCATTAACGATTTGAAACATCTCCTTTACGTTGTATTTTATGGGAATCTGAAGTTAGACAAAAAAATGTATTTTTTTCATTAAATCGAATAATGTAATATATTCGTGTTGTAGAATTTGTTGTATGTCATGACTGGAATATGTGATTACTTTTAGGGACTCAAAATACTTCCGTTCTTTGTATGGTTATTAGTATTTTCTTTTGAAGGGTGTTAGCACATTTTGCTCGGCGCGGACAAGTTCCTGCGACTTCCGCCCACCTGGGCACTCTTTGGAGTGCTTCCCGCTAAATTATGGGAGTTCCATGCTAGACCAGGGTGTCATGGGGGCGCCAATTCCAAAATTCGCGCGTCCCACTTAAAAAAAAAAATCCATCATCAATCAATCAATCAATCAATGAAATGGAATGAAGACATTAATTAAATCATTGTTTCCCCGCGCCTTGATGCATGTGACAGTTCTTCCGCCGCCCTGCCAGGTTGCAATCAGCTACCCTCGCCGCCGACACCGGTGACGTCACTACATCACCACCGTCACCGCCGCCACCAACACCATCGCGCCGTCGCGCCCGTATCTCTCCCCCCGCCTACGTCCGCCCCCCGCCGCCAGCTAGCCGGCTGCCCGCCCCTCTTCGCCCTGCCCGGGGTCGAACCCGGGGCACCGCCAGAGCATGTGCGGACAGCGGGCGACACAGCTGGTGGAGTGTGGGCCAAGCGGATGGAGCTATGGTGGACCGGGAGCATGAAGCATCCACGGCGGTGAAGGGCATTTTTCACGATTTCTGCATTTGAGACCCTCTACAGGACAGCGGTGTGATTTGTAGGAGCGGTGGTGCTGTGACAGTGGTGTGGTTCGACAACCCGGCCATGTGTGCCTCGTAACCTTTCAATGTTACATTCATTTGGTTTTTGCTTGCTGTGTTAGTCAGGTAGCACCGCTTGGTCAGTGTGTGCCTTTAATTTTGTGTTTCGCAACACTGCAAGAGTTTTGTGAAATTGTTAAAGTTTTGTGAAATTATTAAAGTTTTTTTTTGTATTCTTTGACAAAGGGTTCGAATCCACTTTGGCCATCTTTTAAGGGTAGATTTTATAATTTCTTCATTTTTTGCCCCGAATTCGTCCGTAATGCCCGAATTCAATGTAACAAATCCGTTACGTCTATGAAACTGAAATTTACTCGACTCTATATTCGCGGGGAAGAAGAGATCCAGGAAGGCCAAGAAAGCGATGGTGTGGACATTGAGGTCGGAACAGGCAATTTGCCTAATCCATGAAGAGGAAGTAAGTAAGTAAGTAAGTACTATATTCACAAATTACAAATGTCGAGATACAATTTCTAGTAACGCCGTTTCACAAGTAAAATTTAAATAATAGAAAAATTTCATAAAGTACATTTAAAATGTGCATCTACATCTAATGTGCCCATATGTCAACTTTTACAACTAAATAATACGCCAAGGTAGTAATACTGAAACCTACCCCCTCTGTGCGCACATGAATAGTTACAAGTTAATTCTACATTTACCCTATAAATGATCCCCGAAAATTGAATTATTCGATTTTAGGAGATTTGAATACAATATCTCGTGGACAACAACGTGTAGCTATCGATCCGTCCTGTCATAATGTAAATATAATGTAATATAATAAATATCTTAGAGCTCCTCCGATCGAAAATTTCTATGGCATGTTGAAAGATGACAACTGTCGTCACTCATCTAGTTTTCGTTCATTTTCCTTATGATATTGAAAGCGACAAACTGAGATGGTACTTTGTTTGCTTTTGGATACTAGTGTAGTTTCACCTCCCCCAAACAATTCGCAGTTTAAATTCCTTTTCTTTGTCTCGATAGTTATAAGGTGCAAAGTGTTAATGTTCTTTTTACATGACTGTTTAGTACGTGTGTCACTGCCAAATACTATGATATCGCTACCCACACACAATACAACATCTAACAAATAAGATCTGTAGTATACTTTGCTACAATCTTACTAATTTATCTTCCACGGCAATATGAACAAAGATATTTGCCAACGTATACGCTGATGTTCTTCATCAACAAAGAAACCACTTGAGTGTCTACTGTTTTCGTTTACCAAAGTTTAAATGGTATTAACATCCTCCTTTGTTATGACAATGTGGACATAATAGTGAGTTATCTGTTTTTCTGATTCGTTACATTTACAATACAACAGAAATAATTATTTGTACGAAACCATAAGAAAATTCTCTTGAGAGAATATGAAAAAAAAAACCAATAGTTGAAAATACAATCATAGAGCAAAGTTTGAATTGGTGATAAACAAAGTTGAACTACAGCTCGAGATGATTTTTTATTATGATGCCGGTGCCTTTTAGCCGTGCCTGGTATGGATGAATGCTTTAATTGGTAGGTGATTATGAATACATGACATGAATGGTAGTGGACCGAGAGGCAGGGGAAACGAGAGGAACTCAAAGAGACAAGCTGCTGCGAACACCTGGGTGGGGGTGGGGGTGGGTGGGGGGCGACCGTCCTGAGCCCTCCATCACAGACCGCCCCGCATGACAGAATTGCTATCTTTGAAAGTACGTCTACAGAATTTTTTAACAGACACATTAATCCATGTTCATTATCGTACTTACGTTTCATCGCCGATCTAAAACATAACAGAATGTAGTTCAGTGTTTCCTATTTTTAACTTCATTGTTTTGAATGTTACGTTATGCTGCACTCGAACAATTTGCATTTGCAAATTGCACAGAACTTAAATTATGTCGATACGGCATTGCACTCACTAGTATTGGTTACATGTATCAGGAGCAATTACAATATTCTAGTTGGTCTAGCTTGTATTTACACATCCTTGGAGAAAAATATGCCTATGAAATGTAAGCGACACCACCATATTCGAGCTTTCACTCGAATACGCAGAATCACATTTACAAAACGTGGTTATTACATTAAGCTTTTGCTATCCCTTCTGTTTTATACAAAACGTAAGCGAAATGTTGTAAAGTACGGCGTATCAACGTGATAATTGGAGTGGAAAATCGAGTTCCAAAATAACATCTTCACCGACCACGCAGAATTGTGCTGAGCTATCGCTCTCTCGTTCGACAAAACACTTCGCTTTACTAGTAGAACGTATCGTGATCTACCGTAACTGGGTTGACGAGGATGAATGCAATACCTCAAGCAGAAAGCAACTTGCAAGAAACCGTCACCGGAAGTGAAACTATAGGCTCGATAGACGGCGAAGGGGAGAGATGTTTACGAAACACTGAGAAACGATTTATGATACCACGTTTTTCAAGACTTCTGACATAGTTTCACTAATTTCAGTACATCTGAATTCTACAAATTATTTCGTATTATTTTTTTCAATAACACACAGCAGTTTTATACGTTCTCATATCACTGTATTCACAACATTTTAAACCATGTTATGTGTTATAACATGCGTTAACTGTCTTAATGGTCTTAATTAGGACTGACTATTCAAACGGCTTTATTTCATTTTCCATTTCAATGATTTTTCACAAGCTATTAAAAATACGAAAAACTAGCTTCAAGCAGACAAGCAGTGGTTTAGTTTTCCAAATTTCTAGTAATACATTTCATCAGTTCTACAACGTGAACGAGCATGTGTGTATGTTGAATTGATGCTGTGTGGTGATACAGAAAAAATAATACATTAAAGTTTAGATATAATCTTCGTGACGCACCAAGGGAAACAAGCTACTCAGGGACACATGCTATGACAATAAGGTGCATCAGTGTGTGGAAATATATCATGTTTAAGGTTCTTAAATTAAAGTAATTACAATTAAAAAGTGTTGAAAAACTTTTTTCTTAATATTTACTGTTAATTAACTATTTTTCTTTCTTAATATTTACTGTTATTTGCGTACAAAAACTCGTATATTTTGAATTGATATTAATATTTTTGTCTATAATTGAACACCTCCGTACGTTCTAAGTTCATGAGAATACAACTATTAAAATGTTTCAATTCCATGAAATCTCTTTTTAACAATATAGGATAGCACTGAAATTAACATTATCACGTTTCTGCTTGTATTAGCAACATCGCTTTCATACATCATTTGTAAACTGTATTTGACTACGTGCAGGTTTTAGTAAGTTTTCTTCGAAATAAATAATACCAACATTAATTTGAAGCTGACTAAAACATTGGTCTCCTAGGATATATATTTGTGTATTCTTTAATTAATTTAATTCTTTAATTTTACACTTTAACAAGATTACATCCAAATTTATGAAACAACGACGAGTATATTCTATCTCTCTTAAAGATCTCCTTTCCGTCGTTTATATCTAATGAATCACTACAAATGAGATCGCAATTCAAAGCTATCGGCCCCGACAATTCATGGTTTCATAAACTCAGATGAGCGGCTTCAAACCCAGCCCAGGACTGAGGATTTTTAAATTGCAAACATCCAGGTCATGTCGCGTCACGCTTGCGGTGCGTTAAAGAACTACTAAATACCACTTGGATATTCTCGGCAACATTAATCTCAGGGCGATTAGGTTACAGTTAAGTATTACACTGGGAGCGGAGACTGCTCTAGTTCAGGAACAAAACCAAACGTCGAATTTTTAAAAAGGTTATAAGGATCTTACTTTTTACAGTGGTAATTTTTCTAACTTCGAAATTGGGGGATCTGAGAAAATCGTTTTAGCTCGTCCTCAAATCTCTGGCCAATCTCCTTTAGAAGTTCGCAGAGGCTTTTTTTTCTAGACTCGACTGTTTGGCCTTGCAACGCGATTAGATTTGCCATAGAACTGACGTCACATTATCCTGTATTGTGTTTTCTTCCCCTTTCTCGAACAATTAATACTAATTCTCACTGCTCGGTAAAATCTATTCTATAGCTTTTTATTCACATCAAAATCCCGACAGAACTGGATGGAATGGGAAATGTATTAACGTTCTTACTGCGAAGACTGCACAGATTTCAGAAATTCAAGTACAATTATTTTAGAGCACATCTACAGTTCGAATACAAATATTTATTTTTATTTATTATAGATAAAAATAAACGAGATAATGGAATAAAACATTTCACTTGTTCATCATCATCACCGTCAAAGATTCCAAGCAATTTCACATGTGAGTATTGGCCAAACCAAAGATTGTCTACGATTCCTTATTAAAAGTTCAAAACATTCCGTTAAACCCTGTCTCCATGCAAATCCATCAAAATCTATTTTAATGGGTCTTTTTCAAAAGAAAATTTCCATTTTCCAGATTCTAGCGTCTAATTTGGACCAAAATTGTATTTCTACCTACAGCTTCCAAACACACTATACCTTGAGAGCTAAGATTTCAGAAATATTTTGTTGCTTAAAACAGTACGCTCTAATGATTTTATTTTTTTAAATTTGTTTCGACCTTAATTTTGGATCACGTAAGTTACTTTAAAAAATAGTCAATTCGAGTAAGAGGTGAAAAAATTTCTCGTAGCAAAAATAAGTAAAATGTTTCTCGTAGCAAAAATAAGTAAAAACTAGATTACATCTCATATTAAATAATGAACAAATGGCAGCAGGTAAAGAGTTTATTCTATTAATTTTTTGATTTTTTTAAAATTTAGTATTTATTCTCTCAAGCCGGTTAAAAGCAAAGCGATAAAACTTCACTTTAATTTAAAGCAATAATCACGAAATTTTGTTGAGTAGAATGCTCAAATTTCTTTCTAAACGAAATGCCTAGTGTTTTAAATAAAAAGATTTTTGCCATTTTCTGAATGTCAAAGGTTTAATGGATATCGGGATTATACCATACTTATAAACCCACTTTCTTTTATCCAAAAAATAAAACTGTAAATAAAAGTTTCAGCAATTTACTATAAAATTTTGAAATGTCTCAGGGGCTTCGTGTAAAGAACCCCCCCCCCCAATATCCCGATGACCTCCGAAACGGTACCAGATCTTATCCTTACGCATTTACCAAGATTCAGCTCAAAAGTGTATAACTTGACAGGGTGATGCATGACTCATCCATCAGACAGACATCCCGATTTTCGGATACAAAATTATGCGCATCTACTCTCCACCTGCAGTCTTGACCAACTTTGGTAGAGCGCTAATAAACCTTAATTCTGACGTGTGTGTCGAGTTACAGACGGATTTTACGCCCGAAAATGTTACTGAGATGATTCCAATACTTTTCCCACCTATATAATAATAAAGGGGGGAAAGTGAAACTATGAATGAAATGACACAATGGTAGAAATGATTACATCAGTAACATCAGTTGATGCTACTGATGACTTTAGGAAACTCTAAACAATATACAAGCGCTACAATTGTAATTAGATTGATTAACGAAACATTTGCGGGAAGCAGTTGAAAAATCAAGTGGATAATTATAGGCCTGTGTAATATGTCAAGTAGAAGTCGGAAAGCGCAGTCTGCTCTTCTTAGCTCCTACGACAATGTGACTGGAAAGTCTCTATCGTGAGAAGAATCAAGACTGATAAGAACGATGAAGTATGAAGATAAAACCTAAAATAGGTTCATTCACATTTACAATACGACACACACTCAACAACTTTACTTTTCGATTTCGTCTGAATGCCGCTTTTAAAGGTAAATCTGAGTGCAGCACTCGAGGATAGTTCAAGTGTAGTTAAAGATGGACGAATTAAAAAAGGAGCAAAGGGCAATTATTGCAATACTACAGGAGACATTCAGAGTGCATAATATTAATTTACAGTGAATTACATTTTTACTTTATAATTTTTTATCTTGCGAAAGAGCTTTCATAAGTCCATTAAGAAATTCAAAATATACTTTAAGAGTAAAACATAATAGCTCAATTAAATGCCAAAATACCGAAATTTGGCGAAAGATTCACTTTCATAATTTCCCAGAACATGTGTACAAGTAGGTCTATGTTGAAAACGTAGTTCTTATTCATGCCTTCAGATTTCCACGCGTGTGTTAACATAAATACATCAGATAAGAATGATTAGGTAACAAATACATAACACTGTGCCGACTTGAAATATCGTCAATGCCAACTGACCTTCGTTTTACGCGGAGATTATCAACATGAAGTCACGACCATCACTTAGACTGTCATTGATGGAAATGTACGGACAAATACCGATTACAATAGAAGAGCGCAAATGCAAGGGAATGAAACAGAATGAATTGTCACGGATGAAAACATGCGGTACATTTTAAAAGGCTTCTGCAAATGAACTAGAAAATTACTAGTAAAAGCTATTATAGGACGATCGGAAAACAATACTTTTCAATTTTTCTATTGGAACTCAATATACCTTTTCATAAATTAAATCGCCAAATTTGTAAATAACGGGAAAATTGAGAAAGAACTGAAATGATAATAAAACAAAAATACACGTAATGTGAGTTTCTTTTCCTCGATGAAAATATCTTAATACGTACGATAGGACACTGTACGAAAGTTCATGTAGAGCTAGCAGGAAAATGAACGATCGTGGGCACTGACACATGAAGTGTTGCTTTCAACGAAACACCGAACAAAGAAATTGAGAAACTGAAGTACCCTCTTGTTTCACACTTATCCCCAGAGCATTTCATGAAAATTTCAAACCTTCTTGACCAGGCGGATGTTGACTCTCTAGCTCATAAGAGTATGTTTTAACAGGGTGGACAATAATTTCCTGAAACAGATTCCCTTGACTTTTCCGAATTTTCCAGTAATATAAAAAGTACACTGATAAGGATAAGCAATTTCACGCCTCCTAAAGAAAACATTAAAGGCTACCGTGATACCAACTGGTCAACTCTAATTCGTGAGCAAGTGAAATTTAACAATATTTCATGCCAAATAAAAACTAGTGGTGCTACAGAATGGCACAGACTTTCCCGTATTAGTTTTCCATTTTCTTGGGTCTTCGCTAGCTATTCGGAATTGCCACATACTCTTTCTTGCCAGCTACCATCTATCATCGCCAAAAGTACATTTTTTTGTCATTTTCTTAATTCTTCGGTTTCCTATTGGTAGAACAGAAACATTAATTTTAGAATATTAAAGAACACAAAAACCTAGCCGTAAATGGCAATTTTCTTTTAAAAATTATGTGCCGTTTAAGAGAAAATGGCGTTTTAGCACTACTAAAAATGCGAAATTTGAAGTTCATTTTCACAGAAAATTTTTGAGTTTTCAAAATACTTTATTTGAAGTTATTTGAAGCACTTACACTCACAAATATAATCATCTTTACAAATTGCGGATAATGTGCATATTAAAGATGTGAGAGATCTTTCAAAAAATTTACATTTATATAATTTTTGAAAAAAAAAAACAACTCAAAATAAACTTTACGATATACTAAAGAGTGTAATTAGCACTATCCGTTACAAAAGTTTCAAGAAACAAATTGCAGCCATATATGAGAAAACGGCGTTTGAGCGTTTCTGAAAATGCGAAATTTTGAGCTACTTTTCACAGAACACGGTTGTGTTTTCGAGAAACTTTACTTACATTATTTAAAGCGTATATACTCGTAAATATAATAATGTGAAAAAATCGCCGATAATCTAAATATTAACGACGTGAGAGACAAGTAAAAAAATTTACATTTTTGTAATTTTTGAAAAAAAAAACGATAGACCAAAATGGCTTTAATGTCATTGATAGAGTACATTTATCACTATCCCTACCAAAAGTTTAAAGAAAAAATTTGGAGCCGTTTTTGAGAAAATCGTGTTTTTGTAATTTTTTATAATTGCACATATTGCACGCAATATTGCACGAAAACTACCAACATTTTGAAAAAAAATTACATGACCTTTATTAAAGAACTCAATATGCAGAACAAATTTTATTTGAAGAAAAAATCTGTATCTTCAATTTTGTAGTTGGAGAAAGACGCTGAAAAAAATTCAAACTTCCACAATTTTCGAAAATTCAGAGCTGTACGTGAAAATCGGACCTATGCCATGTTAAAAAGCGTATTTGACTCTATTCATACAAGAAATTTAAAGAAAAAATTTGGAGCCGTTTTTGAGAAAATTTTGAAAATCCCCGGGGGGCTTCATATAAAGTACCCCCAAATTTTGAAGAATCTTTTTCAAAATCTCAAAGCTTCGACTAGAATCAGATCGATCGGGGAATATCCATTTTGGAAGAAATCGTACGTATGGTTTAGGCGCTAGCAGTGTTCACAGACGGACAGACGGACGTTTTCCTTTCAATTGGGTTTTCGGTATCAAGGACCTAGAAAACAGGGTTTCTGGCTACACCACGGTGTTAGGGGATTTTTTTTCCTTAATTTAGCAACTGGTTTTATCCACTTATTCGTTTTCACGGTCCGGCAATTAATTTTTTTCCGCCGAAAATTGGCCATTTTTTCGCGCAGCATTACATAACTTTCCCTATACTACGTATATCACTCCGTGTATACGTACGTATACGGGAAAGTAAAAATCAACAAAAAAACGCTGTTCTAATGTTTTTAAGGATTAATATCTATAGTTGTATGACCTCTTCCACTTTTCACTCACTTCTTCTACTGATTTCCCGATTTTCCCAGACATTTCCAGAGCAATGAAATTCCCTGATATTTCCAGTTTCCCCGGCGTTTTCCAGAAAGTGACCACCCTGTGCGAAAAACAAAAAACACAATCTGCAACAGGGTGTAAGAAAAGTTCGCCACAGAATTCCCAAATTCCCCCTTCCCACGAAACCGGCCCGTGCCGTCACGTTCCCCGACGGGCCCCATGCCTCGGCAGGGGCGCTGTGCGGCGATCCGTGGGGACGGCGGCGCGGGGCGGCGCGGCGGGCGTTGCAGCGCGCGGTATCTGGGTCGCTTTTCCCGTGCGCATGCAGCGCGGCGCCACTAGGCGCGAGAGTGGACGGGGCTCCTCGCACACACAGGAGAAAACCCCCGCGCCGCCGCGGAAGCGGCGCCACGCCTCCCGTCGCTTCCGTATTCGCATTCGAACGAACGTGCCGCCCAACATTCTGAACGTCTTCTGAATTTCAATGGAAAAATATAGTTATTCAAATTATCGTTTTCCATATTATCGCGACAAAAAGTATTATTCTTTCATGAAGAACATGAGGGTTCAGGGCAGGAATTTATAGCTAATTTACCTTTGAAACTATTTTTTATTATATAGGAGCGAATATTTTGTCAACAAAACTAAAAAAAACCGCTCTTTTATGTGTATTCAAAATTCGACTAGAATATGGTTTAGGACAGAGATCACAGAATTATGAAAACGTGCACAAAATTCACTTCTCCCCATAGCTCGTCACACACAGTTTTTAACTGTTTTTGACATAAATAAATAAATAATAACATTCACGCGTTCGGGCCTTAAAACTACACTTCATCATTCTCGGGCGATTGTCTGGCTGCCTGGCTGGGTTTTCCGATGACTCGCTAACACGAATGCTCTCTCCAAAACACACACACGTGAAGATGTATAGAAAATGACGAAATTTGTGTGAGAGAAGATTAGGTAAAAAAATACTTAAATAACATTTACTGTGAAAGACAAAGTGAACGAAGAAGATTGCGAGTTCGTGTATCCTTCAAAAGAGATCTAATGCGAAACATCCAAGATCTCTACAAGGGAACTCCAAGACGTAAAGACAAACTGTGCATTGTAGGAATGAATTTTGCTTGAGCAAGAACTGCACGATGCGACTCAAGCAAGTCTTGGATTTGCAATAATTTGACACCTCGTGTCCCAGTTACGCACGTCCCCGTCTTGCTACACGGAGGCCAAAACTACTACATGTAAATCGGCCCTGCTGAGCACTTTCGCAGAACGAGGTTGTAACGTAGTTTATACGGGAGTTCTGGAGTACTCAGAGGAACCAAGCCGGTGTTACGTAGTTCTTGTATTCTCCCTCATTCCCACTGCGAAAGCGGGGTCGACTTCTTGAGTCACGAACCTCATGATCGACCACAATGCGTCCTGAATTCCAATGCATTGACACATGGTGCTCACGACACAATATTCCAAATCTTCGCCCGCGCTTAGAATTTTTTCTATCTTGACCAAAACCAAAACAATATTTTGCCATTTCGAATGTGAAATCTAGAATGCCAAGTATTATTATTATTATTATTATTATTATTATTATTATTATTATTATTATTATTATTATTATTTAAGTTAAATTTATTTTTGCTTTTCGACCTCAATGCAAACGAACTTTCTCAATGTTTCCATGTTTTCCAATGTTTCATGACAACTGAATCATTGCATATCTTCTACTCCCATAGTAACAAATGCATGCGCCAAAATATTGACTGTTCTCTCAAGTAGTTAATATTCTCAAACACAATTTTAAAATCATTCAATTTCTCTTTCAGAAAATCACTCTTACACACCGAAGAAAATCAATATTCAAAGTAATGAAATTGGCGATTTCGAAGTCGAACAGCATTTGCAATTGTTAGAATTCGAGACGAACATTTTTATGATATAAGTATCAATTGCAAACATAGTGAAACTACGTATGCATTCAGTTCAAAAAGTAAAAAGTAAAAAGAAAAAAAAAACACGAATTATTTTTAAAAGACAACTTTTATGTATAGTATTAATATTGTTGTTCCGATATCTAAATTTAAAATAATTAATATCAGAATTAATTCATGAATCCACATATAAACGATATATAGACATATTTATGTTGGTTGATACTGTTAGGTGATGTCAACGTCACATAATAAAATCTATAGGTAAAAGCGTCGGACATCTTTTACTTTCTCCCTACCGCTACCGTGGTAGAGAGAAAGTTATGTAATGCTGCGCGAAAAAAACGGCGAATTTTTAATTTCTCGCTACCGCGATAGAGCAAAAGGTATGTAATGTTGCGCGTAAAAACGGTGAATTTTCGGCAGAAAAACTCTTATTACAGGGCACTGGCAACGAAAAAGTGAATAAATCCAGATGCTTAATTTAGAAAAAAATCCTCCAACACGTGCCAGAAGCCATCTTTTGTGGGACGTAGATACTGAAAAATCGATTCACGGTCCGTCCGTCTGTTTGTGAACAACGCTAGCCGCTAAACCGTTCAGCCAATTTTCTCCAAAATAGATATTCCCCAATCGATCTGGCTGATGCTGTGGCCTCTTGAATTTGAATCAGATATTTTAAGTTTCGGGGTACTTTATAAAAAGCCCCTTCGACATTTCAAAATTTAAAAAAAAATAAAATAAAAATAAAAAAGGCTCCCACATTCTTAATTAAACTTTGGTATTGAACGTGTGAAGGACGTTTAAGAGAATGGCGCAGGTCTCGTGTTGGTTAAAAACCTTAATTTTTAGAAAATTGAAAAAATTCAAAATTTTTTCGGTGTCTTCCTACAACTACATTTATGAAGATACGTTTTTTTATTAATGAAATGTGTTGTCATGTTGAAGTTTCCGAAAATACGAGTATTTTTGGAGTAATTGGCCGTCAAAGTTAGTCGCCCGCTCTGAAAATCCTGCGCTTCGTGATCGTAATTTTAGATCTGTTTTCAGGTTATTGGTTGCAACCGATAATGAGTATATTATTTCATGTTTGTTCGTTTCTTACATTAGAGCTTTTGTGTACGATCAGAAATTAATCTTTTATAAATTATTTAAAACCTATTTTAAATTGCGTCCTTTAATAGTGTTAAATGTGAAAAGGAATATATGATTTCGCTTTAATACGACGTGGGAATAAAAATAATGCACTAAAAACTGAATAATTTTGATGTATATAAAAATATATTTAATTATATTTGTTTTTAATTTCATTTTCTTGCTAGCGGTATCAACAATGCTAATTGGCAAAATGTGTATCTCATACAAATTAGCCGTCTTTGTTGCTTGTAACACATTGTCGTAACGCCACACTGATAACAGAAGGTAATAATGACTGCTGCCTTTTATTGAAAGAAATCGCAATAGAAGAAACTTTTATTTACGGCTAAAATACTCATCGTGCATCACTGATATTCGTATAATTTTGGATTTGCGTAAATTCGCGTAGTTCTTGCGCAATTTTGCTTGAAAATACGGGTGAGAAAATACGTGCGGTTTTAGCACCACTGGTTCTTCCCAATCAGTTGCTTAGAAATAATTCCCAAAAGTAAGTGGGTGTACTCTAAAATAAATTCGAATACTAATGTTTGCAACATTTACGATAGTTATCAACAAATTCTTGTTTGTAAAAACAATCTATGAAGTAAAAAGAGGGTTAGCACAACATCTGCATGATGTTTCATTGCACTTTTCGCCTGAGTTTGAATATACAAATACGGAAGGAATATTTCCCAGGTGATTTCACCCAGACCCATGTCGATATCAACATTTGAAGATCTTCGTTTAAGCGTTCTCGTTCTGACAGGGCCATTGGCCTCTCGATTTAGCAAAGTGAAACTGATCGGCGATTTCCATGGTCCACCGCTGGATCGTGCTCTTCTCGCTTTCCCTTATTAGTCAGAGAATCGCACCGGAAATCTGCCCTAAACCATCCTTTCTCGGTTCTGGCATACAGGCACTATTATTTATGTCACCGGTATAGTTATCAAATTTTCGGTATTTTAGGTTACAATTTACATTTTATTGAAAATAACCAACTAATATTTAGACAAAACTTATTGCATTGAAACAAATAATATCCAAGAAATAAATTGCAATAAGTAAGAAATCTCTAGTTTCAATAATGAACGCAAAGAAGAGGTATAAAAAAGTAAAACTTTTGCAGTCTTGGAAAATGGAAAGGATTTACCCAAACTCGGACTTACAGGCTATAGTTAAGAAAAGAATGAAAATGCCCTAGGTATTTTAAGTATTTCCAAAATTTAAACGATCCATTTTACGAATTTTAACTCGTAAATTCGCAAGACTCGGAGTTAGGCCACATCGTTATGGGGATATCCGTTTTGGCGAACATCCTGAGTTCATTTAGACGCTAGGGTTCTGCACAAGCAAATTTTAAAAACGTACCTTTTTGGTTAAAAAAGAAAGTATTTCTGACGAGTGAAACATCAAATATTGACATCATAATACACATTTTGTATACAATGTGTATACTGGGTTTACTACTACATGAAGACGTAAAATGCAAAAAAAGGTTTAAAATGTTTCTAACATTTCCGCATTATTCCATTATCTAATTTTATTTCTTGGGTAGAAGAAATCTTGGTCCGAAATCAATGAATAGAAGCATATTTTGCGAAGAAGTTCTCGTATTCATAGTGAACTATACTCGTAAAATATGCTCGCAAATTCAATAAAATTGAATAAATATTTTAACTCGTATTCATTGTTGTAATTATAACTGTTCCTCAAGCACGTCAATTGATCTCTAAAGACGAAACGGTTATGCATGGGCGCGATTCCCCTTCCTGTGTTTTTACCAATGGTACCAATGACAACGTATTGGATTTTTAATGCGTTATATATATATATATATATATATATATATATATATATATATATGACGGTCACAACTCAACATTAAATCATTATTATCTTCTGAATTACGAATCCCATTCTTTTCCATGAGTTCGTTGCAAAGAATACGAGAAATGGTACCGGGTCACGTCCTCGGAGTGACTAGGAACGTTTGAGCAAGTGCGAGTGAAAGTCAAATAGAGCCGTTTGCGATGCTAAGCGGTCGTTTTACGACTTGTCAGCGTTTCGTTCCCCGAGACGAGGCGAGGCGCGGCGCGGCGAGGCGTCGAGTCGCGTCGCGTCGCGGAGCGGCCCTTGCGAAACGCCTCGAAAACGCCGGGGGTGGGGGTGGGGGTGGGGGTGGGGGGTTCCGCCTCCGTCGCCAAACAACGGCGGATCGCGAGGAGCGCGGACGACTCGCTTTCGTAGGCGCTGCAGCCTTTGCTACCGCGAGCTGCAGCGCGCGCCTGGCCTGCGCCGCAGGACGAGGCGAAAGTCCTCGAATCGAGGACACGGAGCGGCAGCGGCGCCTGCCCTCGCGCCCCCTCCACGCAGGGCGGCGGGATCGCGAAATGCCAGCGGCGTTTCCTCCGGATAATCTCTCGCGATCTAACGTTATTAGGCATTCCGGCACTGCGATCCCACAAAGGCGATTTTCAGAGCGTACCAGAATCCCCAAAAGAGCAGTGTGCTTCAGGCCGCAGCAGCAAACAAGATGAGCTCCGCACACGAAAAGGACAGGAAGAGCGGTTGATGGAAATGTTGTAAAGATTAGGGCTCGAGGGAGAGCTACACGTCAATACCACGACTGAGAATTTGGACATGTCGGTTTTCGAAACGACAGACCCTCTGTGACAGAAACACTAAGCGGAATATTTTCTCTATTTATCATATGTTTTCATCCCTTTGGCTTGGAAATTTAAGGGATTTTCAGGTTGTATTTTTAAATATTATTTAGAAGTATCCTGCTCCAAAAAATCTAGTATATTATATAAATCACAATTTACCAGGACTGGGTAATTTTCCCGAGACCCCTCCTCCCAAAACCTCACTTAATTTTAAAAAAAACTAAAAAAAGTACGTAAAAACCATTCAAATGTCATAACGAATTTTCAATTATTTTAAATAAAAATTATAAACCTTACAATTTTATGTATAGAAAAATGCATTTAAAACTCAAATTTACTCACAACAAACGCATACAAACACAAGTACGAAAACAACGCAAGTGCCAAGTAAGAGAAAAATTAAGTAAACTGGCAATAAAATACAAACATCATTTGCTAGTATCGACAATTTCAATTTCATCAAAATAAATACCAACAAACAAATACAAAGACAAAATAAATATAAGATAAACTTACAGTAAAACGTGAGCTTGTTTTGGAACTAAGCTACATGATACGCATTAATTACCCAAGAATAATATTCATCAATAGAACCAAAAAAACCGTACATCAACATATAAACCACAAAATAAACAATGGGCCTTTAAAAAATCATGAAATTCATCAATACTGAAGTAACTATGTAGATTCAAGGGCTGCATTTGATATTTCATTTTCTTAATGAGTAGTTTCACAGTTTCACGTACTCGTTTAAATGGTGGCAGCATCTGAAAGCATACCACACGTGAAAGCATTACTATCTCTTTTCTGGAGGTGGGAGAATTTGAAATGGTCTGACGTACGCTTAGAGAAAATGGGTGGAAATTTACGCGGTGGAGCAGTGTTTGGAGAAAAGCAAGCAGCGATGTGTAAGATACTAGCGGCGATGGCCAAATAGAAGCGGAGGTGGCGAGAAGGGAGCGTGGGAGCAGGGAGGGTGGGAGAGGCGGAAAGTAGAACAAGGGGTGCGAGCGGAGGCTCCGGGAGGAGAGAAACCAGGCGCGCTGAGAGGGCTAGGTGGCGGTGCAGCTCAGAACAAAGAGCTTACTATTTCTGAACCGCAGTAAGGCTCGCCACGTAACTTGATCTCTAACTTGTGTACGCTCCAGCTCGAGCACTGAGTTATGTAGTAATAAGTATAATCCTAGTCCACTATTATTCTCCAAATAGAATCATTACAGAAAAGATGTCAGGAAATGAATCCCCATAATATCTTTGTTATTCATAAAAGATGTTTGAAAAAATGATTGCTAACGAAATAAAACCACGAATTTCCAAAGAATGAAGAACAGTGCAAAGTAAACGTTACTTCCATTGTTAAACAACATTCAGTTCAGAGAGGGCGTCTTGATCCTGTATTGCCAAAGATACTTCTGAACACAAAAAAATCGTAATACGTAAATCTTTTTTCAATTATTGTACTTTTTTTTTTTTCAATCATGGTACCAAATATACCCATTATCAAACACAATCTAACGATATGTGCTGAAAGAAGCTGCACTGCAGGCAGTGAGATAGCGTTGTTGCACAAGCATGTGAACATGTAAGTGAAATTGTTCGATTTAGTAATAAAGCAAGGTAGAGGTGAGAACTAATTCCTTACCTTACAAATAGTATTTTAAAATTTAAAAAAAATACACAGAGAAACAATCCGATACTAAATGATTCTACTTTAATATATAGGCCACTTTAGACTGTGAAGAATATCAGTTAGGGTTTGTCTCTTTCTACACTACAGTGTTCAAAATCATGTACTCTATAAACAATAAATTCAAAAGAATGAAAAAGAAGGAAGACGAGTTATAGTGAATTCTTTCAACTAATGACGGCAATGACTGTAATTTAAATAGTCCCTGGACTTCATTGTGATTCTGTAAACTATGGCAGGCCCTTGGCCTCCTTCTTGTTAATCATATAATCATTGTAAGTAGGCATTCAGTCATGTATATACCTACCTTTATTCACAGAGGCATTCAAAGAATCGTTAAAATCTGCGTATTCAACGTGGGGACGTAGTTCGCTGATTCTCACCGTAGAAGCAACCTTTGTACTTTTCGTGAAAAATCGTTCAAAAGAAGGGTGAATCATCATAAAGAAGTTTTGCTGATATAATGTTTTGACAAATTGAAACCAAGTAGCCTTGAAAGCTTTGCTCACAATGCACAGTCGAAGCTTTCTCAGATTATTGTTTCTGAGTATATCCAAAAAGCTCTTCACCTATATTTACTACAAAAGGACAATTGTTTAACCATTCAAACACGAAACATTCACTAAAATCGAAAGCAATTACTTGGGTGCGGCGTAATTACGATATTATTATTATTATTATTATTATTATTATTATTATTATTATTATTTGCCCGCGAATAGGACGTCTTGGACCACGTGTGCACGCATCCTGCACTTCCCGGGGCTCATTAACATTATCTGGGTAGTAGGTGCATGTCATTTATCAAGAGATCAGCATTCAGCTGGATGCGATTTTTTATCCCCTAGATTTGTTAGCCCTGGGGATATGGAATATGAAAGATAATAATGAGGGGTGAAAGGACGACACACACATACAAACACTAACACACTCATGCCCGAAGCGGGACTCGAACCTGTGTGATCCTTTGGTCCGAGATCGCCACTGCACTACTGTCTTAGCGATCTCGGCCATAGGCCATTATTATTATTATTATTATTATTATTATTATTATTATTATTATTATTATTATTATTATTATTAACGCGAAACATTTCGACATTTCACAAATAGCATAAGCCTCTATACGGCCTACTTCCTCTTTAGCTGGTGAGATCTTGAGAGGCGAAAGTCACTCTTCTCTGCCAGCTCAAAATCTTTCAGAGACTATTTTGAGATGCGAGCCAAGGGCACGGCGACCAGCCATCTGGGGCCAACTAAAATCTCTTCGTACCAATTCTACAGAAGCTTGGCTCAAGATGTATTTTGAATACACTTTTGTAGTTCCTTTCAACTGCAACATCTACAACGAAGCATGATCGACAACGTAGCACGAATATTTTTCATTGAATGAATTTTATTTTACAACTTTGTATACACAACAGTTGAATAGCATACATATTCATTACATACACACATACTACCACACTATTTTTTATTGTTAATTCTTAATCTTACTTCCCTGTAAAGTGTAAACACATCAGAATCAATTGGAGACGATGCAGTGAATAATTTAGATAGGAAAGCGTCTAATAATTAATTTTCATCCTTTTTTTTAACCCGCAACTCTTAAGAGTTTCTATCGTTCATAATAGAAAACATGCTTCTTTCCGAACATAGGAAGAGAACGGTACTGTGAAGTCAGCTCAGTGGCACATCACACGGACATTCGCCCCGACACAAGCAGACTAAGAAGAGAGCCGGACTTCATGAATCATGACCCCTACGCGATCAACAGATTGGGGCCCCTTCTTTTAGTAATGGAACCGAAAAAGACGAAATATTTGTATTTAACATAGTAATATAAAATAATTACTGTTATATAATCTGTTCTACTCGAATAATTTCCATATTTTTATAATTATTATTCCAGTAATCCAAATATTTTAAAATGTGAACTAAATAATTAAATGTATTTAAGAAACTGTTTAACTGGTAAATTCGTTAAAAATTGCTTTTCTTTACTTATAAATTAAAAAATGTTTACAATTTATCTGGGGCGCCTTTTATACTTTATTACCATTATCTGCTGTCCCTTGTGAAGCTGAGCCCCCAGGCAGCCGCGTAGTTCGCCTGGGCGGAAGTCCGCCTTCGCCTCCGTGTGGGCGGAGGCTGCGCAGGCGACGGAGGTGGCAGCGCCCCAAGGGGCGGGGGAGGGGAGGAGGTGTGGGTGGGGGTGGGGGGGGGGCGAAAAGCGGGGAACTCCGTGAACGCAGCGGAGAAAGTGGCGCTGGAAACACAGGCCCCGCGCGCGCGTTACAGTTGCACAGCGCAGCGCAGCGCGTGGTTTCCACGGCTCCGGCGCGGGCGCGGGCGCGGGCGCGGGCGCGGGCGCGGGCGCGGGCGCGGGCGCGGGCGCGGCGGGGGCGCGGCGGCGGGGGCGCGGCGGCGGGGGCGCCACGTGGCCGAGGGCGCGGGTGGCGGGGAGCGCGCGCGCCCAGGGCGCCGCACTGTGGGGCGGGGCGGCGAAAAAGAGGACAAAAGTAGTTTTACTCAAAAAAACAAAAAAAATCTACTCTCTGAATCCGAATCAGTGAAATTGACGCTCATTCAATCAGTGAGAGTCAAAGTCACCGCTACCTTCAGTCGAAATCTGTAGTTTCGCTGACAATCGGCGAATATGCGAACCTTTTCATAATGACCGCCAGAATTTCACTGGTCGTCAGTGGTAAAAGTGCCGCACCACCATCGCTCATTGATCGTTCAGTCGTCACGTTCAATTAGATGTCACCGATTCAAAAAGTGGACCCGATTAGCACTGATTTGTTCAGTTCAATTTACTGATTGTCTGTGGCAGGGTTAAAACCGACACCATCAGTGAAGAGTCACTGTCAATCAGTAGATTTTCACTGATTCAGACTGAGAGAGTACAACTCTATTTGCAATGTTTATAATAAAGCCAGTGCACTCCACTAAAGGGGGGAAGGTCTCTCCAAAATGAAGGATAGATCATTAATTCGAAGGCCTACAACTGAATCGCTCATTTTTAAAACCCCGTAAGTCACTCTCTTTAGCATTTTCGCTTTTTGTGAGAAAAAAGAAGCTGCAGCATCGTTCCACGTGGACATCACGTAAGTCAGATGAATAGAATGGCCGTGAGGACACTGCAACGTTTTGGTTTGGTTTTGAAACTGTAAATCAAACTGTAGCGGGGAATTCACTGTATATGATATGATGGAGTATGACTCGTGTATGACTGTGTATGTATGTATACAGTATATGACAGATAACACTGACAGAGAGATTGATTAAAAGGGATATTCAATACGGAAATATTCCTACGTGCTATCATAGAAACACATATGTCAAGCGACTGTTTCAGTCATTTGAATCATGTCTAATGTTGATATACATTGTAATTTCACATAATATTGTAATAAATATGCCAAATTTCAAACTGAACTTGCGATGTGTATTTATTTACATGTTTAGATAAAAAATTCCTAATGAGTAATTCTTCCATTCTTCTCGGTTTCGTGCAGTTCGTGTCCACAGAGCACCTACTTTCTTCACTTCGTTTGCCCATCTTGTTCTAGGGTCTTCCAGACCGCCGTTTGCCGGGCCTCGGACCGTTGAAATGTGAGCCCAGCGGTCACGTCTCATTCTTACTACATTCCCCTCCCATCTCCACTTCAGTATGCGGGCACAGTGTACTGCATCTTTTATTTCCGTTTTTCTTTTGATTCGCGCGATTCTTACGTGGTCTTTTAGCGATATTCTTGGTATTTTTCTTTGAGTTACTTGTAACGCTTTTTTTTTTCTCGGTTATTGACCATGTCTGAGCGCTTTAAATTAGTACAGGGAGGATTTTCAATGTTTACTTTAAGTTAGTTTGTTTTTAAAGTGGGTCGCACTACTTCGATGGTTTTTCACTTTCTTATTTTCTAGAGCCTTTATCCAGCCGACGCCGGTCGCCCTTAATGGGACGGATATTCGACCACACACTGGACACATGGGCGGATCCAGAGACAAATGTTGGGAGGAGAAATTCAAAATGTTTCCGTCGAATGTGTCATATTACAGATTTTGTAAAATGTCGTTGGCTATACTCAGCTTATGTTTCGATCCGATTTTATTCGTTTTAATGTTTATCCGAAAATATTTTTCCTTCAAAGTTTCGGGCCAAGTTAAAATGAATAGTTACTGAAAAAATTTAAGGGGGCGGGATTTCCCTCCCGGTGGATCCGCGCCTGTGAACACACTAGCGGGCTAACCTGCTCTGGGATCAGCAGAACGGGCGGCCCTCTGCGACAGCACATACGTGGGAGACAAGGGGCAAACAACCGTGCCCAAAGTGGGACTCGAAGCCACGACCCTTCGGACCGCAGCGCTGAGTCGATACACGCTTTAGCCACCTCGGCCATCCACATCGGCATGGTTTTAAGTTTGCCGTGAAAAAAATTACTTAATGGGTAAAATATTGATTTAATTATTTATTTAGGCCCGATGATTCTGTAGCATACACCACACATTTAAATACAGTAAGTTCCTGAAATATCAAATGAACGCTTTCAATTTCAAAATAAAAGAGAACATTTATTCGTAATAATTAATAAAAAACCTTGGCACAATGTAGTTTGCAAACTAAAAAGAAAAATACAGCATTTAATCGATTCAACAAATTTCAAAAACAATAACTTAATTTACCTTCTTTATTCTTCAAATAATCGATAGTCCTTTCTTCATGTCCCATTCTATATGAACACTTCACTATCGAATCTCTCAAATGTTTTAGTCCATTTACTTTTTCGTAATATTGTCCTCAATTATATATACCGCCAATATCATATTGCATTTCTTACTTTCTAATTATCCATTGAGTTACGCCCCTTCGAGTAAAATGCTCTTATGAATCATGTACGTCATTTCGGAATGTCCATTTTCTACCTCGTTGTTGTTTTCGTCCGCCTTCTTATGCCGACAGTCTCCATAACATCGAAAACATTGCCAACCTATTTTTATCCCAGTCGTCAGTGCGCACACATATCTTGATATCCAATATACATACGAAGTATCACCTCTAATTTCGACTCGTTACACTACTTACTGCGGAATACTTATGCATCTTCTGTATCAGTAGTGTCGGTTTCTTCAAGGTCGCCTTCCTCTTCCTCTCCAGTTTCAATGAACATTTTTCTTTTCTACGCACTTGAATGAAACAAATTCGACAATTTTGAAAGAAAAAATTCCACCATCTCAAAAATAAAAATTACGTCAACAGAAAAGATCAAGTTACTATTACTAAGGATTAGAACTGCAAACTAAGCCACCTACACTTAATAGAAAGAAATCCAGGTCCTATATGTGACAGCTGCAATATTCCTATTAATATATTCCATATCATTAACCAATGTCCCCCATACAATCAGTACAGACAAAAACACCTACAGAATATGAGCCCGGAGTTAATTTTTACATCTATAGATTATCATAGGTAATACCACGTGCGCTTTGGAAATTGTCGATAAATTCACGACTCACGAAGCGAGGAGGGAATTTATCTGAGAATTTCCAAAGCCCGAGTGGCATGTAATAGGAATATATTCGGTTGATGTTAATACATCCTAAGATACATGAGTCGGGGCTTATGATTGGCCAGTAGGTAGGAGAGGTAAGAAAAATCGGATAGAAAAAGCCATAAAGTTTTTGACATACATCGCCGTGATTGAGGCATATTATATGTATAGTTAAACACTATTGGTTTTAATTTCACGAGTGGAATAGCCGAGATAAAGCGATACAATTCAGGATGAAGGATGAGACATTGATGTTGTCTGGTATCAATGTTCATTATCAACAGTAATACTAATAACGATACAATTCAGTAAAGATATAAATATGTTTAATAAAATTTTTGATAATAAAGTATACTAGCAATGTAAACTGTACTTGAAGTATGTATTTATACTTATATTGTGACATACTGAAGTGTTTTACTGTGCGTGTGAATTGTATTCAATCGTTTTCGTTTTTTGTTGTTTTTTTTGTTAAGTACACGCAACTCAACTGTAAATAAGTAGATTTTCAACCAAAACTGGCCAAGCAACATATCAATGTTGGACAAGATGCTAATCGAGGCCAAAAATATGTAAAATTAGACCAAGTGTTATATCCATTTCTGTACTCTCTAGCAGGATTAACAAGGTGTTAACTATTAACTCAATGAATACGTATTGAGTCGCCAATGACGTCGATGCGACTATAAATGAAAACGAACATTTTTTGTCCATTTCTTTTCGCCTTCGAAACCACCGTGCGGCGGCGGCGGCGGCGGCGGCGGCGGGAGCGAGGCGGAGGCGGCAGAAGCAACAGAGTGCCCTGCGGAGAGGAGGAGAGCGCCAAGTGGTGCCGGCGGGCGCAGCAGGCGCGACCCCGAGGCGAGGAAGATCGATCGCCAGTGACCCGCGTCGGGAGAGCTGTATTCCAACTTACACGTCTTTAATAGTCATGTTGACAAGACGGAGTCGAATGATTTTCCAAACAAATACATAAATCACAACCCTCAACGAGTGAGAACGTTAGTTCAAATTACAGTCTAATTGCTCGAATAACACTCTTACTTAAGGAAAAATAAGTGATAGGCATGCAACTGACACCACTAATTAAAGCTGAAAATAGCAATAACCTGCCCCGAAAATCTTTCTTCTTTGGCACTGAAAACTATAACACGAACAAAACATTCTTACATATTTTGTATTAATTATGTAATCCAGAAAAATAATTTTTTAATCTTAATATTAAATCCCCCTTAAAAAACATAAATTGAAAAATAAGTCTACGGAAATGAACGTCTAGGATTTAAACCAACAAAATTTAAAATATCCATCATTGGGTTTTGGCGGTCATTTGTCCAGAGGAATACGAATAATGCTTTAAACTAATGAAATAATTGATAACATAAACAGAAAATAATATTTTTCATGATGCATATATAAACCAATATCATTTTTCATCCTCGAAACTGCCTCCAGGATAGCCCATTCAACTAATGTTTAACCTCGTTACGTAAAAGGAGCTTTTAAATCACATCCGTCATTTGTTCAGTGAATCAGCTGACTGATGAGACGCAGTGGAACTGAGGCCTGAAGCCGGTCAGCTGTGGAAGGCGAGGAGAGGAGCGGTGCTGACTATGGAGCGGAGCATGGCGATGTGGGTGTATGGTGAGAGAAAGCAGAGCCACCGCCGCGCCGGACCAGAGATGGGGCGACGGCGGCCGAGGAGTGGGGGCGGGATGCGGAGGCGAGCTGCCAGGAGGGCACGAGCGAAGGTGCACGAGTGCAGAGGACACTGCAGCAGGAGCGGGGACGGGGACGAGGGACACGGCGCGGCGTGGGGATGGGACGCGGGGCCGTGCGCGGGGACAAGCGCGAGGCGGGCGCGGGAGCATGCGCGGGGACACGCTGGGGGCGTGCGCGGGGGCGGGGGCGGGGGCGAAGGCGCTCGCGCGGAGACAATGGCGCCGGCGATGTGGGTCGCCCCGCCCCCACGGGATGAACCGCTGCCGCTGCCGCTCGGCCGCGCCATCGCCGGCTCTCCCGAACTTTCCTGGCCTTCGGGGCCTCGGCGTGCCTGCGGGACAGTGGTCCAGCGCGTCCACGGGCCACGAAGTCACTCTTTTCTACTCGCTTTACACGAGAATTTTATTTTCACGCCGCAGGGGAAAAAGAAATTACTACTTTTATCAACGCTTAAGAGTTTTCTTTCTCTCAAGTCTTTTCGTTATCTTCTTTTGCAATAAAATATTTTTGTTTATTTGAAATTTCATCTTGCTTTTTAAAAAACTGTTTTTTTCTAAGCCGTCTACCTACACAGTAAGTTCTGGCACATTATTGGATGTCAGAATTTACTTATTTTTCACCATCATGGTACGTAACACAATGAGTTTTAATAACATGAAATGCATATTTTAATGTTTTCAGTGATTTTATATTAATAAAAATAATTTTTAGATTCCTATACATTTTTAGCAACAAAATCTCATATCAGTCACACATTTGTTTCTCTATTAACTGGCAGAAAATAACAGAAATGTATATTCTTTGCATTTCTGTTATAGTAAACAATACACCAGGAAACAAATAACATAGGCAACTGTTTACATATACAATTTCAAAGCTTAACATTCAATGGTACTTCATTCATATGTAGCACAAAAACTGTTCATAACCCAGACGTGTGTCTCCATAACTGCGTAATGTGCTTATTGTAGACGGCTAACCTCAATAACACAGCTTGCGTACTAGCGTAAGTAATATTAAAAACGCATGAGTCATCCCTTTGTATCTCGCCTATCAGGAAAGGAAGGCAGGCACGCAATTCTGAGCACGCTTCCCTATCAGCGATGAAACAGCGCGAATAATCTGGCAGATGACATGAGACCGGCGAAGCCATTAAGTTTTCTTACTCGCTCTAGAAAACACAAGACAAGATGAACGCAACATTATTGAAATGACTGAAGTAGGGGAAAATTCATGACAGAACACTGGGCGGTTAAAATCGATTTTCTAACAGAATCACAAAATGGACAAACGGAATCAAAAGTTGGTTATCTGGAAGGTGTATATGTGCACTAAAAACGAAATGTTTATTTACTGGCAGTACAAATTTTCAGCTTCACAAATTTACTGTTTCACTTTTCAAACATTGAAAACGAGTCATCATTCCTTTTAAATGGTCATTATTTTTGGATCTACAGATAAAACATTTTGGGAGTAGTAAATTATAATTTGAAGTTATTTTCTATGGTATATTTACAACAATTTAAAACTCTGTTTAGAGAAGTTCACAGAATACACTAACTCTCAATGTAACAAAATATTGCACTCCATTTTTAACACTTCTTTCCGAAATTCTCTTAAGTGTATTTACTTCATCATTAGAGATAATTCTAGATTTTGATTTTGTCAATAAATTCCTGAATCTGTTTCAACAAATGTACGCTTCCTGAAGTAATTTCATCAATTACTTCAAATACTATTGATATATTATCCCATATACAGGAAAATCGATTTTGGCACACTAATCTTTTTTACATTGAAAACATTATTTTCTTTAACTACTCACATTTATAG
This sequence comes from Acheta domesticus, assembly GCA_031308135.1. Taxonomy (NCBI): domain Eukaryota; kingdom Metazoa; phylum Arthropoda; class Insecta; order Orthoptera; family Gryllidae; genus Acheta; species Acheta domesticus. Next base: position 244,988,299 of record JAHLJT010000631.1, read on the forward strand.
AGCAGCAGTATCACAAACACTCCTCCGAATATTTCTTTTCGCCACTCTTCGACGTTTCATTCTGTAAAACAAAATATAACACAATGTTTACTTGACAGAACAATTTTACAATCAGCAGGGTGCAAATATAATCTTATGTTAAAGGGTTCAAAAACGAAAATAAATAAGGACTATGCCGCACAAATAGTTTCTTTAACCGCAAAAATAAACAAAGAAGAATACAATATGACGTGTGCGCAATGGGCTGGTCACTGGCCATGACGCAAGCAAGGCGCGTCGGGGCACGCAACGCGATGACGAAAAATAGCAAACAATTCAGCAAAACGGGTGAGCGGCAACGCGAGAGAGAGCGAGAGAGAGAGAGAGAGAGGGAGAGAGAGAGAGAGAGAGGGAGAGAGAGAGAGAGGGAGAGAGAGAGAGAGGGAGAGAGAGAGAGAGAGAGGCCTGCTGCGAGAGAAAGAGGGAGTAAAGTGATAGTGAGAGAGGGAGAGAGGTGGGAGGGGAGTTGCACTGTGACCTAGAACGGCAGAGCGGCGCGTGCCGCGCGGCACGGCACGGCGCAGCGCTGCGCGGCGCGGCACAGCACGGCACAGTCGCAGCGGCGGCGGCGGCAGCGCACGCCGCACATGCGGTGGCGGCGGCGGCGGCGGCCGTGGGAACGCGATCGACGGCTGACCTCGCCCCGAGGCCGCTCCGCCCCCGCGAGCTGTGCCGCGCTGCTCTCCGCGCAGCGTCGCCCCGCCCCGCCCCGCCACGCCCCGCGCCGACGACACACATTGACCACGCGGGGGTGGCCTCGGCCACACGGGCGAATATCGAATTTCCACACCACTCTCCAAAAAAATAGTGCAATCGCTCATAACTCCTTTGTGTCATGGTCAAAGAATCGTACACCAAAAACCTGTTTTTTGCTGCTTAAAAGAGTGAAAACAATGTATGAAATTTGACAGCGCTTATATCAGCACTGGCAACGGACGCAGCGTCATCGCTTTATTTTATGAATGCTTCAGGTACGCAGTGTGGGGCGGTAAGAAAAATCGCAAAATCAACAATGTATAATTATTAATTACAAATAAAACACACACGAGAAAAAATAATAAAAAGTATACCATTTTGGAATTTATTAAAAATAAGCAATTAGCGAAAAATCTTCATAGGCAATTTACTAGGTTTGGCCATGTTAAAAGATTGAAAAATGATAGGCTACCAAAAAAGTGTTTTAGGGGTATCCCAATGGAAGAAAATAAAGAGGAAGATTAAACATACATGAAGGGAAGAAATAATTCAAATTTTAAAGAGGGAAAAAATTACAAGAAATGGGAAGATAGAGATAGATGGAAAAATAATATCCTTTATCTAAAAGTTCTTTAAATAGATGTCTATTTCACGAATTTATTTAAAAGTTGTTAATGTATTTGAAATAAAATTGGGTACCTAACCTGCGAATAAAATAAAATCATTACAAATCAAAATCCGTTGAGTGAAGTTCTATTCGTTCTATTCGTTCTATCGTTCGCTTCAAAATCGTTAATAGCAGACGTTTTTACCAATTCGTCAGACTCTCCTGCAAAGAATTTCGGCCGAGCAGATCGGGGAAATACGGCACTGCGCGCCGTCCCGTCCGCGCTCGGCCCGGGCAGCGACGGATCGGGGGCGGCGAAGCGGCCGCGAGGCCGCGCGGCGCGGGATGTGGTGACGCGCCCCGCTCGGCGCGGCGGTGATCGAAAGGCGAGATCGAAGAGCGGCACATGCGGGTCGGCGGCGGCGGGAGATGCGACGGCGAACGCACGAGAAATCGACTGGCGGCGGAGGAACGAAGCGGCCCGCGAGATCGAGCGGCGACGCACGGTGCGCGGCGACAGCGAGTTGCTTTGCAACATGGCGCGAGGCAGCGGCTTGAAGAAGAGGAGGGAAGAGAAGAGGTGAGGAAACGAGATTTGAGTGGAGACGAGAATCACTCCGCGCAGACGTCGTTGCCAAGGGCATGGTTTGCGAAGCGCAAAGTTCGTCAATATAACAAACCGTGACATCGAAAACCAACTGTGCCTTGACACACAGGTGCCAATTTGGAGCATGAATGGGGGCGTTTAAGCGCGAATGACTGCGACTTGCGAGCAGCAGCAACGAGTGGCGCTTGAGGCGTGACGGGGTAATAGGGGAATGGGACGAGGCCGAAGAAGAAATTCGGAAAGTTGAGTATGGTGCAACATTCCCATTCGATTTGTTACGACAAGGATATTTAAATATTTGAACAAGTTTTTGATGCTTCATTGAGATCAGCTAGATTTAAGTGGGACACTATAAGGTTCTTAGTTTCTAACGTTGAATGTAGTTTCGATGAATGTATGATGTCTGAGCGCTTGTTATGTACATGCGAAAATCAACTTATTTGCTCTAAGAACTATCACGTCGGCGTAAAAAGGCAAACAAGGAAAAATAAGGCATTCCACGATCAATGAATGAATAATGCAACGTACTACCCACTCTCACAGAAGAGAAGCGAATCGCCTGAGAGAGCAAAGCGTTTGACGCGAGGTGACTCGAGGTGTGTGCGTGGGGGCGGGCACTGGGTTTGGCAGCCCACCGCCGCGCCGCGAGAGCGGAGGGCGTGCGATTCCGCCCGCCGGGGGGGGGGGGGCGTGGCGATGCGCTCGCGGAGGGGGCGTGGCGAGGGGCGTGGCGCCGTGGGCTTGGCGTGTGGCGCGAGGTGGGTGGGTGGGGGCGCGGAGGTCAAGGCGTCGCGCGGAGGGGAGGGGGAAGTAGATCGAGCACGAGAGGCCAAGGCCGCGAGAGCAACACGCGTAAGGGTAGGGCGACCCGGGAATAGACGAGAGTGGAGCACCGTCCACTCCGTGCTTTCTGACTGAATGCACAAAATATGGACGTTTCACTGCTAATGAGTTCTAGATACTCCGAATTGATCCTCATTATCCAGCTTACACGAATGATCTAATTCAGTAAATGCAGTGTCTTCAGAACGAACTGACCTACTTTTTTTCATAATTCCTTTGTTTAACCATGCTCGTAACGTATACATCTTTAAACACATCCTGGAGAATAAATACAATAAGTACACTGCAGATGATGCCTCTTATTCCAGCTACAATTCTCGTGCGATTGGGACGAACCCGTAGGGAGGTTTTATGCCCTATAAAACAACGATAATGGAATTGAATATCGTTTTCAAAAAAGACTTCTTTCCAGCTCCAGGCTCTTGGAGAAATATCAATTTTAAGAGTTGAGATAAGAACATGATTAATGAACTGAAACCCAGTAGTATGCTTTTTTAATATACCGTAAGCCGCAAAACTGTGTTGGCCGTTATCATTTCTACACTCAATATTTCTTATTTACTAAAAGCATAGAGCCCGCAAAGAAATGTGTAAAAAAATTCGGCGTGTTTTAATCACTTTCACTTTACGTTTAAAATGTTTTAGGTTTCAAATTTATTATTTACAGTATACCACAGTATATTTCATATGGAATTACATGAGAAAGATTTATATTCTTTTCTTGTTCTCAATGAATGAAGTATATAAAAATATCGATTTTACCGATCCTAATTGTTTGTAATAATTTAAGCATTTACCCCAATCTACTGTTAAGTTAATTAAAAACAATTAACCACTCCACAAAGATAACATCATGTAGATGTGTCCATTTGTATTAAGAAAATGAATGTCCTAATCACATTTTCATAGCAATTGAAAAAAATAAACCACACACTAGAAAACACATTATTCTTCTAAAGAAGGAATCCGTATAAAAACTGTCTGGCCTGAAAATTGTCTTCTCTTGAGAAAACCCTTCAACTCTCAATGTGCACTGAATATCAGACAATACTAAAATGTTTCTAACACAAGTTCTCTATACAGAAACTAGTATGAACATACGCTTGCATTTCTTATAATTTCAAAACACAATAGCTGCCATAATACCAAGCGGCCCCCAAAATCAACCAAGGAGCAGCGGGATGACAGCTGCAAGGCGGCCAAGCCCGTCGACAAATTTAGCAAAGTCGGGCAGCAACAGACGCGCTCGTGGCGGAGACCGGCAGGGCACAGACCGTCGTCGTTGTAATAGTAGATTAGGATGGTGACAGAAGGGAATAAGGAAGCCATGCTATGGTGATATTACAATGAAATTTCATGTGTTGTCGGAAATAGAGCGTGATGAAGACTGTAATGAACCAGACATGGCGTGAGATAAAATACGATGGGTGGAAATGGGGGAAGGAATACCGAGGCAGTGCGGCGGTAGAGGTCTGAGGAAACAGATGAAGGGGGAGAACACAAATAGTAGGACGCAATGAGTGCAGCAAGCCATAAGCGTACGGGAGGAAAGAGTGAAGATGCCAACCAAGGGAGAAGGGACAGAGCATAATGGCGAGGTTCTAAGTGCAACAAACGGGAGCGCCAAAGGCGATACGAGAGGATAGCTTGGAGGATAGAAAGGGTGTTGGAGGAGCTCCTGATAAAGCGGTAGAAGAGGTCAACAAAGTTGCGAAAGCGAAAGTAGACGGCGGGAAGAGCTCTGAGCGTGCAGGGTGCGTGTAGCAAGGCATATTTGGAGGGGATGCGAGACGATGGAGGGCTAAGCAAGACAGGGAATGAAAAGGGGAAGGGAGCCTTCAGGTGGGTGAGGAGAGAGGTCGCCAGAGCGACGAGGGTGGCGGTCGCAAGCGGGCAGGCTGGTGCAGGCAGCGGCGACGCCAGCGGGGCAAGCAGCAGCGAGCGGATGGCGGGCAGGGACGGGCGACGCCGTGCAGAGGCCGGCAGGACACGGCGAGGGCGGGACGGGGCAATGGTGGTGGCAGGCGCAGATTGGCGGTATGCACGGGCGGGGGCGAGGTGGAGACGGATGGACGGGAGGGGACGGCGGGGAGTAGAGACGGCTAGATGGGTGGGTGGGGGACGGGCAGGCGGGCGGGCGGATGGATGTGTGGGTATGCAGGAACGGTCGGGTGGGTGGAGCGTGTTTCAGGCGGGTGGGTGGAATGGTTGGGCGGGGTGGGCGGGATAGTTGGGTGGGGCGGGCGGGATGGTTGAGCGGGGTGGGGCGGGATGGTTGGCCGGGGTGGGGCGGGATGGTTGGGCGGGGTGGGGGCGGGATGGTTGGCCGGGTGGGGCGGGATGGTTGGGCGGGGCGGGGCGGGCAGGACGGTTGGGCGAGGCGAGGCGAGGCGAGGCGGGGCGGGATGGTTGGTCGGGGGCGGGGCGGGATCGTTGGGGCGGAGCGGGGCAGGATATGTGGGCGGGGCGGGATGGTTGGGAGGGGGGTGGGGCAGGGGCGGGGCGGGGCGGGGTGTGGCGGGCGGCGGGGACGTCTGAGCGAGGATGCTGAGCGGATGCGTGGTGGGCGACAACGGGCAGCGCCGTCTCGTCGCGTGGGCGTGCAAGGCTGCAGCGTGGGGGCTGGGGTGGGGCGGGGGGGGGCAGCGTCTCTTCGCACATGGGGCGATTCGCGCGCGCGCGCGCGGCGCGGCTGGGCTCGGCTCGGCGCCGCCCGTTGCGCAACGCCCTCGGTTTCTAAACAAACAGCGCGCGGCGCACGCGTTCCTCCGCGCGCCCGCCCACGCAACGCCCTATCCGACGGCCTATTTCGCGCAGGTATTCTCACTGCTCTTCGCGGACTTAAACGCTTCACATACTGGCCCGCAGATGAGGTCCCACATACGTCTTGTTCATAACTCAACATGTCCAAATTCAACGTATCGTCAACTGTTACACATTCCACGAATTATATTTTATCGAGAACAATCATTTGCAAAGCACAAGAACTGAGTTAATTTCGAATATGAAGAGCTTGATGCAATATTGGTTTTAATCGTCATAAATACTTCAACTTTTCTTTCCTTCTCGCACTGCGTCGATGCATTTCTATGCAACCCGCGAAACTATTATGTATGACGCCGAGCGCGTTGCCTAGCCTCCGTGGTTCTTGCACGGGGCAGCGCGCGAGGCGACGTCCTTCGTGCTTGGCATCTCCGCAAAGATGGGGCAAACTTCATTATCAGCTCTATCTCCGTGAATGTTCAAAGGCCTCTCGAAGCCAAATAATTAGGACTGGATACACACTTATAATCTATGAAACACGTATGGATGTATGCAGTAATGACAACGGGCAACCCATATTTGTGAGTTAAAATGCCTTAAATTATTTCTAATGAAGTTTTTCGAAAACTCAAAAATTGTCAGTGAAAAAGAGCTTAAAATTTCGCACTTACGGTAGTGCTTAAACACCATTTTCTTCAAATTTTATCAAAGAAAATTGTCATTCGAACATATTGTTAAAATAATAGTTCCGCGTCTACTATTACAAAAACGAAAAAATTGAGAAAATGTTTAAAAAAAAGTACTTTGGGTGGCTATAGATGGCAGCTGTCAAGAGCATGTGGCAAATCCGAAGAGCTAGCCGAGACCAAAGGAAACTGAAAACTAATACGGGAAAATCTGTGCCAATCTGTAGCACCACTAGTTTTGTGGTTGCTAAGATGCTTGAATGCGTCATAAACACTGTTCGTCAACAGTTTGACCTAGCAACGTTTACAGTGACTAAACGCTTCTTTCTTGGGATAGCGGAGGAATGTGTTTAATATCATTGAACATAGCGTTTACATAGTCAATTTTCGTGATTGGTGCTACCACAATTTTGTGGTGAGAGTAAATATACCAACACTACAGAGAAACCGACACTATCTACCTTGCTTGCAATCTTTCACAACACTACCAAGTACTCTTGTTTTACATTAAGACATTAGTATTGTAATTGTTAAAACTGAGACATGACAAATTATATTCGTTATTTTGGGGCTACATAAAACGAATAAAAAATTGAAGAAAAAAACATTGAAAAGTAATAAAACTGAATGGCTGATGTAACTGAAGAATACTGAACTCTTGTTTATTGAGTATAAATAAATAAGCAGCAGGAGACAACGTTGCTTCCCAACGGAACCAGTGCAGAATAATGTCGCATGTTTCCTTTCAGATACGCATGGAGCGGAAATAAGGGGAAATAATACATACAAAGTATTAATAAACTGAGATAGAAACACATGCGAACAAAACATGCATGATATGTAATATTCCCTATTTTCAAGTGATCACCTGGACTCGCGGTCAGCAGCTAGGCACAGGTATAATAAACTGTATTGATGGCCACATCATTCTAAGCCGATTTAAAATCCCCACGACTCCATGAACTGAGGCTGTCAAAATTGAGCACCAAAAATATCTCGAATGGAACAATTATTTTTTTCTATCCGCACCGGGCATCTCTTCAACTCTAAATAAAAGTTAAACAGAAAATAGTTTGCTGGATGTGTACTTAAACCGTAGACCTCCCGAACTGCACGCCGTGATTTTGCCACCTCAGCTACCCATACGCTGCATTGACATAGCATTCTTACTATGTATACAAAGGCCAAAGGGATATTTTCTACAATTTCGGTCACACTTTACATTGAAATATCAAGCAAAAAACGTAGAAAATTAACCAAAAAACGTAGAAATTGTCCTTCTAAAAATAATTAACGAAAAAGCAATTTTGGAAATATTTAGTTATCGTTTATATAAATTTAGGGCGCGGTAGTTTCAAAGTACCAAAACCTCCTGAACTATATTCACTTCTTTGGGATATTCGACAGCAATTTTACCTTTCGCCCTTTGAATATGCGTGAAGCCGGACTCCTTAATGCCAAATCGTCAATGTCGGCATTATCCTCGGAGGAAAACATTGACATCAGTCACCTTGGGCATCACTGGGATCGTTGTCTCAATGTTTACGATGGTTTTGTGCAATCTAGTACGTTTGGACTGGCCTACTTAGCAAGGGCTACTTTCACGGACTTCTGACAAGAATATTTGAACTCTAGCACCAAACTGTTTAAGAACTTTCATGTTTCTGAAAGAAGTTCCGGAGGTATTTATTCGTTATTTTTTCGGATTTCATGTGTGAGATAATAAACCGGGAATGATCGATGAAAAACTGTTTCACAGAAATAAACAATCCATTGTAAACGTCTTTACATGCCATTTTCCTCGTTGACCAACGTACAATTTTGGATGTGACTCCGTTTGTCTCGCAATTGGAATCACAACGTAAAATTAACTTCCATTATTATTGACGGCTTCCTCCTCGTTATGCACATAAATAGTTGATTACTTCATTAAGATTGTAAGAATTACATAAACAATATTTATAGTCCACTGAATTTCATTTTCAATTTCTAAAGCGAATTCAGCCGATAGGCAAGTCCATATTTTTTGTTGATAAAATGTTGCCATATTTAACTGTTGCGTACCAATGCCATTCCGATACCCGGAGCAGACCAATTGGAGGGGGGGGAAGCCGGTGTCACCGACGACCCCACAGTAAATTGCAATATAATTGAAAGACAATTTTACATATTCCATAACTATATACATGTATTTAGCAATACATTACAATCATCTGCAAGTTTATACAAAAATATTTTCAGTTTTCGAGGTATGGCGAAGGCATGTAGATTTTGAACACTATTCGTTCCGCAGGATCACAAATGCCCACGTTCTATTTTTCAAGAACTAGTTCAACGTTCACTATGTTGCTCGATTGTATAACTGTTCGAGACATATTGCAATGAGATTGCAATGTGATTACGGGCAGGCCTGGCTGAAAGAGAACGAAGCGACTACGCGTAGCGACGGTTTTGTTGTGTGTGTGTGTGTTTTGGGGGAGGGGGGGGGTAAATATTCGCTAAGCGTTGAAAGACGAAACTATCATTAAAGGTCCTGAAAGGTTGTAATAATAAAAGTCCTAAATGAAGATGACACAGATATTCCTTACCTAAGCAAAGAGAGAAGGAAAGAAATGACTTAGAGGTCCGCCGTTGCACCCCCCCCCCCATTGGCATACGATTGCTAACACATGCGGTAAGAACTTTAGTGGCTAACTCCTGTTAATCGTTTGAAAGAAATATTACGTCCATGCAAGCACCTGCATACTCAGTGTCCCACAAGTACAATGCACCATCAAATTTGTGATAAAACAATCCCAGATCTAAAGACATAATGTAAATAATTTTTTTTTTTAGTTTTAGAAAAAGTGCTCATTGCCTACCAATAGTAAAATGTTGACTCCTGGCTTTGGAAACGATATAAGGAAAGAAATCTATAGGGAAACTTCACCCATATTTTTAATTTATTAGTAAACAATAGCATTGCATTTCATTAAAGGTACAAATCCATTGATATATTCTAGTTCACACATGTGTAATTAGCATGCTATGCATTTTGTAAGCTACCGGTATATTTTCAACCCTTTTGGTGGCATGTATATCCCACGAACTCGAAATACACGGTCCAGATGACACGCGTTCCCAGATAATTTGCGCCAGAAAGTCATTCTTATTACACTGAGCACAAATATGCATTAGGGAAACGAGCCAGAGTGCCTCAATACAGTGACCGCATCGTGAGCTAACTTATCACCCACACGAAACACGACGTTCCCTTTGCTTGCGCCCGCCCAGATCTCACTTTTTGTGAACTTTCTCCGCGCCCGCGGCGCTGCGCGGAGCGGCGACGCGGACGCTCAGTGGAAGGGAACGCGTCTGGAAAGGGAAGGAGGACGAGGGCAGAGCAGGGCCGGTCGAGGCGATACGAGCAGGAAATCCAAAAATAACGATCTTCCTCTCCCGTGTCCCATTCCGTCCCTCGCCACCGAAATGAACCACGCGCCTGGCAGCCTCGGAAATCTATCTGGGAAAATGATTAACAAGCATGACACTGTCCCTGTCCATAAATGCGTGTTACTTCGAGCCGCCACAGGATATAAATACAACATGCTTTATGTTTCTCCGTTCTTTTGAGAGATTAATTTCGTGGATCAAAATCCGTAGAATTAAAAAAAAGCATTACATATACATTATTACTATTATTATTATTATTATTTTTAAAATGTGGTGCAAAATGAATTTTTAATACAATGTTTATTTCGCCCTACTTGGCGAATCCCAGTTCATATTGAAGGTAGGTAGTGCTGGAGTATTAAAATAGAAGTGTTTAAGGGGATGTAGGAATGGCTGAGGAAGTGAGTATTCTGTAAAGCAACTTATCACTTTAGAAGTTATGCAATGCAATACACTGCCAACACAAACAAGGGAGTTATCCTATATTCTTGTTATCTTGGCCATATACGCATCTAATAAATTCTTCTATCGGCGCATTATCGGGTTGTGCATAATTGCGAAAGCCAATATGAAAAGAGAAGATCAACTTAAAATCGCCGAACCACTGTGAAATTCCAACAGCACTTCACTACCGCCGTCATACTAATGCTGTTTCCATGTATCATTGCAAGTATATGCATTTACATAAATTCATACCTCAATTACAAGAATAAAGTGATTACAATCCCATGACCAGTTTCCAAATATATCATTAAAATCAGTATGTATTTGTTTTAAATAAAGTAACATGATAACAAATGAAAACTGTCAAATCGTTCGATTCCGGCAACACGTATTAACTTGCGTAACATTTTCAAGTTATCAACTACAAACCTACGCATCAATCATCGGAATAAACATCTCTCCACAAGCTATCACACAGAACATTGGAGACAATACTGTACGTGATAATTTGGAACAACTTTTATTATTGGCCAGCTGAAACGTGAAAATGCCCTACTCTTCTTCTTTCGATAATCGTGACCTTACACAGAACGAAGACAACAATGTTTCGTGGCATGAAGGAATAGAAACTCAAAAAGTTTGTCCATTGATCGCCCCAATTTCGAGTACTTTCCGCAGTACCCACAAGCTTATTTTCCGGAAAGGGCTCATGCTCATGCCTATCGATTTCCGGGAGCTGTGGCTCCTGTGGTGGAAGGCGAAGCAGGTGCCGCCGGGCGCGCGAGGCGTCGCAGGGCGCGCCCTCGCGGAGAGCGGAAGGGGAGGCAGATGGCGGCCGGCCCTGTGCGACGCGGCCTCCACCTGCAGCGGGGCGGTGCGGGGCGGCGCGGGGCGGCGGCGGGGCGCGTTGGCCCACTTCGGGGCCGAAGTGGGTCACAGGCGGCGGCGGCGGCGGCGCCTCGCCGCGCGGCCCCGGACGGCACTCGCGCGCGCGCGCGCGCTCCGGCCCGCCGACGCCCTCGCTCCGCTCCCGCCCCCGCCCACGTCACGCCCTACGGCCTCTCCTCGCGGCCCTCCGCCCCCGCCAGCGCCCGCGCCCGGCGCGGACGAGAGAGAGATGATGCTCCGGCCAAGGTGAAGCGGACGCCCCGGAGGAGAGGCGGCGGCGCTCAGACTTTGTCGGGACTTCACAACTCTCCCCATCGCCAAATAGGTTGACCAAGACCCACAGACAACGTTTCAGATAACAAACCTTTCCGACTCTGCTGCCTTTCTGCTCTTTGCTTGTGTCATAACCGTAGACATACTGAATGGTTATACATGGGAAAGCTTTTTTTCTACTCATTCTCAAACGTCGGAAGACATGAAAGGTACGAAATAGAACAGTTTGAAAATTAAAGAGGATTGAGCTAACAAAACCACAAAATAATATTTGTGTCTGCCTCAAATGTCACCGATTTTTTAAAAAAAGTACAACCGAACATATTATTCCAGCAAATGGTTTTTTACTTTATTTTCTCGATGTTATATCTTTTGAACTTAATCAATTTTTAATATCAGACAGCTCTTAATGTGTCCTCTTCTTTTCACATGTAGCTACATATGTACATAAGAATAACTTAATCATGCGTATTCCACACTGTCATCCACACTACATCTCTATGAGCGAAAAGCATACACTGAGTGGAGCTAGGAATATGTTAAACAAAACAAAACAAAACAAAACTGATTTATGGGACGCAGATCACCACTTTTCTATACACTTACATAATTGATTTTTATGACATCTTAATCCAAGCATTCAATAAATAAGAACATTTTCAAGAAATACAGCGTCCATCTACTCGTAGCCCTAGTCATGACAGACGCTTCACGAATATACAGGAAAAACCTGAGCCTATTATTTCTCACTGGAGCTATATAAAAGAGGGGAATTATTCCACGATTATCAGTATGATTCTATTCATACACTAGCATATTAGTTTGATAAAGAATTTCCTTCATGTAGGTTTAGTGTCGAAACAACTGCGTGTGCTCACATTTCCTTTGCGAGCTGACCCTGAAAACACGCCATTTCGGTATGCAAACAACTGTACCTTCATTTACGGGCATGCTATGTGTTAAGTGCATCGTCAGAAATCCTCCATGCAATAGCTTAATGCTGACAAAAGGAAAACAGCGTAATATTCACAACGACATTTTTAAAACACGAAATCAGCATTCGGCTCATGAACTACTAATTCGTGAGTTCAGTCTGTATTGTACGCTCGGGAAGACATCATTCACAATCTGCCCAGCAAGCAACAATGCTCCTCTAAGCGATAGGAAGACACTTTCTCCAATTCACAATCGATAGCGAAGTAGTATGTGGGAAATTTCGACTTACGATATAACAACGAACATACCATTCAAATCTGAAGATCACAGCTGACGTGCGACTTTGAATTCAACTGGGTTAGTGATATGCATCATATCATTGACATCGTATCATCAATACATAATTAAAGGCGAAAAGCAGAGGCTCATGGACATTCGTTGTTACGTAACTGAAATAGGTTACCGTAGTAATAGAACGGAACTGGGTGGGTTATTCTAATAATAGTTTTCAATCACAACATTTTAATTACAAATACTGGAACAATTTCTCTTCGAATATGTTAAGTACTCGAAACTTAGAAATCCAAGACATTACCTATATCAAGGACACAATACATGGTGTTGATAAAGTTTCCACACATCCAAAGACTTATGAATATTCATTAAATGGAATAAATCTAAAACACGAAACTTTCAAGGAACAGGTGAATTGGCTTTTTTTGCTCGAAAAGAACTGGGGAGTAACCTCCTTTAACCTAGTCATTGCCTTTTATCACTTCAGCCAGGAGCTCGGCGCCGTTAGATCCCTGGGGTTTCCAGACGACCACCCCTACAGGAACCTACTCTGTCTCGAGTTACCTTCCGTGACTTGACGGAGCAATTAAGAAAATCGGCTAGAGAAGCGAACTTTAAAATTGGCATACAATTGTAAACAGTATTATACAAAGCAGCTACATTAATCTAAAGGCTAACCTACACGCCTAAAATGCTAACAAGTAAAGAAATGCTCGCTTTGGAAAACCATTCATTTCATTTTTATACTACCCGTTCATGCCCACAAAACACTCGAGAAAAAAAGCCGATAAAGATTTTTAAGATCAATTCACCACACGTTTGCTAAGCGGTATTTTCTTAATACAATAAACACTAACGAAGAAAGATGCTCTGTAGCAGAACACCATCCTCACTCCTAGAAATTCATTTACATTTTTTAACGAAAAAATGATACTTTCTCTCTTTTCGTTGCCATAGAAAATTCATTTACGCCCGTACGGCATCTCTGTGCATTTTTATTACGGCTATTGACTCGTAACTGGAATCGTGGAGTCAGCGAATTTTCTTTTCTAGAAATCGTCCCAGGAACAGAGATAAGCCATTTCATATTGGTGATAGACGAACAGTTTGCACGAGATGTGACGTATCAGTGCGTCTGTTTCTGAGCGTCAAGGGTGGAGATTATTTAATTTCACTGACTCACAGGCGTCTTATAGTCCTGCATTATGAGGTAAGAGTGTTCTCACTGAAAGTGCATGGAACCCGCGTGGATTTATTCCCGTCAAGTTTCTTTAGAATAATTCGTACGTTTGTTGGACACAGAGGATAAAGCCGAATAAGAGGGTGAAAAGTGCCTCCAAACCAAATCAATAATTGCGATACTTACATGAAAGAGAATAAAAAAATAGCCCCCCCCCAAAAGGAAAAAAAATGCCTCCAAAGGCAATCTGTTTCACAGATACAACGAGAAACGTATTTTTCCGGTTTTACTTTTTCTCGACTTTTATTGCATGCATCAGATTGAAAATCACAAAAACAAGATTTTCTCAAAAACGACTCCAAATGTTTTCTTTACACTTTTGGTAAGGATAGTGCATAATGTACTCTATGAGATCACAAACGCCATATTGCTCTATTCTTTTGTTTTTTTCAAAAATTACAAAAAATGAATTATTTTACTTGTCTCTCACGTCGTTGATATTAAATTAGCGACGATTTGTTCATATTATTGTATTAATAAGTACATGTGATATAAATAATATCAAGAAGAGTTTCTCGAAAACTCAACCGTTTTCTGTCAAAACTAGTTCAAAATTCCACATTTTCAGAGACACTCAAACGCCATTTTTTCACAAATGGCTCTAAATTTTTTTCTTCAAACCTTTCAAACGAATAGTGCTAATTGCACTCGTCAATATGACGTTACGTTCATTTTGGGGTATTTTTTTGTTGTTTTTTTAAATTACACAAATGTATTTTTTTAATCATCTTTCACATCGTTAATATGTACATTTTCAGAAATTTGTAAACACTATTGTATTTGTGAGTTTAAGTGCTTCAAATGACTCCTAATGAAGTTTTTCGAAATCACAAAAGATTCCTGTGAAAAAGGTTTAATTTTTGTGTTTACAGTAGTCACCATTTTACCGCCATTTTCTTAATAACGGCTCCAAATTTTTCGAAGACAAATGCCATTAAGGATGACGTGGTTTTACTGATCTTTAATATTATTAAAATAATAATTCCGTTCAACTACTACGAAACCGAAAAATTAATGAAATGTCAAAAAAATGTAGTGTAGGCAGGCGATAGATGGCAGCTGACAAGAGTGTCAGGTCCGAATAGCTAGCCGAGATCAAAGGAAATAGAAAACTAATTCGGGAAAGTCTCTGCCATTTAGCACCACTAGTTATATTCTTTGGTCTGGGCTAGCTATTTGGACTTGCCACATACTCTTGTCAGCTACCATCTATCGCCGCCTAAAATATATATTTTTTTATTTTCTCATTTCTTCGGTTTTCTAATAGTAGAACCGAAATATTACTTTAAGAATACTAAAGAGGAGTAAAATATCCTTCCAAACGGCGATTTGCAACGAAAAATTTGAAGCCGTTTTCAAGAAAATGGTGTTTAAGCGTAACTGTAAATGAGAAATTTGAAGCTCCTTTTCGCAGAAAACTATTGAGTTTTCGAAAAACTTCATTTGAAGTCATTTGAAACACTTCCAGTCACAAATCAAATACTGTATAACCATTACGAAAAAGAAAAAATTAAGAAAATGGCAAAAAAAATGTACTTTGGGCGGCGATAGATGGCACCTGGCAAGTGTATGTGGCAAGTCAGAATGGCTAGCCGAGACCAAAAGAAATAGAAAACTAATACGGGAAAGTCTATGCCATTCTATAGCAGCGCTAGTTATATGGAGACGTTATTTTAATAATAGTACAACTCCAGTTCTTTGAGAAACTGAGTTAACCCCATTTTCAGATCCCCGCAAGTGTTATACATTTATCCTCAAAGCGATATAGAAAACTAATACGAGAAAGTCTATGCCATTCTATAGCAGCGCTAGTTATATGGAGACGTTATTTTAATAATGGTACAACTCCAGTTCTTTGAGAAAATTAGTTAACCCCATTTTCAGATCCCCCAAAGTGTTATACATTTATCCTGAAAGCGATAGAACTCCAAGTCATTTCTGCGGACGACATTGCACATCACAATATAACAGAATCACAGAAGATTGCAATCTATTTTGACAGTGGTAGAACTCCGGTGGTACGGCTGCGTGGTTTTCTACAAGTGTCGTGATGAGTGATTTTCGAGATATTTATAGTGTCGACAGCGATATGATGATAAAGGGCTTGATCCAGATTACTAAATAGGAACAACAAAAATTATATAAACACATCGCACATTTTTAACACAGAAATTAAACTTAATGGTTAGTGTGTTAAAAGACCTTCTAAAGTCTGTAACAAGAAGGAAGACAAATGAACAAAATGGTGTCTGTAACTGGCTACAAATTAGATGGATTAGATTTGTCAAACAGAGGTCTTTTATAAACATGTACAAGTAAACCTTAAACCAAGACATTGGTTTTTACATTGTAAACTTTCAAACTTCCAGAGGATGAGGAAGAACTAAGATTTTCAAAAACTTAAATAAGCGGCTTAATCACAGCAAAGGAAGATTTATGAGAAGAAACAGGATATGCTTCATTTGTTCCCATTCATTCCAAGCATTAATTACGTTTATTTCACTGATTTTCAAGTAGAAAACCGACGATTTCCAGAAAATGAAGAAAACTGAATGTTTCTCATCAGAAACATTAAATTAATATTTAATCTGTTTTAATAAATTGATATTGTCTTCATTTCGAATTTTTCTTAGAACGACGTCTCCCGATTTGGCTCACCAACCTCATTTTTTACGATGGTTTAACTCCTTTACACCCCCAATATTCCGCGAAGCACACTGTATTCACATCTTCAGATAAACAAGTAAATATCTTATACGAGAAAAAAAACACAATTTTTTGTCTATCTCCATCCCTGATTTTTTTAATAATTTAAATTTAGAGCCCAAACAGTTGATGTTTTAAAACAAACTTTATGACAAACATCTCTATCTTCAATTTTGTAGTCCACCAACCTCAATTTTGCGGTGGTATAACTCCTTTACACCCCCAATATTCCGCGAAGCACAGAGTATGCTTGTTCATATCATCTTCAGACAAACAAGCAAATATCTTATTCGAGAAAACTCACACTTTTTTTTGTCTAACTCCATCCCGAATTTTTTATAATCATTTAACTTTGGAGCTCAATATCTCAAAACTAGTGTCAATGGAGTTGTACCACTATTAAAATAACGCCTCCACATACAAGCATGCATGCATGTATACACAGTACAAGTGTCCCTTACGTACCAAGAATACAAAAAACTAGTGGTGCTAAAACAGCAAGTACTTTCTTGCCCGTATTTTTACGCGAAATTACACGAAAGTTCTCAAATTTTCGAAACATTGTACATGACTTACAATATCAGTCTTTAAGAAATAGATTTCATTAATGAAAACATCTCTATCTTTAATATTTTAGTTGGAGGAAGAGTTAGAAAAATTTGCACTTTTGAAAGTTGAAAAGTTGAACTTTTGCAATTTTTAAGAAATCAGAGTTGTTAACGAACATGTCGCCTGCACCATTCTCTTAAACGTCATTTACGCTATCCAACCACAAAATCTAATTAAAAACGATGAAGCCTCATTTTTCTGAAAAATGTTGAAAAGGGGTCCCAGGGGCTTCATGGAAAGTACCCCCGAAAATTAAAACATAAGTTTCAAATTCAAGGAGCTGCGATATCAGCTAGATCGATTGGGGAATATCAATTTTGGAGAAAATCCGCTGAACGGTTTAGCTGCTAGCGTCGTTCAGAGGTTTTGTCGTCATTCGATTTTTCGGTACCAGGGACGCTCAAAACATGGATTCCGGCTACATCACGTGTTACGGGATTTTTCTGTTGCAAATTTAGCAACTGGATTTATTCACTTTTTCTTTACCGGGGCTCTGTAATTACGCGTTTTTTTCGAGCCTATTTTTCTGCCGAAACTTCGTCGTTTTTTCGCGCAGCATTACGTAACTTCCTCTCTACTCCGTAGCGAGGAAAGTACAAAGCTGCTGATCCATAACGTAATACGTGAGTTGCAAACATTTAATGACGGCCGGCCTCGTTCCTTGGAGCCTGTCGTCAGCTGTAGTGATGCACTGACGCAGTGAGTATGAAAATTCAGCTGGTATGCGCAATGTGAGAATAGACAGAATGGTGCAATAAAATATTTCTATTTTCTAGTCAAAATTGAAACTTTTTCATTGCTTCTGATTTTCCCCGAGTTCCTTGGGTATGCAATGAAACCACTGATCTCTGTCAAACGCCCATAGGCTGCTTAGTTTACTCTCAATTTCTGCGCGCATACGAAATTAGTAATATAAATTATTTTGTATTTTCCCCTGAGTTCTTGGGTATCTAACGAAACCATAGATACCTCTCTCATGGCTGGAGGCTGCCTTTCTTTATATAGTATACGTACTGTATGTTGTGCTACTAGTTATCACCAATTATTCGCTAATTTAATAAATTAGATGAAATTATTTTAAGTTGTCTGTAATCTTAATTAGCTTTTTGCGTTTCTTATTTGCATACGCATAATGCATTCTACGTTGATAACTTTTCAGTTTTCATTATGGCATTGTCATATGCATATTGCCACGCACCATTTAATAAATCAAAATCTCTGTAATAGTTGTAATACACAAGAGTCTCGATTAGTGAAGGTTTAAAGAACATGTTCTTGGTCACACTTTTACAATTAATAAAGCTTTTCGATATTCTTAGGCCGTAAAGATCTTGTTCGCTCCATTTTTAGTGAGTTTTGTTCGAACAGAGTATTGCTGAAATTGTCGAATGTGACATATCTAGTTCTTTCACCATGGCTTTATCCGCTTCTCCATTTTCTAATCTCCAGTTGAAATTGGTTATGAGATAGTATGTACTGGGCTGTCTGGCAGACGTCCGAGAGAGTCCGGGAAACATCGGCACCTGTGCCTTCCCGGACAGCCAAGTACATACCGACTCCGGCTGAGGAAGCCTACGCTCTCACTGGTTATGAGATGTTTCTTCGATTCTAAACACTGTTCTCTTCTTTTGCGACATCGTTTCAATACACTGATGTGTTTTGAGACTCTGCAACGGCTCCGGTTGGGAGTGACCTATACATCACCCTACCACCCTCTCTCAGGCCTCCACAGTGCTCTATGCTTCAGAGAGCCTCTTATTCTGTGTGAGCAGAAGCTACACTGATTATTCGTGTAGATAATAAGTAGAGATAAGTGGACAGTGAAAGCGAAAGAGCATTGTATTAACAATTCGTCGATAACAGAGATGTTGTTCCTTTATAATAATTAAGAAATGCGCACAAGTGTGCATGGAGTTTACAGTTCAGTCTTCGGAGCTGAGCTCCGTAATTGTTTTCTTGTTTTCCTTGCATGAAAGCACATGATACTTGGTACACTTTTCGTTGCACAGTTTGCACACGCATAGATCACTGGCGGTGTGATATGTGGTTGTCTTGCAGAGTTTATGGTGGAATCCATGCACCGCTAATCTGTTTACTACACTTCTCATTTCCTGGTTTGGTTTTGTCCAACTCCTGTCAATCATGG
Organism: Acheta domesticus; assembly: GCA_031308135.1. Lineage (NCBI taxonomy): Eukaryota > Metazoa > Arthropoda > Insecta > Orthoptera > Gryllidae > Acheta > Acheta domesticus. Next base: position 245,007,508 of record JAHLJT010000631.1, read on the forward strand.
CACTCGTGCAGTAGAAAAGTTCTTCCACCTCTTCTCTCTTCTGTTGTCTTTCCGCTAGCAGTTTTTTGTATGCTGTGGTAGATGGTAGCAGTAGATTATATCTTAGGTCCTCAATTAGGAAGGGCTCTCTGGTTAGTAGATACACTTATCTGGATGGTGTGTATTTTGATACGCCTAGTACTTTCTTCAGGTACAGTGCCTTGATGTTTTCTAGTACTTTTAGATCTCTTAGTTTCAGGTATTCTCCTATTATGTGGATTCCATATGTTAATATAGGTATTATCTTTGTTTTGAAAATTTTCATTGCCGTTTCTAGGGATATTTCTCGAATTTGTCTGATGTCTCTCATTGTAGCTATGGCGGCGATTGCTTTTTGTTTTACATGCTTGTTGAAGGTGGTTCCTGATGTTTGCATGGTAATTCCAAAATATTTGTAGTCATTAACTACTTCGAGTTTTTCGGATCCAATCTTAAGCTTTTTTTCTCCGCTACCTTTCCCCCTCTTCTGAAGATCATTAGTGCGCTTTTGCTGATGTTGATTTTCAGTCCGTTTTCCTCGGCCCATGTTGCGAGTTTGTTTAAGCTATTTTGTAGATCTTCGTGGTTTTTGGAGGATAAGGCCATGTCGTCGGCCATGTTGTTCCTTTATCAATCGAGGTAAATGACGTTACTGAAAGGAATGGCTCCTTGTAAGTAAAGTTAAATGGGCATTTCCGTTATAGGATCCGGCCGGGACCTAACAGTTTGGCAGTTTGACTATACTCGCAAGGTCTTACAAACCGATGTCTTTATAAACAACTGTATTTTTTTAATACTAACATTTTAAACTTCAGTATTACAAGAAATACATAACTTTTGTTTCATATTTCAACATTATTAGGGGACAACCCAGGTCCACGTTTAGGACAACACAAAGTATCATTCCGGCCCTGACCAACAGGCAAGTTCTGCAGACAACAGAGAAACTCAAGATTCACAAGATTACAGGAAGATTGAGATGCACTAAAGACAGGTTTCTGTTTATACAAATAGACAATACGCCAGTAGACGGGCACGGAAGGGAGAAACCAACACAATAGAAACAATTTGAAAAAGCAGTCAAGAAGCAGTAGCGAGATGAATTTGAACATTCGTGTATCTATTTTGACAAAACTAGATAATTTTCTCCTCGTAGCTAGTGATATCCAAAACATAGCGCTTTCTTCATTTTTTATTTCTAACAATTAGACAACACGAAAAACAATAAAATGTATCGTGAGGTATTCCTATTCCAGAAGTTCTGGCGGTTTTCCTCCCGAAAATACGACCTTTGGAAGTCTGGAAAGCCAAAATGCTAAAATGAATTGCACCAGAGTTCTGCCTACGGCAGAGCTGGGCTATGACTTGAACAGACCTCAGTTGCCAGTGCTGGCAAATATGGACTGACTGGACGTTGCGCGACTGCCCGTCAGGTCCCGAGTCCACGTCCGCGCTGCGCCTTCCGTGCGTGGCAATCGCTTCTCAAGATGTACGCAACTCGACTGCTCACGATGTGGACAGAGATTAGAAACAGCGAATTTCTTTCCCCACACGTCATATACAGTTTTTACTGTTTTTTGACTAAATAAATAAAAAAATAAAATAAATTAATCTGAGATTATCTGAGCTTAGATTTTACTACGTATCTCAGTTTGAATTTCAGTATTTCGCTCTTTATCCATTCTCATTTTTTGTCCACTTATTCGATGAATTTGGGCGATGCACATAAGAAATCCGAAGGTGAATAAGGTGAACATATAAAATACATAATGAAGCTAGGTGAAACAGCACCACATACTTTCTCATATTATTTATAAGAGTTACGCAACAATAAAACACCAACTGAACCCCGTGGAAAATCTTCGAACAATTCAACTCCATTGAATAATTATGATTTCGCGGGGAGTGACGGGTTATTTCTTGGGCCTGCTTCATTGATTCAATACATGTCTCTGCGAGTGTTCCCAACCAGTACAAATATTTGCGTAAAGGGGGATTTTAACTTGAGTGCAAAGGTTTAAGGTTGATTGCCGTTTTTATGAAAACAAAATTTAATATTAAGAATTTTTTAGATTTAAAGCACTATAACGGTACATGTTTAACTTCTTTAACTGTTTTTAAAAATATTTGTACCAAGAAAGTTAAGAGCATAACTATTGCGATGGTACAATAATGAATTCAGTTTTTAAGAAGATTTCACACGTTACGAATATACTTATAAAATATTTAACGCCCCATATAATAACAACACAAAGGAGCACTGGAGAAACGGCGACAGCTGTAGAGCAACTCCGTATTATATATATATATATATATATATATATATATATATATATATATATATATATATGAGCACTGTTCATCCCAATCTTTATTAAAATACTTTTGTAATATTTTGTAGATCCTGTGATAAAAATGCACATATCAACACAAATTCGTTTCTATCCCGTATTTTACGAGATAAGCAACCATAATTCTGTCGTGAAAGAAGAAAGAAATTTAACTAGGGAATGAAATTATTCAAAGGAAAAAAATCTTTTTAAAATGAGCATTAAACGTTGATTCACCACGAGGAGGGCCTAATTCAGGACTAATTCCAAGGCAAGTCGAGGAAATATATCTGAGGAAGGGGAAATTTCAATTTGGATCATCTTGCGCCCCATAAATATTTTAAAACAAAAATGCCTTTTTAAAAAAAGTTTCTGCTTTAAGTAAAAAAAAGTGGAAAACCCGCTTTGGGTGCGAGAGCGCTTCTGAAAGAGCCAGTGAATGCGTGACCGTACGCCCGTGAGGCACGTGTGGCAGCAAGGGCGCACAAGTCCCGACCAATACTCGTATAAGGTCATTGTTTTGAATAAACTAAGTAAAATAACAACAACAACAACAACAACAACAAAGAAAAAAAGATTTTTCCTGCCGAAAATTTGTAGTTTTCCGTTGTACCTCGTTGGGACGTCGTCTTCTTAAGAAGTACCTTTGTAGGGACGAGAAGTATAAAAAACAAGGAGAGTTTCGAGGGCGGAACAGAGGAACCGGGCCAGCCTCCCTCCCTCCCCCCAGATCCGCAACTAATTTAATTCCACGTGGTGTTGTGTTGAGGGGTCCTTGCGCGGGATGAGCGTCAAAGCAAGGCGAGCCTTCTGTGACAGCGCGGGGGCGGAGGGGGGGCAGGAGGCGCAGCCGCCACGGCGAGCTCCCCTCCCGTCTCCCGGAGCGCCTCCCAGCAGCAGCGCCGGGACGCGTCGCGACGCGCAGAGCGGAGCGGGGTGCGGGGCGGTGCCGTCGAGCCGAGCAGAGGCGGCGGGCGCCGCGGCTGTACAGGGCCAGGGCCCGCCCGGCCTTGAGGCGCCTTCCGCGCCGCGCCGCGCCGCCCCGCGACCCCGGCTGCGCTGCGCTCGTCGTCAGGCGGGCGCGTCCAAGGCCCTCTGCGCCGCCGCCGCCCCGCGGCGCGTCGCCGCCTCACGGCTTCCGCCCGCCCGCCCGCCCGCCCGCCAGCCGGGCGCGGCGCGGCGCGGCGAGCGGCGAGCAGGAAAGGAAACCGCGAGCGACGGCCAGGGCGTGAGGCGACCGCGGAACACGCGAACACAATCGCCTGCGTGCGAGCGGCGTGTCGCGGCGCGACGCGACGCGGCGCCCGAAAGACGAAACGCCCGTGGAGGCGGAGGTCACGTGGAAGGCGAGAGCGCTTCCGAAAGCGCTAGTGAATGCGTGACCGCACGCCCGTGAGGCACGTGGAGCAGCAAGGGCGCAAAGATGCCTTGGAAGTATTCGCAGAGGCGGTCGTGGCTGGAAACGTGGGTCGTAGTTTTCTGAAACGTAGGTACTACCTAGTACCTACGATCTGTATGCCTGACCAAGTATAATACATTCTATACGCCTGACTGAGAGCACAGGCGGATGCAATTTAATGGAAGTCCCACAGATCTTGGATAGTGGCGGATGCGGAGTAATAGATGATGATGATGGCGAGTAAGTATGATTATTTTAATTTTGACGGAAATTAATTTAATTAATATTGACGGAAATGGTACGTAGGGCTATCTACAGTTGAGCTCATTTCTACAGATGTGACATATTTGAAAGGGGAGGGCCAATTGTACATTTACAACTCGAAGAGCAAAATAAGGGTCCATCTCGGCATATCCTGCGATTGAAGACACCAAGATAAAAGGCCACTGGCCAAATTTTCTTCGCCAGTGTGCAGACAACGGAACACAATTTTCTCAGGATAGCGTTAAGGGAATGTAGTATGTCTGAACCAAGGTCAGAAACCAAAGAAAGAGTAGTCTATAATTTGAACTTTCCGAAAAACTTTTTGTAGAAAATTTAAAAGTCAGAGACACTGTTAGAGATTCTAAAATTCGATGAAATACAAGTGACTAGAGATTCATCTTGACTCCACACTAAGACATGGGATCTCGAGGCTCTTTTCTCGGAAACTCACGAAATACTCCATCGCTAGATATAACCAACAGATATAATACGATTAAGATCCTAATTAGATCACGAATGTTTTTACATTTTTTGGACATAAAACGGTCTCCCCACCAGCTACAACAAATTCGTGTGTCGTTTTTGAACAAATAGAACTGATACACACTAGTTCGTGATGTATGCGCCAAGTAAAGCTCAAAATCTTCCAATCAGCCCGACTTATGCGTGTCACACACTCCACAACCATCCATCTAAACATTCATTCATACAAACATACGCGTCTTTGGCATGCAAACATTCGAAAAGAGGAATCAAAGAAAGTGATTTAAATGTTTGAACTTCCACGGGATTTTAGGATTACACTTTTTTGTTGATTTACTGGGAATAACAAGGTACACGAGGTAAATTAAAAATGTCCAGTTATGACGCAGTTATGCAAAAATTAAATAACACACTGTGGCATACAAAATCATTCAACGTGAAAAATCGTCATACATACATTGACATAAGCTAAGCTAAATTATCTTAACCTACATTGCTTTCTGCACAATTTTGCAACGCTCATTGAACCAAATAGTCCTACGACGGTCACTGGCGGTGATAAACCTGGTTGCTAACTGGCCTAGATTAAGAAGGTCCAACATGTGAGGGGCACACATTATTCAATGGTTTGTGTCACGCTGTTTCTTAGGAACGATTTCGAACTTCGAAAGGTGCTAAAGCTCCGCTTAGCCTATGTGTCAGCTCCGAATCATGCTGATGGATATATTTAGTCTAGTAAGGTAGTGCGCCGTTTACGTTCAAAGTAAAAGAGTGAATCCAACTACTGGATGGGGGAGGGAAGGCAGTTCTTCCGCCAACTACGCCCGCAGCACCAACCCCCCCCCGGTCCACACGAACTTCCGAGCATCGCACACAGACTAATTTGTGTGAACTAATTACAAAACAATACATAATGTACTACATAAATAATGAATTGATTAAAATATGATTGGTAGTATCTTTTTGGTTATATCTAAAACCTGAATGTTGTTTTTCAGTCAGTCGTGCAAGCACCTCCAGATACATTAAACACCTACTATAAACACTCACACATGGTGGCGGCAAGAAATGTGCTTATTGCAACTCTTCGTTAGATACGAAAATGCAGGCTCAGTGACGTAGATCTGCAACCCACCAGTTCGGGAACTACAGTACGAATAAAATTAGAATGTGGTTGACATTGGGGTGTGGAGGAGGAGGTGTTGCCGCATACTGCGCGCTCTATCACGTGATCTCAACACTAACTAGGCCAACAGAAGAAAGGAATATTCAGAAATTCTTAACAAGTTATTCGTAAAATTGTTTCATTTGTTCGTAACATTTGTTCCCGAATTTAGGTGACAACACAAAGCAAATGCCGTAGCTTGTGATTCGCTGTTCCGTAGGTTACTACGCTGGCGTCATCACGTGACCACGAAATGTCAACTACATTCCAATTTTATTCAGATCGTAGGTACGAGTATAACACAGAGTTGCTCTACAGCTACCACTGTTTATATTCGAAATCACTGGTTGAGACATCGATCCCCTTTTTTAAAATCTTATTTAAATCTTCTACTAAAATTGTGAGACAACTTTTGGCCTTCGTTCACGCGCAAAAGATTCATTTCCAAACTCAAACGGCAAACCCATCTGATCAAACATTATGGAACATTACGCGACGTCTGCTGCGCAAACCTACCAAACTACCCACCCTTGTTACTCCAACTGGAGAAGCATCTTCTCCTTCCGATAAATGCGATATGCTGGGAAATTACTTTGCATCAACCTTTACTTCTCATCCTTCTCATAATTGGCAACACGATAATCATATTCAAGAAGTAATTTCACAACCAGAAATAACAGTTCCTGAATGCCCTAAATTTATTTCACCAGCCGAAATTATTAAGTATCTTTCGCTAGCAACCCCGAAATTATCAAATGGCCATGACCAAATATCAACATTTTTATTAAAACGCCTTCCTTTAAAAGTAATAGTGCATATTACAGCAATATTTAACGCCGCCTTGAGACAAACGTACTTCCCTGATAAATGGAAACATGCTCACATTATTCCCATTCTAAAGCCAGGGAAAGTACAAAATGATCCATCTAGCTATCGCCCAATAAGCCTGCTACCCACAATGGGAAAGCTATTTGAAAAATGTATACTCTTTCGCCTAAATTCTTACCTCAGCTCGATCAATGCCATACCACCTCATCAGTTCGGATTCCACCCCTTTTGTCTACGTATCATCAAATCTTACGCCTAACAGAAGATATCATCGAAGGATTCCATGACCACAAGCATACCGCAGCAGTTTTTCTAGATGTAGCAAAAGCATTCGATACCGTTTGGCACCCAGGGTTAATTTTCAAATTACGCAGTTTAGGTACTCCATCATATCTCTCACGCATCATTGAAAGTTTTCTTAATAAGCGTACTTTTTCTGTACGTCTCCCAGGAGCTCTCTCAGCTCCATTCACCATCAAAGCAGGAGTACCCCAAGGCTCCACCCTCTCCCCCACTTTATTTAACGTTTACACATCGGATATACCAATCACTCAAAATACAGCAATAGCATTATTTGCTGATGATACAGTACTTTATTCTTCTAATAGAAATCTCGATTCTGCCGTGGAAGATTTGCAACATCACCTCACTTTATTCTCCAGCTGGGCCAAAAAATGGCACATCCAAATAAATCCAAATAAAAGCCAGGCAAAAATATTCACCCTCCGTAGACCAGACGTCCCCCCAAATCTCACATACCAAAACCAAAGCATCACATGGCTTCCTCACAATAAAACTGTCAAGTATCTTGGAGTTCTGTTTGACAAAAGACTTACGTGGCAGCAAAATATTAAACACCGAATAGCTCTAGCGACTAGTAGAGTCCACCAATTGTATCCGATTCTCAAAAAATCATCCCCCCTACAGTTACATGTGGCTACTCACCTCTATAAAGCAATGATACGACCCATACTTTCTTATGCTTCCCCAATCTGGGCTGCCGCAGCCAAAACAAACATAAACAAAATTCAAAATTTTCAAAATAGATTCCTTCGAACCATTACTAAAGCTCCCTGGTACATTCCAAATGCGCAATTACATATCGAACTTGGCATTACACCCATCCCCGTCCACTTCTCCCTCTTAGCCGCAAAATTCTATCCTAAGATATTAAAGATCCCATCAGCCATTCACTTTCATATTGGTAAACAGAATCCTCATCGAAAAAGACTAAAAAGAAAGCTTCCAAGAGAATTTTTCGATCCCCCATAATGTAGAACCGATGAGTCTTTTCTCATGACATATCACATAAGCACGCAAATGCATTATATTTAAAACTAGAATAGTGCCTCTAATGTATCCGAATATTCATGTATATATTTCTTTCTAATGTATATATCTTATGCGGCTGCAGAGGGCCAATGGCCAAGCTAGAATAAATGAAAAAAAAAAAGCTACCACTGTTTCTTCGCTCTCAGTTTGCGTGCATCTCTATATGTTCGTAGATCATCTTGCATTTCTCTTGTCATAACCTCTCGTGCTCCCATACAAGTCAAGGTCTTCCTCTTTCTGCCGGCATCCATTGCAGATCTCCTTTTGGCTATCTTCCGTCTGTCAAGTGCTTAACATGACCGTTCCAGACGATTTGTTTTTCTCTATTTCGTCAAGGATACTTTACTTTATATTAATTTTCTTTCTTATGTCATCGTTCCTGATTCTGTCACATCCAACTTAATGCAATCACATGCAACTTCAACGCCAGTATTCCCATTTCAAGGGCCAGTTTTCCCATTTCAAGGGCCAGTTTTCCCTCTTGTTCTTTTATCAACCTCCCACACTTCTGAACATACATTGTAACACTCTTGACTTGCGTAGCGTAAAGACATCTTTTAGTAGTTAGTGATAGTTTTGTTCCATAAGACAGTGTTTATACTTCGTGTCACGTTTCTCCCCAAGCCTATTCGCCTCTCAATTTTTTTCTTGGCTGTTTTTCCTTTTGTTAAAAATTACATCCAGATATTTATATTTGTTTATTCCTTTCATTCTTCCCCACTTTCGAAGATCTTCTATTTTATTGTTTCCAATTCCCGTTTTCAGATATGTGCATGTTAATGTTAGTCATGCTTTTAAAAAGTATTCATATAGTTTACAGGTCATGAAACTTAAATCAACAGAATCTTCTACAATGACTACCTGGTCGTCAGCACAGTAAAATGTGTATAATTTATCATCCCCGATCGTCATTCCCATTATTCTGCATTTTTCTCCCTCTGCTGTAAAATGTTATGTAAATATATTTTAAACAGCGTTGGGGAAAGACAGCAACCCTGTCGAAGACCTGTACTGACTGGGAAATGATTCGAGAGGCTACTGTATATGAATCTGAAAGTTGTTCTCATACAGATTCTGTGTGGCTCCAATTACATTATGGAACAAAAAAAAATTTTTTTTCGTCCCTCCAGGATGAAAGTATGTGATTTTAAAGGAAACGATTAAGTTGATTTCGCAAATCATCATAAAAAGTTTACATCACGCAAGGTTCAAAAGATATAGACATATTTTATATTTGGATTAAACAAAATCCTATACTAATTCCCACTCTGTTACTACAAAATTGTACGAGCATGCTTCATACGAGGTAAGAACAAGCTGAAAATGGAATACGCATAATTGTGCAATATCTGCAGACATGGTTTGTTGGTATTCTCCAAAATATTGGTAGAGCGAATGACAATGTTTTGAGTTTTACATTCAACCACAACCTAAGATTCCTTGTACAGGTGACACAACATTGATGAGCTGCCCACGGTTTGTCCTGCAGCCCATGGTTTGTCCTGATCACAAACACGACACCAAAAGTATCAAGAATAAGGAAATTTCGTAATTTCATTTTTTTCTTTCTTTTGAAGTTGGGGTATAAATCTTCCACAAACGTAACGGAAGTTATGGGGTTAAATCGCACTTACGATGTGAAATGACTTGCATTTTGTCGAACAGATTCAATTACACAGATCATGTGGCTAATTTCACTTTATAAAAAACCCAAAATGGTAATGTAGTAATGTAATTTAGGCATACACAAACCAGTCATCCACTTCACGCGCACAGGGGGTACAGTTCCGCATGACATCGACAGACTCAGAATCTGCTACCCCAACAGTTGGATACTTGTATTCTTGCAATAAGGTAAGGAGCTAACATAATTCCTTTCGGTGACTGGTGCGCAGTAGGAATTATGATAGTGCACGTGAGTTGTTTTAAAAACTCCACTAAGACCTATTTGCAATTGAGTGCATTTACTAGACGCGAAAATAATCTTGGAATACAGAAGGTTAAAAAACACAAAAAGCCAAATTTTGTTGATATCTCAAGAACGTGGCATTGATGAACTGAAAAAATACTTCATTTTTAAATAGATTTATGCGTATTGATTAGACATATCTTACAGGTGCAATTTAAATGTATTTGCACTAACAGCAAAATACGGTATGATACGGTATAAGGATATGGTATATTTAAAATCTGTGATGTTTTTATTGAGATATTAGTAATCTACGTATAAAATTGAGTATGTTGCGCACTCTATCTTCCTGGAGGTAAAAATCGTGTTCCATGGAGTTAAGTTCTCACTGATTCATTTCTCTCTTTTTTCCTATTTATGTCTATCAATTTCTTCTTTTTTTCTCCATTTCTACTCTAGCAATCGGTACATTATCATACGCCTTCTGAAGATCAATGAAACCCACATGAACTTCCCTACCTCTCCTTGTTTTCTTTTGTGTACGTTGTTTTAATGTAAATATGTCAATAATATAATATGTAAATATGTCAATAATATGTCAATAAATATGTCAATATGTAAATATGTCAAATGTAAATATGTTGTTTTAATGTAAATCCAACCCACGTGATTCTTGTAAGTCACTCTTTATTAATCTAGGAATTTTACCATCACCTTGTCTCCTGATTTACGAATCAGTAGTTTTTGTCAAAAATGACTTACTTAAGGGCGGGAATATATTTTCAGTAAACGCCGATGTCTATAAGTATAACACACGACGTAGTAATCATATTCACCAGGTGGCAGTATCAACAGCTCACTACAAAAAATTCACATACAATTCATGTACATTACTCTACAACACTTTGCCAGAAGACATTAAACGATTAAATTCAATAGAAAAGTTTAAGTCCCAAGTAAAATCTTTTCTGCTGCATAACTGTTTCTATACAATTCGAGACTATACCGAGCATCAAAAAGGAAAGTAGAATTAATTTTAACAATGATAGTTAATGTAATTATTTATCATTTGGACTGTATAATTCTAAAGAACCTGTAACAAGTATTGTACCACAGTTTCTGGGTTGATGGCCCCCATCTCGATCAGGCTTTTCGTCCAGTTTCCCTGATCCTTGAGCAAATGCTGAGATGGTCCCTTGTTTTGCTTCTGGACATAAATGTAACTTCATTATTTGTGCACGTCTTCTGAATTTCAGTGGGAAATATAGTTATTCAAATTATCGTTTTTCATATTATCGCGGCAAAAAGTATTATTCGTTCATGAAGAACATGAGGGTTCAGGGCAGGAATTTATAGCTAATTTACCTTTGAAAATATATTTTATTATATAGGAGCGAATATTTTGTCAACAAAACTCGAAAAAAACCTCTTTCTGTATTCAAAATTCGACTAGAATATGGTTTAGGATAGAGACCACAGAATTATGAAAACGTGCACAAAATTCACTTCTCCCCATAGCTCGTCATACGCAGTTTTTAACTGTTTTTTGACGTAAATAAATAAATAAATAAAAAATAAATGTCTTATTACTGTTCTACCGGCAGTAAAACTGTATTTTTCTTCTCCGATTTTTACTTTTATTCCTTCTTCTCTTAGCCTTCGAATTATTTTGTTACACAGTCTATCTAAAACACCAATACCTGTTAAACCTCTGTAGTTCGATGGTCTCTAGGTGCTTTCTAATGATTCGGTGTCAGCTAAGACGGTCACCACTCCTTAGGAGGATCTTCTCCATTCATGTACCTTGAAAACATGCGTTTGAATGTGCAGGTTATAGGGACCATATTTCAATAGTTCAGCCGGTATATATCCCGGTCCAGATGATTTATTATATTTCATTGTATGTAAGGGCTTTTTCTAATCCTTCAATTGTCAATCAATCCTTTCCTCAAAGGCTCTAGATTTTAAGGGCGATTTCCGGCCTTAACCCATTAAGTACCAGCGTCCTCATTTGAGGACAGTGATTTTTTTCATTATTTCATTACATTATAAATTGTGTTCACCATCACATTGTTGTTTGGCAACACCGCAAAGGTTCATTCAACAGATATAAACGTTTGTTATCGCTCAGGTTTATATTCTTGTAGTTTTTCTAGCTTCCTAAGTTAGTGCATTTTATTCTTTGTTTGTGTTGATAAAAATTTTGATTATATCTACTTTTCTAAATTTCGGTGTGTTGCTAAACTCACTACGTACTGTTAGTTTGTGCTCATACTTTACGAAGAATATAAAATTGTGCAGTTATATGATTCAATGTTTTCGAGACGTTGATATTTTAGTGCCGTCCTCATATGAGGACGCTGGGACTTTATGTTATACAATTTTGTCGTGAAGGGAAAAACTTGTAAAAGAGTTGGAGTTTCATTTGACGTTTTTTTTTCGAGGAATGATCGTGCCGCTTGATGTCACATGATTGATCATGCGACTGCTTCATCATGCACTGCTTGGTCATGCGACATGTACCGGCACGACCGAGAAAGACGCGATTTTTATAAAGCTGCCTCTCCATGATCGTCTTCACGATGGAATACATAACGGCATTTCTCGGTCGTTCTGCTAGATGTCGCATGATCGCGACCGTATCAAGCACTGCTTGATCATGCAACATCTAGCGGCACGACCGAGGAAGACGCGAAATGCCGGGATAGTTTTCATCGTGAAGACGGGCCTTGAGAGGTAGCTTTATAAAAATCGCACTATAAAAGTTCCAAGAATCTGCAAGGAAGAATCAGTTTTGTCTTCTCCAGCAAGCGTGCTGCCTAACGTAAGATTCGACAGAAAAAGACTCATTATCACGAGGATTGCTTATGCCCAATATCAGCAGCCATCATGCATAAGCAAGCCTCGCTAATATTTTGCTAAATGCAATTTTACTCACTGTGTGGAATGTTTTGGTCTATTCCAATTCAGAAAGTAAAGTAGAATTTTCTGAAATTACTTTTGTACTATAATCTTAGCTGAGTACAAGATCATTTTCACAAATATGTTAGTAGAAGGTCTGTTCAATCAAGTTCTTTTTTGAAAATATTCTTCTAGTGTAATCGTATTTGCTTTGTTGATACATTACAATAACTTAGGTAATTATGTTGTTTAATCATTTTATTTTATTTTTGTTTTAAATTTCAAACAATAGTTACTAAAATTCGAATCCAGTAGGCATAATTGAAATAAGACTTATTTTTATTATTGCGGAAACGTCATACCAAGTCCCAGTGTCCTCATATGAGGACGGTCCTCCACACCTACCCAAATGAATGTTTTGAATTAATTTCGATAAATTTAAATAACTAGCACTCAATTATGAAGATTTTTTGAATATCACTACAAAAAACTGCAGTAAAAATAATTTGGGACTTAATGGGTTAATTTGCAATGCGACCGGGTTTTTCCCACATGTTTGGATGTAGAAAATATTATTATTTTCAAAATATGAGGATAAAATATCCACATGGTAAGTACTTACAGCGAAAAACCCGTTTTTTTCGCGTTTAAATTAAGAAAATAATCATTTTATGGCATTTGTTTTATTTCTTTGGTTCTGATATGACCTTAGCTGTAATAATTGGTTAAAAAATTGACTTGTAGATGCTTTTCAGTTAATAAATATCGTAATAAAGTGATTAAAATATTTTTTCTATAAAAATGTTAACCAAAAATTTATTTATTTTTTTAAATTCACCAAATTCCTAAACTTACAGATGGAGTTTCAGATAGTGCTAGTTAATAAATATAGACAATTTTATATACTTTTGAGTCCTTCCTACAGGCAAATGTCTAGGATTTGATTTACTACCAGGCGGGTCGATTTTGTAACCATGCTTTTTTACGATTTCCGTGTTTAAAATAATATAATATGTTTTAATATGTTTATAAAATATGTAATATTGCCAAAAATGATAAAAAATAATAGAAAATGTCTTGGTATTGTTGGAAATTTTAATTACACATCTAATAATATTTTTATTCAAAATAGAAATGCTTTGTATGTCATAAAATAATAATCGTGAGCAAATTGGTCAATTCTCTTTTCTTCTTAAGAAGAGAAATTTAAATAATAGTGTGACTGAAAACGGCGAATTTTCGACACAAAACTATTGTCCGGCCCTGGTAACACAAAACGGCATAAATCCAGTCGCTCAATTTAGGAAAAAAACCCTCTAACACGTAATGTAGCCAGAATCCATGCTTTGTTGATTCTTGATACGGAAAAATCGATTGACGGCAAAACGTCCGTGTGTGGTCAACACTAGCGCCAAAACCGTTCAGCCGATTTTCTCCAAAATTGATATTCCCCCTATCGTTCTATCTGATGTCGGGGATCCTGGGATTTGAAGTCGATATTTTAATTTAGGAGGTACTTTTTACACGAAGCCCCTCGGGCATTTTCAAAATTTTCAAAAAGAGGCTCCAGTTTTTTTTTTTTTTGACATTTAAGAGGTTAGTGCAGGTCTCATTTTCGTTGAAATCCCTGATTTTTCGAAAATTGCAAAACATGTTTTAAAGCTACAAAATTGAAGATAGAGATTTTTGCCTCAGACAAAGTCTGTTGTACAAATTTAGCTCTTTAAATAAGGCCATGAACATTTTTTTGAAAAAAAAGAGTAGTTTTTGTGTGCTTGAAATTTACGAACATTTTGTTTCTCAAAAATCGCTCCAAATTTTTTCTTTAAATTTTCTCCCTTATGTACTAAGGGTCGGTAAAAAATATGGTGATAGTCCCATTTTCGGGTATTGCTCGATTTTTCGCAAATTGCAAAACAAATTCAAAAGTACAAAATTGAAATTTTTGCCTCTGACGAAGTCTGTTGTACAAAATTAGCTCTTTAAAAAAGGTTATGTTCAATGATTTATTTGCGAGTAGGGTTTAACGGATATTATAAATATAACAGTCCGCCCCACAAGGTGACGCAGAGCTCCACCAGCAAACGCACGCTGGGGGAAGGGAAGGTATTTTAATACTTGAAGATACGAAACATATTCCAAATATTCACAAAACTGTTGCAATTTTTTCCTGAATTCTGCTTTCCTCCTGGCCAATTTTCATATTTTTTGTATTACTTAAGGATTGAAAATGTATTAAAAAGGATTTAAATTGTATTACTTTAAGGATTGAAACGGATGTCATAAGTAGTATGTATTGAAATAAAATTGTTTCTATCCCTAAATTATTATTATATGCTTATTCACATTGAAATTGTTTCAAAATACGCATTACTTTTTTTAGTCTTAATTATTTATTCTTATTGTGCTTTGTTTCAAGATCCCATTAATATCTTGTGATATAAAACCCCATTAAATGTAGTTCAAGTAATGAACAATTTTATTACAATATATATTTATGACAAATCCTTATTTTCCATCCTTCAATTCTTTGAATCAAAGGAAGAGAAAAATCTGAAAATGCAGAAGGATGGAAACTGCAACAGTTTTGTGAATATTTGGGATATGTTTCGTATCTTTCAATACTAAGAACCCTTGCCTTCCCTTCCCCGGGCGCGCATTTGCTGGTGGAGCGCTGCGTGACCTTGTGTGGTGGACTATTCAAAATATCAGTTGAACCCTAGTCGCAAAATCAAAATTACTCAAAATTTAGTTGAAAATTTGTCTTTTGCAATAGATTCCAGTTCACTGATAAATAAGGTATAGTCAATAACTTTATGAACATAAAAGGGTAGTATTTTAATGAATGTTTCGTCACTTTCTTCCCTTTCGTTTTGCGAATTTTCTTCGGTCATATTTTCAAAACCATCATACCTATTCTGAATTGGCACATTGTACAATAATCTTTTAGAACCATTGTTTTCCTCTGGGAGATCTACACTTACACTCACTAGTAAACTGTTGACTAACTGAATGTTGCGGGGCAACTCCATACCTGTTAACATCAGCATCGCTAGTGCTTACTGCTGAAGGTTGGTCAATGATCTGTCTGTTTCTCCATCCAGCTGCTGGGCGGGCGCTTGATTGATTGATGTTTCCGGGCGCGTCAACGGCTCAGGTCCTTAGTCCCGTAAGTGTTGTGCGTGTTTCCCCCGGGAGGTGGCGATGATCTTTTCCCCGCTGGATGGCGAGATCTGGCGCCGACCTACCGTCGACTAGCGGGGTTTTCCCCCCAACCAAGTATCTGCCACCAGTGGGGCACCGCCCCAGCCGGGACAAGTTGTAAGCTCCCGACCGGTCTCTCGGCATGTGTGATAGTGTAGTGTATGTCAGTGTAAGTGTGTGTGTAAGAGAGAGAGAGGATACGACAAGGATGAGGAAGGAAAGATCGCGCGCCGTCCGTGGCCCGTTTGTTAGGGTACTGCTCCGGCATTCGCCTGGTGTTGATCGGAGAAACCACGGAAAACTACCGATCAGAGCAGCTGGCCGCTAGAATTCTCCTCCTAGACAGCAACTGAATTCGCGCGGGCGGTTGAGATGTGTTAAATTGCCCCTGGGGTTGAATGTCTGCCATCTGTGTTGGGAATGGGAGCACACCTCCATTCATTGCTGCGAACTGATCTGGCGTGTCACCATTGAGAACTTGTGCAGCTGACACCAGTTGACCCCCAAAACCGGGGGGATTTGATGCGAACATACAGCTTTTGCTGCACCACATTAACTTTCACATAGCAGAAAAAATATTTCGTTGTGCACAATAAACAATACTGATACACAATAAACAACACTGTTAGAAATAATAGGGGGCCGCTGGTAGCGGCACCCGTTTGAACGCGCAACTAAACACTAGGTGAGTGGAGCACCGAAGCACAGCGATAAGCGGAAGGATACGATGCTTACTCGACGATGTCTCTCCAACTTCCTGCAGTTCCTCTAACTTTCCGAGCGTCCGCGAAGCCCCAAGAGGATAATTCGTATTTAATTCACGTATACCACGATCAGCGGATGTGCGAGGCTACAAACTTTACGAAGGGCATCGGGTTGGAATACGAGTGAGAGGATGTGATGCGGGGCGGACGGTTTCATAGCGCGTCTCAGCGGGAGACGAGCCCGCGCACCCATGCACCACTTCCTCCACCAGCACCAAAGCATCCCACCGCACAGCGGCAGCGCGCCGAGCGACCCTCGCGCGGACAGCGCAACCAACCGTCCTCCATTTGGGAGGGCAGTCCTCCATTTGGGAGGGCAGTCCTCCATTTGGGAGGGCAGTCCTCCATTTGGGAGGGCAGTCCTCCATTTGGAGGACAGTCCTCCATTTGGAAGGACAGTCCTCCATTTGGGAGGACAGTCCTCCATTTGGGAGGACAGTCCTCCATTTGGGAGGACAGTCCTCCATTTGGGAGGACAGTCCTCCATTTGAGAGGACAGTCCTCCATTTGGGAGGACAGTCCTCCATTTGGGAGGACAGTCCTCCATTTGGAAGGACAGTCCTCCATTTGGGAGGACAGTCCTCCATTTGGAAGGACAGTCCTCCATTTGGAAGGACAGTCCTCCATTTGGAAGGACAGTCCTCCATTTGGAAGGACAGTCCTCCATTCGGGAGGACAGTCCTCCATTTGGAAGGACAGTCCTCCATTTGGAAGGACAGTCCTCCATTTGGGAGGACAGTCCTCCATTTGGGAGGACAGTCCTCCATTTGGGAGGACAGTCCTCCATTTGAGAGGACAGTTCTCCATTTGGGAGGACAGTCCTCCATTTGGAAGGACAGTCCTCCATTTGGAAGGACAGTCCTCCATTTGGAAGGACAGTCCTCCATTTGGAAGGACAGTCCTCCATTTGGGAGGACAGTCCTCCATTTGGGAGGACAGTCCTCCATTTGGGAGGACAGTCCTCCATTTGGGAGGACAGTCCTCCATTTGAGAGGACAGTTCTCCATTTGGGAGGACAGTCCTCCATTTGGAAGGACAGTCCTCCATTTGGGAGGACAGTCCTCCATTTGGGAGGACAGTCCTCCATTTGGGAGGACAGTTCTCCATTTGGGAGGACAGTCCTCCATTTGGGAGGACAGTCCTCCATTTGGAAGGACAGTCCTCCATTCGGGAGGACAGTTCTCCATTCGGGAGGACAGTTCTCCATTCGGGAGGACAGTTCTCCATTCGGGAGGACAGTCCTCCATTGACGGCCATTGCCCTCTCGTCCTCGTTTTAGTAAATTTTTAGCATTTGTTCTCATTTGTTTGATTACATGACTAATATCTGCTACGTTGTATCGTTTATTGTTCAAATTGGAAAAGAAAACATGAATATCCTTTTTCTGAACGCTGACACACGACTGCAAGATAGTGTCTGTCTAGCGATATAAAATAAAAGAGAGAGAAGCTCAGAGCATTTTCATCTGCATTTTGTGAACCAATCTTTTCACTTGAATCGCAAATGGAAAAAAGAGGGAAATACAGATAATGGTAGTCTAAATTAAATATTTAGGAAAAGAAATGAGTTAATCCGGTTTTTCTTTTTTGTTGTGTTTTTTTTGGGGGGGGGCTTATTGAATGTCCTCCTTTTACACGTGTTGATTTTTTTAACTTATCGAGTGTCCACTCTTTTACATGAACATTGTTGGCAACCTACTCGCAAGCCAGCCCGCTCCCCGCAGCTAGACGCCGCCGCCGCCGCCGCACAATCGAGTTAGTTACACGTTTCGGTCGCGCGACGCGGAAAGACGCGCGCGGCCCCTGGGCTTAAATATGCATCGCATTGTTTACTTCCCAGGCGTCCCATGCGAGGCGAGGTCGCCAGGCGGAATATCCCGCGCGCGCTGCCCACCGCACGGGAAGAGGTTTCCGCTTTTATCTGCTCTAGCTGAATACGCACGCGTGCGAGACACAACATGCCCGCTTCTGTTCTTTGTTTCTAGCTGCTTGCGTACCCGTTAAGCAGCTGTAAAACAAACATGTTCGACTACAATACCTGTGGCTGAATTCGTAAGGCGTCCACGAAAATAGTAAGGAGACCCCTAATGAGAAAATAGAAAATTCCCAGAACCATTAGATTCACGAGGAGGCCTGTAATTTCAATTGGGCAAATTAGAATTAGCTCGTCAATAACTAATTATGTTTCAAGATATGTACTACATTTAAACTAATGGTCGAATTCAAAAGGCACTCAAACTCTAGTTTATGTACGTTTCGTGTACGACACAGCAAAACAAGACCATTTCCAAATTAATGTTGCTTGCATTTTTCTATGAATTTTAAATACGTTCATGAATACATTTCTCGTATTACGTAAGACACCCGCTTAAGTGAAGGATTTACCAGTCTTACTAGCACGTGTGTCTCAACTTCTCTTCTAATCTAATACGTAGAAAGAGAAAAATATGTAGATGCAGAAAAACGTGTCATTTTCGGTAGAAAATGTATTGTGGGTCCCCGATACCGAAAAAAATGTTTCTTTTCTGTTATTTAAGGCCGCATCAACTATCATGTCATTAGCGATCACTATTGGATTTAACGTCGTGATATGAGAATGAAACGATTTGGTGATGATAGGGGGTACACAGACGAACACATGCAACTATGCCCGAGGCGGGACACGAACACGCGACCGGTTCGAGATCGTTATGGCAATACTCACCTTAGCGATACCGACTATAGTGTTTTTTCTTTCCCCTATACGTAGTAAATTCCTCCTCGAGTACACAGTGTAGTCAGATTCCACGTAATGTGGCTCCTTGACATATCCACGTCATTTTCAATCAAGATTTATGCATCACAAATTAAAAAAAAACAGAAAAGTTTTCTATGTACTTAATTATTCAGATTTTTCTTTTTTCCCACAATTTTTACAATTCCTGACTAGCGGGGTTTTAAAAATAACCGATTCAATTTGGCCGGCAGAATTCGTCGTTACAGTCCACTACACCAAACCTGTACATATATTGATAAACATATATTTCCATGACATTTTCAGAAATGTGAACTCTATGTTTACAGAGAATAGTGAATGTATTGTTCCCGAATTTGTAAACCTTTCTCATTTAATTAGTTTTGGAGATTAAGTACTGAAAGATAAGAAACAGTATTTTGAGGTTTTCGATTTTCTTCACAGTGCGTATGTGGTACTCTTATAACTTTTCTATAGTTCTTTTGTGAGATATAATTGCAGAGGTTCGGCTAGTTTAAAATAAATACGTACACAAAATTTTCTCGAAAACGAATTTTTTTCACTCGAATGAACCAATGATCTTGCCATTAAATGGGAGAGATCTGATTTTCATTTTTCATTAAAAACTCTGAAATCTTGGTAACTGCTGAAATCGAACTTTTCTGATGTGACGGAGCGTTGTTCGAACGGTATCAGCGACGAAGTCTAGTGGATTAGTTTGCTGCTTGTGGACCCCCATGTGACGGGTTCCAATCCTACCTCAGACAAATATTTTTGCTGATAGTTCAAATAGTATTACAACCTTTGGAAATTATGTGAGAAGGTATGTTCTGTTGTGGCGGTTGTAAACGCTGAACCGGGCTTCTTTATGCTTGGCATCTAGGTCTCGGCAGACAATATTGCTGCGCTTTGCAGCCCTTGCAACGTGCACTCGGAGTGAACTTTCGCGCTCTAGCCCGCGAACATCAGCTTCTAGTCTTACACGTCTGATATTGTTCAGTCCAACAGTACATTATCATCACATATTTAACGAGGTGAAATTTTGATTTTGGGGATCATCAATGGTGGCAGAAGCGCTCAACTGGTAGGACGCTCCTTCACCTTTATTTACTCGTATTTAGAGTTTGTGGCAATAAGGCCAGAAGAAAAGTCGTCACTAGAAACGTACTAGAAAACGTACGTCACTAGAAAAGCTGCTGCTTCTACGTGTCATTAGGAATTCACAGAGGGCAACATAACATGTCAATCACGAAGTACTTTGGTTCAAGGTATATTTTTTTAGAATTCTTCTCAAGTTACATGTTTTTACCGTGTCAACGGTCGGATCACTTTAAAACGGCTTAAATGATGCTTAAAACGTTTTAAGCCACATTCCAGTTTTCATTTCAAGCTTTTGCAAAAAAATAATAAAATATCCCTAACAATAAGACTAAAGTATATGTATTTGGCATTTACGAAGAACTTGCTTTCCAAATATAGAAATTATCAAAATAGCTATTTTCTATAAGAATAATGTTTCGTTTGTCAAGCGTAACTGAGGTACTAATAAGGGACGGATAGAGCTATTAACATGGATCACGTCTACCTTCATAAAAACAATGGAATTTATGGTAGTTACCTTCTTCCCCGCGACAATTCCAATTTTTTCCGGGAGCGAAGAAGGAGTGTCCACACAAGACAAGATCACACGC
This sequence comes from Acheta domesticus, assembly GCA_031308135.1. Classification (NCBI taxonomy): domain Eukaryota; kingdom Metazoa; phylum Arthropoda; class Insecta; order Orthoptera; family Gryllidae; genus Acheta; species Acheta domesticus. Next base: position 245,028,529 of record JAHLJT010000631.1, read on the forward strand.
TTAAGAGACGAAATATTTGACTGATAGACACGGACAAGAGAGGGAGGGGTTCTTCTTGGTTGACGGCGGGAATAATATGTGTGGACACATGTCTCGGTGTGTGTGTGTGTGTGTGTGTGGGTGTACATGCGCTATGTGGACTAAAACACTGATGATCTTCTGACTATTAAGTGGCATCCAGGTTACAGAAATGTGTAAGTTACGTTGTTATGAGTATGACGAGCGCTTTACGGATTCGCACTGCGTGAAACACCGTTACCTCAAGAGACGGGATACATTGATGACACGGTTTGAGAACGTGTGTATGAAACAGCATGACAAAAGCTTGCATTGTATAGAAACTAGAATAGAACTCCATCAAATCATCAAAATTTTTGTGTATTATCACTGTGGAGGCTTCGTACTTCTACACTATTACCACTGCGTGTTAGGCAACAATCACGTTGTCAACTATGATTGTAGCTTTACAACATCAACCCACTGTAATATTCATTACAATTGCAAAGAGTATCTCTCCTGTCTTTTAAATTTTAGAAGAAAAAGAAGAAGAAGGTTGAAAACATCAACATTACAGAAACTCGTTTCTACATTGTTTCAAAAGTGTGGGTCGAAAATTTCTCTTATTTCCATACCCTAATCAAGAATTTCGTGTCTGAAGCAATTAATAAGAGGTTAACTGCAAAAAACCTACCAAATAGCGCAATTTCCCGTCAACAAAAAAGGTCTCCACACATCAACGAACTTTGCTATCATGTACATATTTAATATACGAGTGACATATTGATCAATATTTCTGTTTCGTAATACGATAAATAACTGGGATATTTAGAAGTTCTTTTGATAAGACACACATCATATTTTTTTCAATTCTATTCATTAAATGTTTAGAAATTAACAAACAGTTTATTGGGATCGATGAAGCTTTAATTTGCCTGTACCGAGGTAGTGATGATGCAGATACTATGTTCATTATATTATTTGCTAAATGGGCATCTTCTCCAGATTTCCTTATTGTATGTTGCTACTGATGATCCAACGAATTCGTCAGTCAAAGCATGCATTCAATCCATTTCATTTAGAAAGCTCCATAAAATGCAAGATAGCAAGAACAAGAAAAGGGGGCAGCTCACAGTCGCTCCAGTGAGAACAAAGCTCTCGATCGTCTCGCTCGGTCGAGGGCGGTCGGCGGAGAAGGAAAGAAAAATCGCAAAAGAAATGAGTGGTACAAAATGGAACTACTAACGCTTTACAGACGCTGGGAGCACGCGATGTGCTCATTTTAGCAAGAGGATGGAGTCACATTTTTTAGTTCGTAACGAATTAGATTGGATGTTCATTGAGTATTTAATACATACCAATACCACACCAGAACATTTGGGACGAATGAGAGCGTAGGCTTCCGCGGCCGGAGTCAATATTAAGTTGGCTGTCCGGGTGACGCCGCGTCCATGGCAAAGGTGCCGACGTTTCGGTCGCCATTCTGCGACCTTCCTCCCTGAGCATTACGCCCTGAGGAAGGTCGCAGAATGGCGACCGAAACGTCGGCACCTTTGCCATGGACGCGGCGTCACCCGGACAGCCAACTTAATATTTGGGACGAATGTTTGCACAATGGAAGCTTTATTAACCGAAATGAGCTCCAAACAACACACAAGTTCTATTTACGTATCAGTATGATATCACTACCATATCTTCGTTAACATTAAATTAAGATAATGTTGTCACAACGTTACTAAAAGTCCAAAATAATTTAACAAAGGCATTATTCTCGCGTCATAAACACACAATAAGTATGTGGAATATTAATTTTAACATACGATGTCAAAATTTAATCATCATAACGTTACTCCTATTTACCTTACATCTCGTTATATTGATGCATCTACCCTGACTCGCTACATATTTCATCCCAGTAAGAAGACACGGTGCGGAGACATCAATTCATTTTCAGAAATACATGGCGTAATGACCTCATTGAAATGTGCTTAACAAAAAGAATATTATGTCGAAAGTTATAAGAATATTATGTTGTAACCGAAAAGTAATCAATTGGCAGGCTGAGCCCCCATGTTGAATAATTCTGTGAGGCGCTTCGTGCTCCAATACTTCTCAACGTCCTTGATATACTCCATTCTAATGGGTCTTGTGTCCCCCTTGCCTCTTTCCTCTAATTGCGCTCTCCTTAGTCCTAAGTATATTTAGGTAAACACTTCGGGCATGTGGAGACAGATTCGGTAGACACGTACATTAATTACGAAAACAATGATTCGGTATTATTGAATACAGTAATATCCTGCTCGTATTCTAGATAAGCAAACTATTCCATTCTATGTTGCTTACGTTGTATTTGCATAAACCACTACCTTTCGCGACCCAATTGGTCCAGCTTCAGGTACACTGTAAAGCAGATTTTCAAAAATTATAAATGTTTCTTCCACCTAAAAATATAAAATTCAGAACACCATTGTCAAATTACAGAAATTAAATAGAATTAATCAAAGGGGAAAAAACAGAAGTCTGATGTAACAAAAACTCTAATAATAATTTAAAATATTTTTAAAATCTATAAGTACGGTCGCACAAGTCTTACCTGAGACAAATAAAGGAGACATTTCAAAAATACTTAGATAAATGTAAAACTATTAAGACATATAATAAAATAAAATGGATGACAGATACTAATCGATCCATTTACCACTCAACCAACAGCATCGAAAAAAACAAATGATTTTAAAAAAATGTGTATTGCAGCACACTTGAAGATGCGACCAATTGGGATCGCGAAACGTAGTAGTTTATGCACACCAAACATAAATAACATAAAAATCAATTGTTTGATAGCCTGGAATATGAGAAGGATACTACTGTATGCAATAACATTAAATTAGATAGACAAGTCATTTTTGGTCTCCATTTTTAACACAAAAAATCGGTTTTGTTACTGTACAATTAGATCGTGTAACTTAAAATCGTAACATTATCAAGGACGCGCATATTTTAAACTCACAGCTTCAGATACTTATAAACTTTAAAGAAATCATAAAAAAGGCTGATAATAATAACTGTGCTCAGGCAAGAATAAAAGATATCAATGGTGCCATGAAATAAACAAGCCAGGCAGAAAATATAAAAATAGTCCCCGGGGCTAATAAATTTAAGGGAATTTTGAAAGTTTAATACAATGTGCTGTATTCCGAATTCAAACCAGTTGTGATTGTATCATTTTGATATTGAAATGAAAAATAAAATATGTAGAACGTATTAAATTACATGGTGTGTAAGTAAGCATATTTAACTGTTGTTAATGTCCTAACATATGACGTTATTATTCATTCTCTTACATTGCTGTGATTTTGTAATTGTTTTGATGAATCAATTCAAGTCAATAAAGTGAAAACGAATCATCGTGAATCAATTAATGACCATCAAATGCTTTAAAATATTAAAAGTGAAATTTAGAAAACACTTTACTCCACTCACACAAAAAATTACAAAAAATGAAGTGCATGTATTTCCTACCGTATTTGGAAATATTACTTTTTGTGAAAATATTGAAAAATAATTAAATGTTCGGAAAGTAATAACATTTCCATTAAATCTATCAAACCATTGAACATGTTTTCTGTTGCAAAGCTGGAAACACAAGGGAAACTAAAAAACACGAGACCAAGACGAAAAAGCAGAAACCCTAATCAAAGTAAAGTAGGGCACATGCCAAAAGAATACGCCATGAAACATCAAGCCAAAGCAATAATCATTAAAAATTAAAACAGGACATCAATGCATCTTACTCTTTCAACTACTTTCTGAGAGGGATTTAAGGCCCAATAATAGCTCTCCTTCCCGATAAGAGACGCTCGTTCGACCGCTTTCTCCGCGCACATCAATTTTACATGGGCGCGCGAGACAAAGGCAGCTGCCTGAAAATACACGGCCGCGTTGACCTCCGCTTGCGCGAGGCGGCGGCGGCGGCGGCGTGTGCGTGCGTGCGGGGCGCGTGCCGCGGCAGCTGCGCCGGCCGGCGGTGCACAGTGCGCACGAATGAGCCGAAAATAACGCGTTTGAAAAGACAAACTAATAAGATAAAGATGAGATAAATTTATTTAAACTGCAATTGGGTATAACCCGTTGGCAGCCAATTACAAAAACAGATAAAAAAGCAGTCTCTCAGTAACATATAATACTAATACTAGAATTTTATATTAAAATTTTACTAATACTATTAGAATTTTTCACGTGTCTTTGAATAATTCAAAAGTACCCGAAGACTGGAAATTAGCTTTTGCCGTACTAACTTTTAAAAGTGGTGACAAAACTAAATTATGCAATTATAAGCCGGTAAGTCACATTAAGAAAGAATGGGAAATTAAAAATTGGCTCTACGATGGGCAACACGGGTTTAGAAGTGGTTACTCATGCGAAAGTCACCCTGATGTTTCATCAATGATGAAAGGTGTCAATATTTACGCCTTTTGTAAGTTCTTGTAGCCAACTTGCCATTTTACACCAAATCTTTCATAGCGTGTTATGAAAAAGAACACTATTTAATTAAAAATATTGCAATTCCAATGTGGAATTAGATCTGACTTAAAAATGCGATAAACATTTTTTAAATTTTTTCTGTGGAGTGCCAAGATACGACTTTTAGGGGAAAAAGACCATTCAAAGGTTAAATGCATCTGCGACTACTCGCGATCGTGAAAAATAATGGCATTTTGATCAATTTTTAAAACGTAAGAAAAAACAGTTTTCATTCAATTGCAGCTCAAATCTGACTATATTTCAACTAACTAATACGATTCAAAATTATACCAAATTTGAATTCAGTGCTAAAAAAGTTAGTTTCAGGTTTTCAGAAGGGCAGATAATGATTACTCGTAATAATATATTCTTGAGAAATAAAGGCCATGCATCTGCGCATCCAGAATTGCCTAAAACTCAGAGACAAAGTGCCACAGTTATAAATGCAAACAACTCCGTTACATCCATTTAGGCTAATCATTTTCGACTCCCCAACATGTTCTAGAAGTTTGTAACATGCGAGATTTAACAGTTATTCCGATATGTGTGCACCGATATCTTGCACGCATTATTTTAAGAGATCGAAGCTCCGTGTGTGAAAGGCAATCGCAGACCCTTCCAGTGCCACTGTGCGGCGCGGCGCGGGGCGGCGCGGCGCGGGGCGGCGCGGCGCGGGCTGAAGTGCGGGGTGGGGCCAGCGCACCTGGCCGCCCTGCAGCCTTTCTCTCTCGCCGCTTCCGGAAACAAGGTCTGCGACATAACTGTTCGGTCGCGCACGCCCACAAACAATTGTCTCGCAGGTGAAGGAAAACACCGCGTTTCACACACATCTGGCGGCCGTGCCAGGAATTCGGAAGGTGAACCGGCGATCTTTCGCGGGAGATTGACGGCGAGAGCGATTCGAAAGGGAGGGCGGAGTTTTGGAGTACACATGGTTGAAAACAGCTAGAACTGGAGCTTATCTTAAAACTTCGAGCAGCAAGGATGCACGCAGAAAAGCACATACGAGTGAAATGTGGCTGTAGAAAAGTTCTACATTCTCACTATATGGAAATTAGAGAACCCCCAAAACAATGTTTCAGCCGTTCAGTATTAAGTGACGAAAACTAATAAGATGAGGGAGGTTTGCAAAGTACTGTGAACACTTCACTGTGAACACGACTTGAAACATCTGTCTCGTCTTCTATTAGTTTTATGATTTTATTAAAATTTAGAGTTTCTACTACAAAATCGGTTAATAAAAGTAAGCGTTAAAACATCATGGGCCCACCTTTCACTTAAAGCAAAAATCACGAACTTTGGTTGAGTACACAGCTCAACTTTTATCTGAACGAAAACCTTTAGAGTTTTAAATATAAAGATTTTTGCAATTTTCTAAACGTCAGCGGTTTTAATCCAAACCGGCACAAATTAAACTTATCAATGCACTTTCGACCATAAAAAATCGTTCTATTCGAGCAGACAAATTCAAGGAAGAAATATCAACCATTTTCCAGAAAATTTTGAAAATTTCATAGTTTCATGTAAAGTACCCCCAAAATTAAAGTATCTTGATAATATCCGGAACGGCACATCTAAAACATACCCCTGAGGTATTTACCTAGTTTCAGCTCAAAAGCTTCTAATCTGACATCGTTTTGCGTGACAAATTCATCCATCCATAGAGGCATCCCGATTTTCGGGTATAAAATTATGTGCATCTCCTCTCCTCTTGTACCAATCTTAACCATCTTCGGTACAGCCTTATATTAATAAACCTTATTCCTGACGTGTGTGTACAGGTACAGGTCAAACGAGCCTTCACTAGGGATTTTATGGCCTAAAATTCGAAATCGTATTGTTGAAGTGATTCCAATATTTTTCCTCCCTACAATAATATAGGGAGGAGAAATGACATTTTTAAGGAGAAATTTTAATATTAATGACATTTTATTCATCATTTGAGGCTGATGTGCTGACCTATTAAAAATTTCGAATACATTTATCGTAAGCGACCCTAATTGAATTCAATATTCATGACTACAAATCGTGGCTTTCCAACTGTAACTGCATTTAATCTGGAAAAAGATTCTTGGAACGTAAATTATACTCATGAGGGAAATTAATTAAATGGTTTGAACTTCAAGCGCCCAATAAAAGTTAAACTCACTCCTAATCCTACAGATTTCCATCCCATGAGAAAATATCATTCAGATTACGAGTAACACATATTTACAGTTAAGGCAAAATACATCAATAAAAGCACTGGTTTAAATTTGTGTTAGAAGTAGTCACTGGAGTCAATTATATATTATTTCTCACAATTACGAACTGGATATTCAATTTCTTACGGCATTTTCAAAAAATTACCATTTCAGAATTGTACAAATAATTCTTCATAAACAGCGTCTAAAAACTAGATTGCTCCAGTAAGAGAACTGACACGAAAAAGTAAGCTTTCTCCAATTCTGTCATGACTGTCAGCCGGTGCAACGGACGTGTATAAATGGCTCTATGCTGTTTCGACCATGTTTTATAGCGTTACCACATGTCTTCTGGAGGCGTTCTCCTCCAAACAGTCTATAAAAACTTCCTCGTCGTTTTTATGTGACTTTCCTTGGAATATTTTCAACTTTAAATCACAATCTCGTCAGTGCCACGGCATCTGCGCTCAAATAGCAATATGTAATGTGTACATTTCAACATTTGGGCAGTTTTGACTTTCGGAAACAAGTGCAAAATAGATGCGTGAAATATGTTTTTCTTGACAAGGTGTGGATTTACAAATGAAACTGTTGTTAGAAACCTTCACGGTTGCGGATTTGCAACTGAAACTGACCAGAAACCTTCACTGTCTTCTTCGATTATGACTGCATTACATAGAATGTAGGCATTGTAATTAAAACACGAACTTAAACAAGAAAAAGACAACCGAATGAAAAGTTTTAAAAAAAACAGACAACGTGACGTGTTCAGACACCACGCGAGACCCGTGTTACACGGGGCCTCACCAACTGGCAAGCGAAGGTAAGAAACGGGTGGGTGTTGAACGGAACGAAGGGAATGAGGGAAGTGGAAAACGAGCGAGCGAGCGGCTGCACGAGGAAAAGAGGGCGAGAGAGCAAGAGAATCGCCGCCCGAACAGCGCGTCGGAAAGTGGATCGCGGATAAATGAGAACAAGGCCAGCGCGGAAACCACCGGAAATAAAATCCCAATACGCGCGCGCGCGCGCGGAGGCCTGCCCCGCCCCGCCCCGAGGCACGCCTCTTGGCCACGCGCATCGCGGCCGCCCACACGCACGCACGCACGCGCGCACACTACACTCGCTCGCTCGTAAGCTCAAGGAAACGCTCGGCCGGATGTACCAACACGTAAATAGAGTACCAACCATCTAGCTACGTGGATATGGATTATCTAACACGTGTGGAATGGAATATCTAACACTTAATAAATGTGTGAAATGGAATATCTAACACTAATACATGTGTGTAATGAAATATCTAATAATAAATATGTGGAATGGAATATCTAACACAACCCAGATCAGAAGAGCCCGCAAGTGTGTTGGTGCCTCGTGTACGGTGGAAAATGCGCCCCATCGGGAGGCAAAGGGAAATAGGCTGTCGGCTGGTTGAAAGCCTCAGTAAAAAACACGTATGGAATTAAGAGGATAGCTATAGTGTAGTATTTTACTCAGAAATGTATACTTTGAATTTTAGCCTAGTATTTTCTTTTGTGTATTTTTAATGTAGAGTTAGTTTAATTAGCGATTGTTTGACGACCCAAGGAGGTGGTAAAGGGGGATTGCGCCTGGGGACCAGCACTAAGGGACGCAGCTGTAGCCTTGCGAGAGCTAGTCATGTAAGCTTTTAAAGACAATGGACACTTAATATGTACAAACACTGCACGAAATGCATTTAATTACTGTATAAGTTAGAAGAATGCCCTTAATGCGCAAAACTTAACACATCCTTTGAAGTTAAAATGCATCCATAAAATTACCGAAAACAAACATATAATTAACAGAAACATATAATAGCATGTAATTTACAGTAACATGTAAAATCATTTAAAATAGTATTACAGGGTCAATAAAAATTTATGCAATAAGCACATAAATACAAATTAAAATAATTACTTTTCAAGAAGCATAAGATTACTTACATTTCAAGAAGCATGGCTACTGTCGTGCAGAGTGGTTGAGTATCACTAGTGTTCTTTACTTCTAGCACATTGACATAATCTGCGTAGTCTAGCTTGAAAAGTCTAAATGAAGGGTGGCGCCAGAACAGATATGGCAGATTAACAAACATACCCACGCACACACGACACTAGTACACAGCCCGCGCGAAAAAGTACACCTATATTCTGAAAAATGGTTTTATCAACCATATAACGTAATTCTGCACTTTTCACTGCATTTCAAATAATCGTAAATAACGAAAATAAATTACACAAAGTAAAAAGTGCTGTGTGTGTGTGTGTGTGCGCGTGTGTGTGTGCGTGTGTGTGTGTGTGTGTGTGATTATCACGCAAAACTGGGATTGGCCTACATAAGTATTTCGAGCAGAACTGTACAATTAGTGGACAAATCAAAATGAAAATATCATATTTCCACTGGTCCGTGGCAAATTGGGTTTGATGAAACAGTTTACTCTGACACTCAAAATAAATGGTGAATGCAGAGTTGGAACTTTTCCTGCTCTGTCAGTTGAGAGAAATCAGGTAAGTACATTTGATGAACCCTACATTCATGCGCTAAAACGTTCCGACAGAGAATTTCCAAGAAACATGAACAACAAGCGGCCCCGGGTTGAATTCCCGGCCGGATTAAAAAGGAAGCTGTAAATATTCGTACTAAATCGTCTCAAGTTTCTATGGCTGTGTGACGAAAGAAAACACTCCGACAGGTCAAGTAGGCTAATATAGGTACGGTGATAGGAGAGCGTCACTGCTCGTCACATGTCTCAGGCGTTGCCAATAAATAAAAACAGAGCTCAGGTCTGGGAACACTAGTCAGTTTAAGCCGACCCTAAAATGCCAAAAATATACATACACACATACGTATGTAGGGGAGTCCGAGGTTGACTGGTGCTCAGGTTCCTGTCTGCTGCTACATAGCTTCCAAAAGTCCTAGCTGTGTCACATGTCCTTCACGAACAAACGAACTTCCCACGGAAGTCTCCGCATGAACAGTATAACGATAGTGGAACCCTGATCTCAAAAGTGTTTTAGACCTTGGAGAGTAATATTTTCTACGTTTATCGATTGCCATACCTAATAATGGAAAGAAAAGTTTTTGCTTTTCTTTTTAGTTGAAAGCTCCAATCAAACTCTTTTCGTCGATCAGGTTTTTTTTTAGTTCCTTCGTCATCTCAACGGCTCTCTTTAATACAATAACCGCTCGGCAAGGTCGGTACTTTTCGGTTGGGCTACTCTTTCTCTCCCTGCTCACCATTTCCACAAAGAAAACTACGAGGGTTGCGGCGTAACTTACGGCAACTATTTTTTTTGTAAGAATATGAGCACGTGTGGAAAACAAAATATACACATGAAAGGACAATGTATAAACTAAGTGCACGGACATTTAACGACGCACCAAAATTGTTTTTCTCATATTTATTAAGGTATTTTAAATGACTATTTTTTTATTCCAAAGCATGTTATCATATTCGAGTTCACAACATTCCAAAAGCATCACATACCCGACACAAAGCTCAGATTATGCATATGCTCGATTACCGCACGTGCCACGTTAGTCCGCACTCTCACAGGTTGTCACGTGCATTGCTGATAACTGGTTGCCATGCATCCTCGCAGAAACTCTCCCGCATCTTGCGACTGTCCGGTATTATTCCCAAGAGCTTCCACCAATTCCCTGTGACATTCTCGGGCATTTCTCCCATGGCGAACGGCTGTCTTGGAGAAAGAACGCACCTCGAAACGAGTTACATTCATCTCCCACGGCGGTAGATGGACAACTTATTTCATGTTGCTCTCTGGGCTAATAGAGACACTCAAAGGGCCGTCAGTTGATGTGAATGCATCCTTCAGTATCATTGCTTTCACGCTACAAATGAAACTGTACGATCCGATTACATTTCTTCGAAAGAAACAAAATTGCCGGGGGGCTTCATGTCAAGTACCCCCAAACATTAATGACTGTTTCTCAAAAACTCAGAGCTTCGACTCAACAGATTGGCAGGAGTTTCAATTCGGAAAAAATCGTGTGCATAGTTTAGGCGCTAGTGTTATTCACATACACCGGACAGTCGGACGACGGACGGACGGTTTGCTTTCAATTTGTTTTTCGGTGTCAAGGACTTAGAAAAGAGGGATTCTGACAACACCACGTGTTAGGGGATTTTTTTCTTAATTTAGCAACTGGATTTATCCACTTCTTCGTTATCACGGCCCGGAAACAAATTTTTTTCTCCTGAAAATTCGCCATTTTTTCGCGCAGCATTACATAACTTTCCCCATACTACATATATTACTACGTATATACGTACGTATACGGGAAAGTAAAAAAATTACGACAGTTGCCACAATTAAGAACATTTTCGAAGTTTTCTCAATATTCCAGGGCTACAGTATTAAAGTTATTATGACGAACTCAATGAGCAATTAGCATATCTATTTGTGAAAAGATTCATTGCCTAAAATGACTAGTTTTTAATGTGTTCTATTTTTCATAATAATAATAATAATAATAATAATAATAATAATAATATGCCACCGTTAGGGAAAGCAACGGTAAACTACCCTGACTAAGTCCTCCCAAGAAAATCCAATTGGGTCACCCAACTTCCGTCTATGGAAGAGAGTGGTCTGTCAGACACTCCACTTAGTAATGGCCAGTCAATATTCTACCCCTCCACGCGAGGCCAAAAAGTTACATTCATGTTCCAATATTGCGATGCTTTGTTTAATAAAATCTTTTCAGCTTATTCCTTAAATAACAAAACTTGGGAAAAGAATGTATTTTCGTTCAAATCCATATCACTAGAAGCCACAAGCTCCACGTTCTGAAAGTTTGTGCTTGAACAGCCACTACTGGCGTCGGTACCCTACAACGTTTTGATCAAATAAACTTTGGAGTCATTTTTTACTTATTTTCAGACATTACCAATACATTATATTTCTAGTTAGATGCTGTGCAACACGCCCAGCACGCAGATGGTTCTCCCGCCGCTCGTGAGATCTACGAGGCCGAATACGCCGCCATCCGTCGGGTGCTGAGGAGGAAATATTCCCCCAGACCCAGAGCTACCTTTTTCTTATAAAAAGGTGATGCTTAGATCTCTAAAGAGATCTCATTCATTAAATTTTTAAATACGAGTATTTTTTTCTTTCCTCGTGAGTGGGGATGACTTGCACATCTTAACTTCATGACTTCTAACGACTCTAAAAGTTCCTGTTCAACATTCAAGAATAAAAAATTCCATCAGGTACTCTAATAAATGTATTGACACAATCAAACTTGTCAAAAAGAAATCAAAGTTTCGTAATTTAAAAAAAAAACCTCTTTGCCAACCAGTCCCGATCATCCCTATGAACACCTCACATTTTCGAAAGCATGGTTCATAGTTCCATCCTCAATTTCACACGGAGGAAAGCCTATCAAAAGTGTAACTGGTCAGAGGGCCACTAGAACATGCGGGGGGGCAGATTAATTCAAAATTGTGAGAAATGAATACCCGGACAACGCCGGGTAATCAGCCTAGTTTCAATCAATATGAAATCAGATGCTTGAGTTCATACTTAAGAAACAAACATCCGATAAAACATTTCTAGCATATATATCCTACGTTTATAAATGCTTTGCTAGAACACATAAAATTATTCATCCTTACTTCATCCATCCTTATTATTCACCTTATCAAATACTCGTATTCAACAATTTACACGACTTGAGACCGAAAAGATAACCTTGAAACCTTGACCGAAAGTATCCCTCAGAAACATAAAAGTGGGCAGGTGGGTTCAGATGAGCAGACCGAGATCGTGCAAAGCGACGGTATAACTTTTCAGACTTCCTGAATGCGGTGGTGTTATTCTCAGATAATTTCACACTCTCATGCTAGATATTATTTCTACTATTATTCGAAACATTACAGCGTCATTAACAATCTAAAATATTATTAATTTCTGTCCACTGAAAGACTAATCTGTAATGAGGGAGATCCATAAATGTTGAACAGTTAATAAATTAATATAATCAAATTTAATGGATAAATTAAACGGCATTTTAGGGACGAGGAAACAATGACAAACAAGATATGTCAATTACCTTGGAATCTCTTCTGCACGATGATAAGGCAACTTCAACCTGTAGCATACCAAAAAGAAAAGAAAGAATGAAATAAAAAGAAAGAATAACAAATATTGTGGCGACGATGGTGTAATGGTTAGCGTATAGGACTGTTATACCCAAGTTCGCGAGTTCAAACCCGATCGAAGCCATGGATTTTTAGGGGCGAAAAAAATCCTTCGTATGCCTTCCTTCGGAGGGGAAGTAAAGCCGGCTGTAAAACCCATGTTTCGTCGCCCATTTCCATCTTTCTCCGCTACTTGGTGAAAGGAGCGTAGCGAAATTTGCGTGGTCAGACGGAAGAGCAGTCCTCATGGCCTGAGTCTCGCCACGTACAAAAGGCAATGCAATTCAATTTAGAGTTTACAACAGTCAGCTACAAAATTCATGGCGCCCGTTTTCCCCAATTTTTTGTTTCTTTTTTCCGCAAGCATTCGACTACTTTGTAAATAAAAAAATATCACAATTTTAAAATTTTGTAAATCAATTAATGTTTCTGACGAACTGTAATATTGTTTTCAAATACACATACTGTTTATTATCATAACATGTAGTGAAATATTTCCAACTACTGATGCAATCTAAAGTGTAATGGCCATATATTCCCTGAACAAAAATGTAAGTGTAAAAAAGTATGTAAACACGCTATGTAAAACCTTATTATAAACTTACAGAATAGTCGCTAATAACCTCGCAGTTGATGTGACTATAAATAAATGTTTAAAAAATCACATGTTCATGTCATGTATTACAGGATCGATTCTACCATACGACATTGGGCGAAGAAAAATATTCTTTTCACCAGTAGAGTGCACAGATCTCATGTTGCCATGACCGAATTCATGAAACTTTATAACCCATAACCATGTTTCTGCAGAAACAAACTCGTACAATGCAAAGTTTGAAACATCTTATTTTCATTTCCTCATTACTACGTACAGGGGCTGGAGAGAAAATATGAACAACTGACATACACAAAACATTTATTTATTAATAGGGTGTTGGCTCACCATTTGCTTTTGGAAGGGTACAGCTGTAAGTCATTGTGAAAAAAGATTTGTAAAGTGTATGAACAGTTTCTAACAGAATGTTCTCCTATTCTTGTACCGAAACATCCGTTAATTGTTTCAACGGTGGTGGAGCTCGAAAATTTATCCTCACTCTCAGGCCTAAAAAGCCTCATACGGTTCAATTACGTTGAGGTCTGGGAATTGTGCTGGCCAGGAAGATGTTTACTAGTATTCTGGAGCACCGCAAACCACACTTGAACCTTTTTTGCTGTGTATGGGCGCATTATAATTTTGAAATACGGTAATGTTTGGCAACATTAAGCTAGTGATTGTAAGCACTTCATTGCTGAGAATATCCAGATAATCATTCGCAGTAACCTGTCCGGGAGGCTTCATGTAAAGTAGCCGCAAATTTTAAAGAAAGTTTTTCAAAATCTCAAAACTTCGACTCGAGCCTGATCGACAGGGGTTTCATCAACTTGAAAAAAAAATCCGACGTGTGGTTTAAGCGCTAGTGGTGTTCACAGACGGACAGACGGACACACGGACGGACAGACGGACGGACGGACGGACGGACGGACGGACGGACGGACGGACGGACGGACGGACGGACAGACAGGACGGACAGACGGACGGACAGACGGACGGACAGACGAACGGACAGACGGACGGACAGACGGACGGACAGACAGACGGACGGACGGACAGACAGACGGACGGACGAACGGACGGACAGACAGGCAGACAGACGGACGGGCGGACGGGCGGACGGGCGGACGGGCGGACGGGCGGACGGGCGGACGGGCGGACGGGCGGACGGGCGGACGGGCGGACGGGCGGGCGGACGGGCGGGCGGACGGACGGACGGACGGACGGACGGACGGACGGACGGACGGACGGACGGACGGACAGACAGACGGACGGAAGTTTTGCTTTCAATTGGTTTTTTGGTATCAAGGGCCCACGAAACAGGGATTCAGGCTACACCACGTGCTATAGGATTTTTTTTCTTAATTTGGCAACTGCATTTATCTACTTTTTCGTTACCAGGGCCCTGTAAGGGAGTTTTTCTGCCGACATTCCGTCGTTTTATTCGCGCAGCATTACATAACTTCCCTTTGCTACGTGTATTATTTCGTATATATGTATATGGGAAGTAAAAAAGTGGTGCTGATTCCATTTTCGGCGAATACTGTATTTTCGGAAATTGCCAACAACAAAACACTGACACTGTAAAAGTACAATATTGATGATACCTTAAATGAAATTGGTTCTAAAAAAATCAGTTTTTTAAGATGGATCATGTACAATTTTTTAATATATTACTAGTTTAGCGTAATGTTAATTTTCGAAATTGCCACTTGAATTTCTCGCACTTCTTTTGCTAGAATATTTCCGGGGTTATCAGATTGCATTGCAACGATAGGAACACCCAGACACGGCAGTTTGAAAGTCTCAGAATAACTGTCCATAAGTAGAGAAGCTCAATTTTCTACTTAAGGGACATTTTCGTATAGATACGACGGCAATATACATTACTTAAACAAATTTCGTGAAATTGTTTTTAAAAAAATTACATCAAATTTGGAATAAAATTAAGTGAAATATAAATGTTTTTGGAATGGGTCATACCGTGGACTACTGCGAGTCCGTATGTAGCCGGTGCATGCGTGGCAATGGAAGTTTGAGGAAGAGAGGGGGTTCGGGCATACACGCCACCCCTCCTAATTCCATTCCATCCGCCGCCACTGATCTAGAGAGGTGATCAATAGCTCTTTCGATACCTATCGACGAAGGGACAAATCGATTGACACAATCTTTAGCCGGTTCCCTTTAGGTTAATCTGGATGAATTCTAGAAACACATGCATTCACTGCACTTTCAATTCAATGGCGAAACATCTATCCCCTCTCTCTTCTCTCTCACCAGCATTTACATGAATCGTTACGACTTCATTCATCACTTTAAGGATAAATAAACCTTATTTCGTAATGCATCAAAAAAATTAAAAATAATATTAATCGATACTTTTCATATAACTTTCTACGTGCAAATAGAAGAGCCGACTTTAATGCGTTTGAAATTATTTTTTATTATGAATTGAAAAGCCCAAATAAAACGTTTCAACCTGAAAATCTCCGCCAGACACCATGCTATGGTAGATCCAATGTATTTTGACGCGGTGGTTGAGGAAGAAAGGAATGTGGTTAAGGAAGAAACCTGGTTGAGAGACGGACGGTTGAGGAGAGACATGTCCTGGGAAGGCCCGCGGCAGCGGAGAGGGATGAGATCGTGGAAAGGGCCAATGTCGTGCCCAGGGGACGAGGTCGTCCTAAGAAACGAGAGAACGTGGAACGGAACAAGGCTATGATAAGTGCCGAGGACAGGGAAAGGGACAAGGTCGAGAAAAGGGACGAGACATTGGAGGGATTAGTAGGGGAAGGGAAGAAATTGTAGAAAGGAAAGAGCGGAAAAGGAACAAGATAATGGGAAGTGATATCGCCGAGGAAATGGGGAGCCAAAAAGTGGAATAATCTCCGGAGAGCATCAAGCTAAAGGTCGTGCTACTCGCAGAAATCGGAGAGTTCCGAGTGACTGCTCGTCGATTCTCTAGTAGTTGAAATAAGTAGCTTATTCTTTGCTTTTTTCTTTATTTATAAATTTTTCAGAGCATACATAGATCAGTATATAAAATGCTTTAAATATGAAGTGAAGGCTTACATTATAATTTACTTAAAATTGAACTACAAACTAATTTTGGCGAGAAAGTCTTCTCCAAACACCTTTAAAAAAATCTATTTCCGAAAAATTTGACTAGGAATGCCTGGTAGGGAAATCAATTTTTGATTTTGGTTCTGTGAGGAGTTTTCCGGAGTCTTAAGGTGACTAATGTGGAATTTCAGATATGGAGCAATAGAACTGGGTGGAGAGATATGTTATATGGTGTTGTAAGGAGTCAATTTGGAATTCTTCGTGAAGCTGTAAGTTTGGGACAAACCAAAGAGCATTTCTGTTAGTTTTAAGAAAATGCTACTGGACTATTTGAAGCCTGTTAAGGTTTGTTTTTGCGGCGGAGATCCAAAACTTGGCAGGCGTAAAGGAGGAGTGAGCTAATGGTGGTTTTGTAGATGGTTAAGGCTGTTGGGAAGGGAAAGTGGGAAGATAGATTAAGGATTAGTTTTAGTTGATGTAGCTTATTTTTTGCTTGTTGTATTTTACTATTAATGTGTTGATTCCAGTTCAGTTTAGTATCCATATTAAGACCGAGATATTTCACAGTACTATTTGGGGCCAGCCAGTTAATGGGTTCATTATTGATTGTGAGAGGTGCTGGAGGTGTATAGGGTCTTAAAGTGGATATTTTAATAGCTGTTTTTGTGCGATTTAGTTTGATTTTTAGATATGCACAAACTGAGTTACAATTGCAGAGAATTCCTGATATTTATTAACGAATTTCCGACTAGAAAAATTGCTGTGTCATCCGCGAATTGGGCTGTTTAACTCATTCTTTACTGAGCACTAATATTTCGGTGTTCGCAGTGTCTTTTATGGCACATCAAAGCAAATGAACATTCACGAATAACCTTGGCTAACAGTGAGTCGGCGAGCAGTCGCTCGGTATTTGCCGATTCTTACATTTGTGGCGGCGCCTCGAGAAAGATAGGAAATATGGGGAACGAAATTTCGAATGAATTATCGGGTGAGTCTAAGGGGGTCGATTACTATGGTCATTAGCCCCGTACGTGTAGAGAATATTGTAACCCGGAAGATGGCGGAGTTCGTCTCCCACTGGACCGGCGTACATGGCTCAGGGCATCCACTGATGTCATTAGTGCCTCTGACCGGGAGGTCCTAGTCGGAAGAATTGTCATCACTACCAGGACAGCTACGTCGAATTCAGCCGCTGTCTGGAGAATTCTAGCGTCCGGCTGCTCTGATCGGTAGTTCTCCGTGGTTTCTCCGATCAACGCCAGGTGAATGCCGGAGCAATACCCCTCCAACGGGCCATGGACCACGCGCGATCTTTCGTTCCTCTTCCTTGTCCTATCCTCACCCCTTACATACACACACATTAACATGCACTACACCACCATACAAGTATGTACGTAGGGAGTACCTGTATGTAGGGAGCTCAAGCGTGTCCCGGCTAGAGCGGTGCCCCACTGGTGGAAGATGACTTGTTGGGGAAAATCCCAGTAGTCGACGAGTAGGTTGGGGAAAACTCCACCAGCACCGAATCTCGACATCCAGCCGGACAAGATCGCCGCCACCGCACGCGATAAAAACATGCATTGCATTTACGGGATTAATGACCTGAGCAGTTGACGCACCGGGATTACTCCTCATTCAATAAATCTCTCCCACTGCAGCGAGATCTGTCGCCGACCTACTCGTAGGCTGACGAGTGTTTTCTCCCTCTGTCTCCCCCAGCGGGACAACCTCTAATAGGACCCGAACTCTAGGACCCCGGTCAGCAACCCTGCAGAGGGAACAGATGCTGTCTCTGAGTCACCGCAACCGGAACGAAGACTTCATCGGGGCCGTTTTTGCCCCAGAGACGGATGCTCTCAGAGAGACGATCACGGGCGTGTGCGTCACGCGCAGACGAGGGACGGCTTCGGGGCACGGGTGCCCGAGGTGCGTGGAGTGGCGTGGTGGGGTGGGGTGGGGTGGGGGCGTCCGAAGGGAGCCAAGGCCGAATGGCCCCGCGCTGCCGCCGTCGGCAGGCACTTTCTCCGTGCCCCAGCTGCGTCGGCGCGGAGAAAGTGAGGGCCGCCGCGCGCGGCGCCCGGGGACAAACAGGGCCACGCGCCACGCTACGCTGCGCCGCGCCGCGCCGCGCAGAAAGGCGCACGGAGCGATGCCGGGCGCAGCACTCGATGCCGCTCCGTCACCAACGACTCTTCACAATACTTGTGCCACAAATCTCACCTGGAGCACCGTCCACATCTGGGTCTTCTGTGATCTCTATGCGTCTTTTGGATTGGCCTTTTACCATTAACGCTGTAAAAGTTCTAACATAAGGCATGAGTAATCCATTTTGGCAACTGCCGTCACATACATCTTCGCATAAAACTGAAACTAATCGAACGAGTATTTGATATATTGCAGTTCTCACATATTTGAACTGACATGGTTAATTAGCTTTAAAACACACGTCACGCCGTGCATAATATTCTCCTCGCAAAAGTGATATATAGTATTAATTCACGACGCGATACTATTTCTTCACGTCTATCAATTCTCTTCGGGAAATTATGACGCGTAAAATTGAATGAAATACTTGGGTCCCGTCCTTCGTTTGCGCTACGACTCTATGAACAGCTTCTGAGGATGTATTTCTTATGGGGTTTCACACACACGAACAAACATTGTTACATCTTCAGTTCTGTGGTTGCACCTCCAAGTTTTTGCGTGATACTTTATATTGAACTGAAAATGATAAACATTTAAAATAACTGGAGAATATTAGTTGCAATTATTAAAAGCTAATCAAGACCTGAAATTGAAAAAAAAAATTACTTTCCTATATTAGTACTGAAACGAAAAGTAATTTCATTTCTAATTTGGTTCCATAAACACGTGTTCAAGTCACTTTTTGAATGAAAAAGAAGGAATGCCATTCATTCCCAACACTGCGCCTCAATCACCCACGTCATTTCATATCGCGGACGGGCGGGAGCTTGCAACAGCCTCGAGAATCAGGAGAACCGATCAATGGCCGACGTCCTCAATAGCCATTCGGTCGAAACGCGGAGCGTCATTCCTCCTCGCCGCAGTGTTTGTGCGGCGCCTTCCGCCGGCGAGGCGTGTCGCGGCGCGGCGCGGCGCGGCGCGGCTGCGGAGGCAGTCGCGGTGGAATTGGGAAACGCGGCTCTCGGGGAGAGACGCCCATGCAGCCAGCCCGTCGCCCACCCTCCCAGCGGCGCCCCTCCCCCTCCCCACCTGTCCTCGTGACCCCGTTCGCCCCACCCCCCGCGCGAGGGCGGCGGCGGCGGCGGCGGCGGCGGCGGCGGCGGCGGCGGCGGAGGCGAGGAGCGCAGCGGACTCGTCCCGGGAGCAGATTATTACTCACTCCTCGATAGATCTCTCTATTGCGGAAACGGCCAACACTCTCCCCTCCCAGCACTTCGCCGCGCGGTATTTGCTCCTGCGCCTCCCACTTCAAAACAGAGTCCCGAGGACTTCGGTGGTCCTTCACGGTTAGGTTTGTTGTTTCACAATTCAGAGACAACTTAATGAGACGAACTGTCCTTGTCAAAAAAAAATTGAAGAGACGTCGAAATATTGAAAAATGTCTGTCCAATTACGAGTCTCGTAAAATGTATGTAAATAAAAATAATAATAAATTGATAAAGGGGCCTCAAAATGTCGGCCCCTCTCTCGTTTTAGTCTGCGCACGCCTATGCAGAGATCTTTCCTGTTGCTCTTTCCCGGATGCCTCGTGGGCGTCGGACGGTGACGCATGCCCCAACCGCAAGGGTCAGCGTGGACCGCGCCACACCGCGGCGCCCGCCACTACCGCCTTGGGTGCACCGGCGCGGCGCGGCGCGGCGCGGCTTTGCAGTGCAGCACTAGCGTCTTTGGTGTTCTAGAGGGCTCGTAATTCACAAACTACTTGAGCACACAGGAAAATGGCATTGTTTTCAGTAATCATTATTAAAACAATTAATGAAAAACAACAATAAAAAAGCAGTATTTTCTTGAAAGCTACACTTTTATATTATAGTCTTAATAACTTTTGGATTGAGCATAAGTCGATTGTGTCGTCTGACAGAATCTGATATGAAAAAAAGTTCACTTTAAGTTATTTTTTGGGTCAGAAGAAATCATTACAAATTTGCAGTAAAATAAATCTTTCAGGTTTCACTTCGCGAGGCAGAATGCCTAAAAGTGTAGATTCTTCTTCGTCCAGCACCTTCATTTCCAATTTCTGTGCCCTCAATCAAGACTGTTCCCTTCGACCTGCAGACTCAGTTTTGTTTGCAGTTAATGTTTAAAACTGTACAGTAAGGCCTCTCATATCACGAAATCATTATAATACGCTTTACTGACAATCCTCCCAAAAGATATAACAGCAGCAAACGATAAGACGTACAGGAATGCGCTTTACTCCCATTCGACGCCATTTTTTTTTCACGCGTGCTAATCGAGGGCCTGATTCTCTGTTGCAGCAGAGACGGGCCTCGGCCGCGGCCCCTTCATTTCTCCCCTTTCGAGGGGACCTACAAAGCGCTGTGCGGCGCGGCGCGGTGAGGCAAGCGGGGAAAGTGGACCTCCGACAGGGCGAGGGCGAGTGCACGCGCGCGCACGCCGCGCCGGCGCTGGCGCTGGCCGGCGACCTCGTGGCCCGCGATCGCCACTATTGGGGTTTGACCGCGTTACGTCACCGGCTCTTACCGGTAGTTGGCGCCTGCCGTCGACGTCGCCGTCTCCCGCGAGGAGTCTGGTGAAGGAGGGCGCCCCACTCGCACTTCCAGGATAGCCGTCTCTTCGGGTGCAAGTTTTATTTAAAGGGGCACGAGATGCATTAAAAAAATGACCCCGCCCTGGTAATTGCACCATGTCGTACACAAATGCATTTTCCAACTTTGGGATACACGCTAAACGACTTCGGTTTTATTGTGACAACTTGTGGAGCAGTCCGTAAGACAGTTCGCTACAGCATTCTTCAGAGTTGCGATCGAAAGTCGACGCTCTAAAAACAACGGTCCC
The DNA here is from genome assembly GCA_031308135.1 of Acheta domesticus. Lineage (NCBI taxonomy): Eukaryota > Metazoa > Arthropoda > Insecta > Orthoptera > Gryllidae > Acheta > Acheta domesticus. Next base: position 245,050,070 of record JAHLJT010000631.1, read on the forward strand.
AGATTTTATTAACACTGTAACTACGTCCAAAATGGTTTTACAAAAAGGTTATACGAACTTCAAAGAATTTTAACACAATATTACAGAAAACTTCTCAAAATTCTTGAATTTCTCCATAAAGTGCTGAGGGTTAATGTTCCTTCATTCTTTTCAACGTATACTCGCAGATTTGTTCATGGTTTCGAACTTTTTGAAGGCAAGTAGTAGTTTAAGAAAGTGATTACGCAAAGCAATTCGTTGCTTGTCTTCTATATCAATCATTTGCAATGCGCGCAAAAATTGAAAGAAGACTAGGCTACGCAACCTCTTGCCATGTGAGAGGCGTCTATCATTTCATTACATACCCAGGAACTCCGGAAATGTACAAAAACATTTATATCGCTAATTTCCCATGTTCGCAAAAATTTTAAGAAAACAATGCAGCCTCTGACCACATGGGAGATGGTTACGGTTTTCTTATATACCCAGGAACTCAAGGAAAATACAAAAAGAATGAAATCGTTTCGACTTTGCCCGAAAAATGCAAATATTTGAACCGTCAGCCTCATATTATCATATTGGGCGTACCGACTGAATTCTCACACTCAGTGCGTCACTGCTTGCAACACAGCTGACGTCAGCAAGGCACCAGGGAAGAGGCACCCCGACATTAAAAATTTGCTATACACGTGTGCGTTAAGGAACGGTGATCTTTCTTTACTTCTAGGCATGATGAAACTGGTGATCACACTGATCACCAGTTCCGAATCACCAGATGCGAATATTCTATATTATTTCGGTATTCATGAAGACTGTTTTGTTAAAATATTTGAATTACTGGAGTGTTATACGAGAGAATTTTTTTCGTTGTTGAGCAGTGTACGTGCTAGTTTTTGGAAAAAACATTTTGTGTGGTTCTGTTCAGCAGTATTTTTACTGCTGCAGATCACTAATATATTTTATATCATCTAATGTTCTGTATTCACGTATTCTTGAGTATCTGTATCTGAAGAAATAAATTTCCCAAATTGGTGCAAAATGAAAAAAAAATCCGAAGTGGATTCAGCGCATGAAAAGTCATACGCTGGGTTAAGGGGATCCAGCAGTGATGATAAAATAATTATGTATGCACTTATAAAGCTTCTAATGATCGAGTGGCCACAAAAAGTCCGGGGGCCTTTGGCCCGCAGGATTTTTGTGCCCGCAATCATTTAGAACCAATTAACGCCTGTGGTCCATACATGATTTTTTACCTAATTTTATTGATGCAGATTTACTTATTTATTAATTAACTAGATGTAATTTCACGTTTGTCTTTTCATATTTCCCGCCATAAGACAACACGAAGCATCATTCAACTTTCTTATTTCCCTCGTAATCACGATCTTCTTGATCCAGGTAAGTTATGAAATGTATTTCGAGCTCCGTGTCGACGGCAATAACAAACAATAACGTATCCGTAAAAAATAAGCATTTTATTACAATCATTCATTTTTGTGTCATGAAAAGGAAACATTCGTGGAGAAGAGTGTTCAGTGAACTGAACACACTTCTCCACGAATATTTCCTTTCCGGTCACAATATCTTGCTCGCGTCTCCGCGGAGAGATTTCATTTCTGAGTAATGTGTATTTGTCTAGGAGACACGTCTTGACCATGTGTGAGATTATCTGAAGTTTGCTTTATGGCAACAATATTCCCCAAGAAATATACTTTGTTGAAATGCGTGTAAATAGCGAGTTTTTTTTGTGACGTAGTCGGTTCCTTGGAATTTTCAAGTCCCTTGAGTAACAAACCTGGAAGCTCCTCCGACGGCATTGTAACAAAGTAATACAGGTATGCCTTCTAATTAGTCCCTTGGGCCTCGCGATTTGCCCCACCTAACCTACTACTTGGCTTAGAATAATCTGAATTGTTTGCATTTTAGAAACATTACGACTCATTAGTTGTTTTTTTCATTCGGCCTGTTTTTTTTTTGTTTCGAGAAAATTTTATTAAACGAGAACCCTTTGATCTGTTCTGGACCAGTGTACCTGCCACATAAACGACGGAACTGCAAGCTTCCATAATTCATAATAAATCTAAAGTAGTTTGTGCGCATATCCTAATGCAAATTTACAAACGCATTCTAAACTAGACGTTCTACAACAGCACATATATTCTCGCAAAATTGGGAACGGTTACGATGTATGTAATATATACGATACGATAATAATAATATATATACGATAATAATAATATATACGATAATATATACGGTTACGATGTATGTAATATATCGTATGTAACATAATATTGCAATTTCTGCACTCACTTCACCATCACTTGACCACACGAATTCAAACGAGGCGCCTGCGGAGTGTATTGGTAATTATTCCGATAGTCAGAAACAAGAACTATAACTCGGGGAAAAACATTTTTCAAATATCTTTATTTTTCTAAAATAATTATTTTCTAAATTAATGTTTCCGTTTTCGGTTTTTTTTTTTTTTAAAATAAAATTCTGGGCCTCAAGAAATGTGCGCAGATAAATTTCTTTCCCCACACGTCATATACAGTTTTTACTGTTTTTTTTGACTAAATAAATAAAATAGCCCTTTCTTACTTCTACAAAAGAATAAAACCTGAATAAATCTCATCTGTCATAATATCTGCAGCACATTATTCAGACAAGCAAGGATAATTTTACATTTAAATTAAACATCCAGAACTGACGGCAATCCAATATATGAACTTATGAATGCAAATGCACTGAAGTGACCAAAGTCATGGGTTACCTCCTAATACCGTGCCGGACCTTCGCTAGCCCGGGGAAGTCCAGTAACTCGATGTGACATGGATTCAACACGCCGTTGGAAGTCCCATGAAAAAATTTTGAGCCATGCTACCTCTACAGCTGTTCTGTAATTGCGAAAGTGTTGACGGTGCAGAATGATGAGTACTATTTGACCTCTCGATTATGTCCCACAAATTTTCGATATGATGCATGTCACGCGATCTGGATAGCGAAATCATTCGCTCGAATTGTCCAGAATGTTCTTCAAAACGAATTGCGAACAATTGTGGCTCGGTGACATTTGTCATCCATAAAAAATCCGTCGTCGTTTGAAAACACGAAGTCCATGAATGGCTGAAAATGGTCTCCGAGTAGCTGAACATAACACAGCTAATGAACGGTTCAGTTGGATGATAGAACTCGGCCCATTCTATGTAAAAATAGCACACACCATTATGGAGCCACTCTCAGCTTGCGTAGTGCCTTGTTGACAACTTGGGTGTATGTCTTCTGCGCCACACTCGAACCCTGCCATTAGCTCTTACCATTTCAAATCGGGACTCATCGGGATCCATTTTATTGACACATCTCCGTGCGCCAAGAAAGAAAAACCGAAGTATAAGCAGTACGCGAGAAAGTAAAAACAACTGCACTATATGGGGTTTTATTTCTTGGCGCTTGGGGGACTTTCTTCACGATGGAATATCTCACGTTATTTTGCGTCTTTCTAGGCTTTGCCGTTAGATGTCGCATGATCGCCAGCACTGCTCGATATAGTCGCGATTATGCGATTCCTTCGGCACGACCGACAACGACGCGAAATGCCGTGATATATTCCATCGTGAAGCCAGGCCCCCACGCGCCGGGAAACCCAAATATAGAAAGGAACACATGGTTTACCTACCATGGCTTACTTGGCGCTGAGTGTAAGAATGTGAAATACAAAGCGTTATTCAGAGCAGAAAAAAAAACTAGTATTTCTAGAACAGCAAGTACTTTCACACTTTAGGAGCAGTTACATAATATTATAATAACGGAACTTCTCTCCATAGTAATATCTCAGCCATCACTAGTAAAACTCGTTACCAATAGTAGCGTTGAGGTACGAAAACTGTTTTAAGGCAAATATATCAACGCTAACTCGACAAACCAAAACTGCCTTCAATTCACTTAGAAACATATACAAATGCGGAAAATTCCGAGATTAGTAAGGATCCAAGAGGTAATTAAGCCCTAAGTTTTGAATATTTCTTGGATCCTTACTGATCAGTATGGACTGCCCCAGTTTTGCTGTTGCCGCCCTCGAAGTAATTCTTAGAATTTCAAACTACTATGATGTGGCGTTGTCATTCTCCTATTGTGAAGTGATATGAAATAGCCTATTTCAGAAAATTTTGAAAATGTCCCAGGGTCTTTATGTAAAGTGCCAAAACCACCAAAATTCAAAGAACTATTTTCAAAATCGCCGGGATATGGGTCGGGCCAGATCGATTGAGGAAGTTTCATTAAGGCAAAAATCCTACGAATAGTTCAGGCATTGTTTTTCAGACGGAAGGACGGACGTTTTGAAAGAAAGAAAACTAAAAACACTTTTTGATATCAGGGCCCTCAAAACGTCTATTTTCTTTGAAATCTGAAATAGATTTTCGGCAGCATTAAATAATTTTTTCCACATTGCGTTTACGGGAAAGTAGAAATTAACGGCAGTAAATTGTGGAGTCGTTTAGTTGGGTTGTTTTGGTACTCTCGCTGATTTATGATGGATTTTTCATAATCCATTGCGTCGAGAGCGACTAGAAATCCTTCTTCTATCTACTATGAATATATTTGAAGGAATTAAACTCTTGGGTCTTTAAAATGTACGTCTAACATACAATCTTCATTCAAATCCGCCGTTTTCTTTTGTGCATACCTGAAGCTTCACATGCCGACTGAGCTGTGAACACCTTCCGTCACGATGGTCTCGTCGATATTCCTCCCTGTTAGTGTATAGCTGACGCAACATCATTACCGCAGTCTCAACTTATTGCAGCCTCAGTTTGAGAAGTGGAATAATAATAATAATAATAATAATAATAATAATAATAATAATAATAATAATAATAAGTTCGCATAAAAAAGAAATAAACAAATTTTACTAATCAAAATGTTTCTTTCTCAATACGCGTTGGTTCTTTTATTTTCATAACTAGTGGTGTTAAAACAGCACGTACTTTCTCGCCCGTATTTTCAAGCAAAAATGCACGAAAAGTACGCAAATCAAGCAAAATTACGAGAATGCCAACGATGCACGATGCGTATTTTGGCTGTAAATAAAAATATTAGTTTATATTAATGCGAAAGAAAATGCAGCAGTCATTATGGTCTTCTGTTATCAGTGCGGTGTTACAACAATCGGGTTATAAGCAACAAAGACAGCTAATTCTTATGGGATACATATTTTGACAATTAGCATTGCTGATACCACTAGCAAGAAAAAGAAAATTGAAAGAATTTATTAATTAAATATAATATTTTTATATTCATCAAAATTACTCGGGTTTTAGATGCATTACTTTTTATTCCCACATCTTAAGCAAAGCGAAGCGAAATCATCTATTCCTTTTCACATTTAACTAAAGAACGCCATTTAAAATAGGTTTTAAATAATTTCTAAAATATGAATTGGAAAACTTACAACAACAGCTCGATGAAATGAACAAAGAAATATGAAATAATACATAAATTCTCACTTACGATGCGTCCAACTGTGTAGCTCTGCTCATTTTACGATTTTAAAGCGCAGTAAATTGGGAACGGTCAACTATTTTTGACGTCAAACTACTCAAAAAATACTAATATTTTTAAATGTGACCATATTTGAAGATTTTTTATGAACACATTTCACTAAACAAAAGTATCCTCATAATTGTAGTTGTAAGAAGATGCCGAAAAAAGTCAATTTTCGAAAAATTAGAGTTTTCAACTAACATGAGACCTGCGCCATTCTCTTAAAAATCTTTTAGACTATCCAACGACAAAATGTATTCAAAGTCGTTGGCACCAATTTTTTAAAAACTTGACAATATCCCAGGGGTAGGGGATACCCCCTGCCAACACAAAGTGTTTTACAGTTTTATAGTGTTTTATATTTATTGTGAAAGTGTTTTATACAAAACAACTTTTTACACAAAACACTTTCAAAATCTGTAAGAACAAAGCATAAAATATTTTGAAAGTTCTTCATACCATTAGAGTTTTTTGTTGTATCACATATTTTATAATTTTTCGATTGATAGCTCTATTAATTTTTTTGTAATTGTATTTTATTTGAGAAGGAAACATTTATAATTACAGTGCAATTGAAAATGCGGCCAACTGAGTTGGGAAACGTCGTTTCTAAATTAATAAACTTGTAACATAAAAATAAATATTGTTTTTGATTGTCGTTAAAAGTGAGGGACACCACAGTAAGAAAAATTATTAATAGACGACAATCATTTTTGGTCTCCTATGCTTCCATTTGGTTTATTGACATAGAATGACGCTATATCCTGTTAAATGTAACGAAGTTTCTTTGCGTGCTGAAAACATAATAGAGTTACAATACAAACAATTTCAGAATCAATTGTCATTGGTACCAGGAATTTTGAAGGTTAGTACTGGGGTACACATTTAATCATATGGCGATCCGCGTCCAACCGTCCGACACAGGATAGTTCGACGCTGCGGAGAGCCCAAGTGTAACAGCAGAAGTCCTTCAATGACAATTAGAAAAGACCTGCAGCTTCAATTATTGTCTCGTCAACAAAAATCCATATCTTAACAAATTTCTTGAATATATATCATTGCTTCGTAACACCGAGATACCATTTGGGCAAAGTTGATTCCTTGGTGTATTTTTCCCAAATAAATCTTGTTTGATTTTCTTACTTCTCTCCATCACGACGTTTGAAAAGATAGCCGAAAAGTGAAATCGTTTTTGATTTTGACAGCTAACTGAAAAGGAAATAATACTCGGCCGATTTGGTAGGCAAAGAAATATTTTCTCTCACTCCATCCAATCGCCGTCAATTACAGGAGCATTTACCAGGAAGAAATGAATGAAATCTGTTTTGAAATTCTTTTATAAGGCTGTCACAAAGATTGATATAAATCCGAAATCTTTTTGGATCTTTTTGAACTTTTATTTAAAAGAAATCCGTTCTTGACTTTAAGTGTGAAAAAATATTTCATTCCCTACCGTCCATGAGATTACTTATTTTTTTTAAAAAACTTTAAATTTTTAAAACGACCAAGGATTGTAAGACACGAATTTAGGCAAAAATAGACATTCGTTATTTTTATAGACATAGCGTAAAATACGACCCAAAAAAAGCAAAGTAGCAAATCGCTATTGGAACCTCAAAAACATAATTATTTGGGTCTCGTTTTAAAAATCTGGCTGGAATGGAACAGACTTTCTCGTACCAGTTAGTTTCCTAGTCTGCGCTAGCTTTTCAGTTCCCAGCACTAGTGCACCACCAATTGAAAACATTTCCCCCGTTTTAGGTTGCTTTTTTTCGATTTCATAATAGTAAAATTGAAATATGACTTTAAGAATATTATAATATTATAGGAAACTTGAGTGTACATGCAAATTTTCACTGAAAATTCGAATAAGTTTTTGAGAAAATGTAGTTTGAGCGTTTATGAAAAGGCGCAACTTTAAGCTCATTTTCACGTATTTCAAGCTCCAAATTCACTCAATGGGAAACCTACAGGTATTTTCAAAAAGTCGAAAATGGTATTAATTTATAATTTTGAAGAAAAGTTAATTTACGAAAAAAATAGCTGTTATTGACACATTACACGTCCTAAGGGATCCAAAAATATTAAACTTCCGCAATTTTCGAAAATTCAGACTTCTTGAAAATCGGAAACATGCCATCTTTACGAGCCTATTTGGCTCTTTGTAGGGAAGTTTTTGTGTTTTTTTGAGAAAATTTCGGTCGTTAAGGCTTCACATACAGTACCCCCAAAATTACATTCGTTTCAAATTAACGGAGCCTTTAATCGGGACAGGTCGATCGCGCAATATTCATTTCGGAGAAAAACGTACATAAGATTTTAAGTGAGCGCTATCGTTATTCAGACTGACGGACATTTTGGGAGGAGAAAAAACGTTTCATTTTGCATCATGAGACCTCAAAACTTGTATTTCCGTCCAAATCTCAACATCGATATTCCGCGAACACACATAGTTTTCTCTAAATGCATTTTTCGAAATTCCAAATGTTTGAATGAAATGTAATGACGCCATATAATTATGCGAACTTTAATCTATTTTAGTAAAGAATTTAAGGAAAATATTTGAAGCAGTTTTTTGAGAAAACTTCGCTCAAGTTTTCTTTTAATTAATCACGAATTCACAAAAAATTAAGTGAAAATATTCATTTTCATAAAATTATTCATGGCATTATTTAAAGATATAGTTTTGATAAGACTGAATTCAGAATAATCTCTATTTCGTTTAGGGATCGTAAAAAATTTGCAAATTTCGAAGTTTCCGATGCTTTATAGAAAATCGGACATGCGCTTGTCTTTATAAAAATACCTCGCTCTTCTGAAGAAAAATTTTTAAAAGTTACACAAATTGTTTCAAATTCGAGGAGATGCGTCACCATCCAGATCAATCAGAAGAAAACATTTTTGATGAAACGCTGTGTGACTTAGGCGCTTGAGTTATTGACAGACATACACACTTTTTGAGGAAAACATGCTGATTTGAAGAACCCCCTAAAAAGTGTATTTTGTCCACACCTTGACTAGGAGAACGGGTTAAGGCCGCATTTGGAAAAGTTTTTTTTCATTTAAATTGTTGCAATTTACAATCTGTTCCCAGAAAATATTAAATACAGTTTTCAAAATGTGTCTGCAAAAAATTAAAGAGATTTTTTCTGGAAAATACGAAAAAAAAAAATAACCATCAAACACTTAGTTACCAACCTTCCTAGAAATCATTGGAGGCATATTTTCCATCAGGGCTGAACAGCCTGCATATACAACAAAACTTTGAAAACAAAAATGATGAAAACAAAACGATGAAAACAAAAATGTCCTTCACAATTTACAGTAAAAATTTTCAAAATAATGATAAAATTATGAGAAGCTCTTAAAACAAGTAACATTAAAATAAAATAAGCATATGAGAGAGTTACATTCCAAGAGATTTACATTTCAATTTAAATACAAAAATACATGGTAGGTACTAAACTTTTATATCAATTGAATTTAGACTTAAGATGTTTATTTTTTTATGAGCAAAGATAAGTGTAAATGTATATTCATGCCAAGCATTTTAATCTCTTATGTTTTCACACCAAAAACATATTTCATAGGCATGAAAAATTATTTTTAGAATTATCATTTCTATACAGTAACTACTTATTTCAGGTAAATTTTTATAATTTTCCTGTTTACCACACATAATATGTAACCAAGTAACAGAATTCCTTAATAATTGAAAAACATTTATGATTAAAAACAAATCTGTTGGCAAATCTGCATAGATTTTAGTCATATAAAAATGATTTTCAATAGAATAATCACTTCCAAAAATTTTGTAATATAGATACAATTTCCCCCCCCCCCCCCATCTCTCTTTCTCTATTTTTCCTTTTTTTTTTTATTAGCATTGTTTTTCAATTTTAATCTTCTTATACTACCATTTATAAAATTAATTAACATTGTATTGTAATGTATTTGGTACGAAAATTGAATTTAAGTTCTGTATTGTATTTAATATTTAGAAAAATCTATATTGTACATTGTATGATTATGTATATTCTGACTTGCCATACATGGCTTATGCTGTGCTTGTGACAAATATATTATTATTATTGTTTTTATTATTATAGTATTTATAACAGTTGATGTAATTTTTAATATATGAATATATTGCAAATTCTATTTGAAAATTTCAAACTAAAATACTAATAAAAACTAATAAACTTATCCAGTGAATTAAACATAAATCCTAACAAAGAGATCATTCTTTCTCAATTTTTTTTGTTTAAAAAATTATACAGTAATTAGCCTATTTCCCACCTAGAACAATCTCTACTACTAACGATAACAGTTTGTTATAGGTGGTTATTTTATACAATACAGTGCACCACATACTTCTACAACACTTCAGTGCTGTTGCTCTTTCAAGAAATCCTGATAATCAGTGGGATCAGTCAGTCATAATCAGTACAACTTTTAGAATTTATAAGACAAAAACTGTAATAATAATAATTAAAAAAAATAATATTAATAATAATAACAACAATATTGCAAATGATGTTTGACTATTCAAAGAAATGATTACTCAAACCAGGACACAAACACAGATCTTCCGTGATACACCCAGTTACTCTAACCACATGAGCTACTGAGAAAGTAAACTCTTCGAACAGTCTTTATGGGTTAAGAGCTTCCACAATGGTCATTTTACATTTCTGTCAACAGTCAAACATAATTTATAACGTTAATTCTGCCAAGTAGGGGGTCGCAACAGTATTTGGCAATTGTGAAACAGGAAATATATTACCATGTAATTATTAAAACTTACAAATGAGACCTATTGATGAAATATATAGTTTTAATAATAATAATATAGTAAAATCCAAATAGTAAATGGGTTTAAATATCTTCACATAAAATTTTAATAAGAAAGTGCAAGTAAACTACAATATTTATAATCTCTTTTAATAAAAAGAAAACTCCAGTTTATAGTTAAAGAATGATCATAATAATGTTGAACTCCTCTATTAATACAAATAATGAATTTTATTGATATGAAATTCACAAGTGATAATCAAATAATTAATATGTTAGAATATTTTCAAATGAAGAATCGCTTCCCAATTAAACAAAGGTGCAAAACAGACATCCTATTAAGAATTCTTTAACTATCACAAATGCAATCCTTTCAAAGAACTTAAGACAAAATGAAACTGAGAAACTTCTGCACTTATAAGTTACATAACTATAAGATGTTAGAAAAATTATGCCTTATTTGTAATTTATTTTCTCCAAAACAAGTTTCAATTTATACAATAAACTATAACAATAAATAAATATATTAAGCAACTTAAGATAGCTGGAATTGTCTTTAAAATAATGATTCTGAAATAAACTTGTTTGCAAAATTATGAGAACATAGAACACAATCAAATCACTTAAAAACCTCATCACACATGTATATAGGGTGTACATTTTGCCACATAAAAAATAGAACATCCTAAACACTCTTTATTACAACTCTTCCCTTTCGTTAGCAGGCCCAATTAAAGGAGGAAAAGGATCAAGAACAACTAAAAAAAGTAAACATTTTGATACCATCTTTGAAACGATGGGTAAAATGCGAATACCAACATTTTAATTTGCAATGAAGTACACTCACCGAAACATAGAAATTTTGTAGCAAGCGGATCCCCTTCGTTGAAGAATATCATTCAACACGAATCACACGCATAAGTTCATGTGATTACCCACCTATACAAACCAACATGATGCATTAATGCACATCATGCTATTACAATAATATACATGGATATTAATAAATGGGATGCGCACTCACATTAATAGAAAGATTACGAACTTCCGAGTCCAGGACATCAAAATGCAACAAACAGGAACTGTAGGAATTGAAACATTTCAAGGAATCGTCGCGATCGCATAAAACATCAATAAAACAATTCGTGACAAGAGGGCACGCTTCTGTTGGCAATAGTCAAGGACATTTAACTGCAGAAAACACATTCAACAACGATTATGGAAGAATTATCGATCTTTATGATATTTTACATAAACTTCTCTGTGCGGATTTTTGTACATTCGGTCTCTTTTAACTTTATATTCTTGTAAAGTTCAATGTGCCGTGTACCATCACCGCACCAGCAGTGGTCCAGCACACTACAACTGGCTACAATACAATACTTGACAGAAAGAATTGATAGATGCTTCAGAGCAGCCAACCATGAATTGCCAAATTAGTCCAATCAATCCTCAGATTTTACGACAAATACTGATAGATTTTAAACATATTTATAAACTACAAAATGTGTAATTTTTTCTATAGATACAAATAAACATTTTTTTCTCTTTTTAAATATAAGCTTTGAAGAAAGGGAAAAAAAAACTTTCCGACAAAAGATTGCATTTTATTCTTTTGGTTATTTAGTGGTGGTAAAACAAGTCTGCTGTGGTCAGTTGCGGTTGTCCTCGTCCTAAAACGTTTTGAGGTTGCCAAAGAAGCTCGAAGATGCCCTAAATATTGCGATTTGTGCAGTTTTTATCGAGGGCGTCGCGTTGGTTTCGTGCTTCCTAGGTCTCAGCGTGTTGGAATCAGATAATGATTTCTATTATTATAATATCATTTTTAATATGAGTAATGGACTATTGGTGTATAAAGGCATTCAAAGTAAGGTGCGGAGTTTTTTATCGTTGATAAATAAATGAAATTAAAATTGGGAAGTTCATTCATCAAAACGAAGTGAAGATGACTATTAGAATCAAACTTCTTTCGCAAAATGAAGTGAATGATTGCTGGATCTTTGTTGCAACAAATTATAATACTTTGTATGTTTTAATGTTTCTCGGTAACATTTCAGCATGAATGTGATTTTTATATTATGACTAATTTTTCTCCATTATTTTTAAATTCGTTTTCAGATTTTTAGTTTGTTTTCTTGTAAACTTTTGAGTTTTAATGCATCTATATTGATATTTTGCATTGAGGGTGTATTTTGATTCATTCAGCTACTGGACATTAGTTGTGAGAAATGGTAGGATTTACTCAATTTAAAAAAATAAAGTGGGAGCAAGATAACCACATGAAAAGAAAATTAAACCTTGTCATGAATTGCATTTTCTCTACAAATTATTGAGCTAGAAATTTATTATCACTGTTCTTTATACAAATGAAAGAGTTGAGATGAAATAATGAATTTATGTGAAATAGATACGATGAAATATGATTATGGCTACTTCAAAAAAATGTGTGCATGCACAATACCTTTATTTTCATGTATGGAAGGTCTCTCAACATATTCGCACAAAATATAAAACACACTTGATCACAAATACCTTTCTTATGATTTTGGAAAACTGCAAAAACATTACACAGAACTTCTTGAATTTTTGCATTTTCTTAAAAGGTTGCAACACTTCAAAGTTCACTTTTGTGGATTTCTTTTTCACTTTACATTTTTTTGCCTCCCTGTTCAACACATGGCAATAATCTCTTTAATTAGGACACATGCGAAAACATATAATTAGTTTATTAGCAGATTTACTCTCAGTTCTTGTTTCATCAAAATGTGATCTTAATAATACAAATAAAAAACATCATTATTATTGCTGAAGTGTCTACGGAGCACGTCTATTTTTAGTTGATTTGTATCCTTCTCGTGGTTCAGATGTTTTTGAATTAGCCCGCAAAACATCTCCAGGACTAGGGTATGGGCGCATTTGGTATAGAGGTCCTGCAGCGGTTGTATCAGCTCCTGTTTTGGCTTCATTCTTTCTCTCAAGACCTGTAGACCATGTACCCCTAAAAATTTAAAAGACAGTAATCAGTGTTCAGCAGCAAAAATAATCTCACATTTTAGAACAAGAACTAATCTGCAGAAATATGAGAAAACCGAAATAAATGCTATGAGCAATAACCATTTTCCACTTAAAGACATTTTGACAAATAATGTGTGTTGGAAACATTGATTTGCAATATCATCTTGATCCAACACTGTTCCACAATATTCAGTTCCAACAACAATGTATATTTATTTTGTGTATACTCCACAATTATTTTCCCAAATTACTTTTTGTATTCTTTTAAAAAACCCACCTTGGAGTATCAGAATATGCTGCTGGATCCATGGGATCCAAAGCACCATCAGTATTGCCTTTCCAGCCTTTGCCTCGTGGTCTCTCTTTGTCTTCTCTGTGTCGATCTTCACCCTTCCTGTCACCTCCATCACGTTTCCTTTCTCGATCCTCCTTACTTCTAGAAGGTTTTCCTTCTTCATCATCACTATCCTGTAAACACATGATCACAATAACAAAATTCACTGATATAATGCTCATCACTAAAGACTGGATTTTCATGCAGTAAAACTCTAAAATGTGCAAAAACATGCAATAAAAAGATCAAGACTTTGCAAAACAGAGTTATTAGACTAAAAACTCCAGTTAACCCACTTTTGAATGTGATATTTAAGATGAATAAATATAATGTTAGTGTTTTTATTATAATTAATTTTGTGTATCTTGTTTACACAAAGCATATTTGACATTTTAAATATTATTCGCACACAAAATTAAATTAGCATAAAACCACACAAATGTAAGTTAGTTCGACAGTTAATTCAGACTTCAATTATCATAAATTTTAATATACAACTCCCCCAAAAATGAATTCAGCTCAGTCAAAAAATTGTAATTTATTTTCACTTCTTGCATTTACAATGGAGGGGGGGGTGTCTCACAAGCATTATGTAATTATTTAGGGGGAGTTCAATCGCCTGTTACAAGTGCGTTAAGAGAGAGGGGTATTCAAAATACTCCAAATTTGTGTTATGTAATTTATGGATAGCCCCAAACATGTAATTTCATGCAAAATATAACAAGTTCTAAAATAACATCCATTTCATGATTCAAATTTCTGTCAAGGTTTCATCCAATTTCCAGTTAGCAAATAAAAGATGCAGTAACATGGGAATCTGTTTACTCATCACAAATCGTTGTCGATAATTGTGAAATAATAAAACGAAATACAACTATCATTCTTCAATTATAAGTTCATTGAACAATGAAATAAACAATAAGGTTAGGATTTCCTTCACCCTCAATCATGCCTCTCTTTGGGCAAGAAGCTAAAGTGGAGAATTAGTTATACTTGCGTTGTTAGGTGAAATATGTCAAAGAATTAATTAGTTTTGAAAACATTTTCAACACTAAAACATACTTCAATGACGTTAGAAAGTACACGCTTTCTCACCCTTTTGCGTAATTTTGATTTTGAACGCTCTATTCCTTCTCTTCTTCTTTCATCTTCATGCCAGTCTCTGCGATCATCATCTCTACTACGTTTTTCAGCATCTCGTTTTCGCTCTTTTTCTTCTTTGTGTCTCTCTGGTCTTTCCACATTCACTTCCTACAGCAGAACAAATTTACAAAATTCACCAAAACAACAACAACAAAAATTACAAATTTTATGGTTTAATCTCCCAAGTTGTTGAGATTTTGTAGCTTCTAAACTTCAAGCACAATTTTTGTAATGTTATTGAACATTTTATTCTTCTGAACTGAAATTTTTTTAACACCACAATTATATCATAAGTTCTTACTGAGACAAGAGTGAAATGTAAAATAAAACAAAACATTGCAGAAAGTAAAATGACTTACCTCTACATCTTCTGCATCACTACCCTTTTCACCATCTGTGGTTGTTGTGGAATCCTTTGAAGGTAAAACTGCCTGCCGCAACATTGAAGCAGGTTCAGCAATTATTGCACGAGGATGGAGAGGTGGCAACCATGACACATAATCACTTTCATATTCCCAGTAGTAATGCCTCCCACTGAAAAATTGTGATATTCAATTGTTTCAAAGAGGAAGCTTGTTTTACACCATCCTGTTTTGCAACAGGAACATTTATGCTACTGAAACATGTCAGGGAAAATTCACTGACATTGGGCAAATTAATTATGCCTATGAGAATGGTTTTGTGGTGAAACCTTGGGTGCTAATAGAAAGGCTCAGAAGAACAAAGGACTATCCCATATGGGCATAGTTCTGAGATAATGAGGGTTTTACCTGAACTTTCCTAATAAAACTCAGTACATTTTATACTCTGAAACATGATACATCGCATATACGTCTCTAGGGTTTTAAATAACATATTACACTTAAAGAATCCTATTTGAAGTTTTATTTAACGCTAATAACACAATTTCACAAAAAATGTACTGAGTTATTAATTTTCTACTGAGCCCTTCAATTTGATACATCCAGTAATCTCAACATGATAACTGGATGCACAACTGCAATACTTTGAAGTGCTGAAAATCGTGACGGTCGTCTGCGGTGAATGTCTTCCTACAGACTTTCTTACAAGTGAAATGTGTCTTGTGTGTTGTTAGCGATGCTTACAATCGTCTCTTTCAAAGAAAACGCCACAATCAATCAGTTGTAAAGAACGCTAACAAACTGTAAACTAGATGTGTATGTTATTAGATGAGATATTTAGTAATTACTTTTATAGCATTTTTTTATGTTTTAGACTTTTACTTGTTATAAATCAATCTAACAAAATTATTAAAGATATGCAAACCAAGAACACTCTGCTCCGTTAATGTTAAAAAAGTTTCCAAGAAATGAAAGATTGGATTTTGTTTAAGTATTGTAGGTAAATTGAAAATTTCAAAGTATTAAATATTGATTGCTTTCAATTTTTTTTTAAGTTCTAGTGAACATGAAAGAGAATAAATTTTAAAATTGGAATGAGACCCTATTTCCTGCTATTTGGTTCTGAGGTAACTAGGACAGAACAGACGTTCCCCATCATGGGAGGTCAGTGACGATTTCTGAGCACAGAGTGTTGTCTCCAGTCTACTCAAAAGCTCACGGGATGTATCTCATTATAATTATTACTGTTGTGCAAAATACACTACAAATGCAATTGTTTTTTTCCCCCCTCATCAGGTCATAATTATGTTCCTGTAATTCATAAAAAAGAGAAAGAAAATCCATAATAGAAATTGAGATAATATAGATTTCTAAGAGAGAAAAACATCAACATTTTTTACCTTCCAGGATCGTACACTTCCATCCAAGTTATAGGAAGAGGGTATTTCTGCAGCATTTTCTGCTTTAACCTCTGGTATTTGGTATCTGGTTCTGCATGTCCTACTCCCCACTTTTCTTTGCAGAAAACTGTACATTCATGATAAATGTTATATTTATTTGGGCAGCCTGGATGTCCCTAGAATCAATTATCAGTTGTTCCAATTAACAATTGAGATAGTTGCATCAGTTACTGATAATAATAACCAAATACAGTAAAAAATGTCAATTTAAAGAAATTTTGATTAATTGTATCAGACAGTGAGTAGGACATATGTCATTTTCTTCTCCTTTTGAATGAATTAAAAAAAAAACAAGACTTCATTAGTGATACAATAAACAATTCACAAATGCCATGCAAATTGCTTTTCCAATGGAATTTTGACATAAAAGTAGAAAAAGAATATTAAACAACTAATACAAATGAAGTTCCAATCATCTGACATTTTAATAACTGCCCCCCAAGTGGACCAGAACAAATCTTCAAAACTCGATTTTTCTGTAGATGAATTAAACTTCTGCAATACTCATGACCTATTTAATTTTTTGCCCAATTTATTGCCCTTTGTTCCATTGGATAGAAAAATGTCCATGATGACATGTCATATTCAAGAAACTAAAGACAGAAAAAAACCCATAAAAATTATGAAATCAAACACAAAATTATTTCAGACACAAATGAAGCTTACGATCTGGTTGAAGAGAAAGATATTGCTTTGCCTCGTAATAGTTTTTATAATATGCAATTGCTTAAAAATCTGAATCAATTCTCATACCACTTCAAAATTTTGAATTTAACTTGCAATCTACAATAAATGTCAATTTAATACTTCAAGATCTGATTATTTTTATTAATAAAGTAATATTGACTTGATCATCATATTTAAATGTTTTAGACCACAGAACTTGCTGCTTTATAGTCTAAGAGAACTGTGGTAAATATGTTAACATTAAAAGACATTCTTACATATTATACATCACATCAATTATATCATAATTATTCAAATATTTTTTTAAATCTTTTATCACTATTCACAACTACTTTTCTTAAAAAACTTTCTCTAAAATTACACTTTATTCTTATCCACACTTTACCTTCGTATTTTCAATCATTCCTACTTTTAATATTTCATAATGAGACCACATGACATCAGATGTTATTTCATTTCATACTGTATTAATTAACAACCAGACATTAAAATAGTAATTAATGTTTCTCATTCATCTGACATTTGTTGTAAACAGTAATAGAGCAAAGGTGGATTAATTTTCCTCCTGTATTTTTAATAATTTCATCTCTAATTGTTGATGTAGTGAGGAATTCAGTGGGATAATGAGTGAAATCACTAGTGATTATAAAAAAAACTGTGATTTATTCAACTCTGCCCCTAGCAGGCATCAGCTGTTGATTGTTTCATCCAATCGGGCTTGAATGTCACCATGGTGACGTCACAGTAGCAACAAAAGTTGGCTCTGGTTATAGTGAACTTGGAAATAGTGAACCCTCGGTTATAGTGAAGTTACTGGTCCCATTTCACTAACATAAGCTTCACAAAGTTCGGTAATAGTGAACCTGAACCTCGGTTTTAGAAAATGTAACAATCTGAAACAAATTCCAACGTTAGATATCTTTAAAAAAATATGTCTGCCAAAGGTCATAAACGAAGAAGTGTCCCCTGAGCTGAAGGTAGAAAACCCAGAACTGGGACCTTACTGATGACTTCATGGCACTCAGTTTCACTGCAGAAACAAAAAGGCTGTGAGACAGTGGACAATGCAGAATCAAGTATGGAGAGAGCATGAACTCTAGAGAATAAATTAAAATTACGAAAGTAAAATATACGAAGGAAGGAATTAAAAATTATTGATTTTGTTATGGACATATAAATATACGGAAACTTGCAGTTCTTGTTGTTTAATATTTTGTTGTAGTATATAAATTTGATTTTATTTTGCTATATTAATAAATTCAATCATTGTGGTGAAATTCTATTTAGTTAAGAAATCATCAGATAAAGTGAGCCACAAATGTTGTCCCCAAAAGTTTAGTCGACAACATAAGCTCCCAATTGGATGAAACCGTCAACAGGTGATACCTGCTAAGGGCAGAATAAATTGCAGTTTATGTTCCTTTTCATCCAAAAGAAGTTACTGAAAAGGTGGCACTGCTTCTAACCGAAAAAACAAAATACATAGTTGAAATTATACAAAAAAGGTGTAATCTTAAAAAAAATATTCAAGATTACAATAAGAAAGTTTTGTCATTAATATTATTATTATTACTATTATTGCTATTTTGAGAACTTATAACAAATACAAGCTTTCTTTAGTGTGCATAATTTGCTCAATGTTATTCTCCATGTTAACAAAACATTGGCATCGAAAAGCACAATGAAAATAAAATAAATATCGAATTTAGAACTTCAAAGAGGAATGAAATTTAGGTGTATTCTATGTCAAACGAGTCAATGTCCAGCAGTAGCAAACCTCAGTGTAAAATTGTTAAAGTTTACATTTGAAATAAAGTTTTCTAGTATTGTTAAAATTTACTACATTACACTCTGTAAACTGTTAATAATTAATAAATATTTGAATACATAACTTTTTCTTTTCATTTTCTCTGATATTCCTAAGGAAAACATGATTATGAATCCATAATAACGCAGGTTTTGTTGTGAACCTCATAATAAAGGTCTTCAAATACTACTACATCACTACAGATAAAAATAATGCAACACTGGCGTTATCATGGAGTAATAAGAGTAAACCACCAATTTTAACAACCATTGAGTGATTGACATGTATACAAGTGATCGATTAATTACATACGTAATACATTACGTATAAACTGACATAACAAAATCAAAAAGAGGAATGACAAGCAATTCATAATGACTGGCATGCATTAAGAAATTGAACAGTCTACCATCCATTAAGGTCAACGGATACAAATAAGCTGCAGGTGAATAAGCAATCATATTTACATAAAATGTATTTTTATGAATTTCTCCTGTAAGAAAGTGGTATTACAAAAAGTACTGAATGACACACAGTTGATATTACAAATAATGGTCTTGATCATACAAATTTCAACCGTGACATTAAAAATCATTACCACCCAATAATATCAACTCTTCTTCTGATACTTTTAGTAATTAAATACTGCCCTTTTGCACTTTAGGCCCTGATCAGCCAAAATATATTCTGGCCTACTGAGAATAAATACCTGAAAATACATTCTGGCCTATTTGAAATAGTTAAAACTTTTAAATACAATTAATTGTTTTGAAAACTTGCTACAATATACATAATAATACAAACCAATAATTTTAATTCATTGTCGCTGCTATTGTCACCTGCTTCACTGTTATCATTGGCATCATTGGAATTTCCTTTCCTAGGCGTGTCATAATCTTCTGCTATGACTTCTTCCTCAACAGGAGGTGGCAATACATCTGGAACTTTATCTAACACACCAGAAATGAAGTTGACTTACATAATATCAAGTTAATGCCTATTCTAGGGTTACCAGATCATCAAGAATGGAAAAGAAATCTTAACTTTAAGATTAAAAAAAAAAAAAAATAGAGAGTACATTTTATTGTTAGTTAGGAAAGACAATTGTGATTTTACATTCTATAATTTTTAAATATTTCAAATAATAATTCTTTACTTCTCTGATTTCAATGTTCTGAAGTAGGCTTACAAACAATTTTCATGTTTTATAAAAAATTCTTATATTTTGTTGCACTTTTTTGCAAATTCAGAGTAAACTTTCAATGTAATCAGTAAAAGCAAGAATCCTTCATTATTGATTCAAAAATCAAATTATTTCATGAGAGAGTTTACTTATCAAAATAGCATTTATCCATTAAAGGCATTAAATGAGATACAACACAACATTTCAAGTACAAATTGATTCCATTATCAGCGGCAAAAAATCCCACTTGTGTGTTAAAAGTTCATCACAATACCAAGCTTTGGTAAATAGAAAAAATGTTTTTTTCCCCCAAAAATGATACAATATGTAATGTTGCCTTGAAGGCATTAAATGTTCATTTAACCTTGTACTATATCTGCAATTTACAATCAAGTACTATACCTGGGGTCTTTTTGGACCCAAACTTTACAGACAATTGGAATTGGTAAACGTGAATGTGTACGGCAATATACTAAGTGTAAATAATGTTTTTTATATAACTGTACATTTTATAAATTATTTTCAATTATATTATACATATATATTATTCAAATTAAATATTTCATATCAAGAATAACTTCTACTGTACGTAACCTCCATTGTTGATACATGATGCTTCAGAAAAATTTATCATAGTTTGTGAATGTTATTTCGTGATAAATCAAATCTTGACAGTATCACGCACATTTTTTGAAGTTAATGACAAGATATTTTAAATGAGATTGGGAAAATAACAGGTTGTTCCTTAAGTCAAATCACCCTCATGTAAAGAAGAAAAATTAATAACTCTCGAATAAAATTTGGAAAGTATGTTACAGTGGTTTGGTAGCTGCATAACAAGTGCACGAAGGCATATCCACAAATCTGAAATTATCCTGCAAATATTCAGCAAATTATTAACAAATAAATTATGATGGGGTCCAAAAAACCCAAGATATGGTACAAGGGTTAATGCCTTCATGGATAAATAACTACCTTCTGAAATAATTTGATTTTTTAGTGTCTCAAAATAACTAAGGATGCTTGTTTTACTTTATCCTTATGAGATATGGACTGACACTGGCAACATTTTCTAAAAGGCAATTTAAATTTTAAATGATAAATCCTTTTCAAAATGTTTTATTTTCACTTCATAGATATGAATCATGGTTCAGATATAATCATTAAAACTGTATATAGTGAGAACCTGAAGATGCCTTTTACTAAACAGTGATATATTTAATTTGGAAAATAAATAAAATGTTCAATAAGATATATATTATCAAGGTTAAAATTCTTGATACAAATTGTGAATATAGTACAATAGAGGACCCCACTGAAAAAAAGGACACATAAGAGGTTACCTCCTTAAAAGAGTACACCTGGTAACCCTAGCCTATACATGTTCTTTTTTTCAAACTAATAAATATTTTAATGCTAAAAACAATTACCAGCATCTTCTCCGTGGATTATTCCTCTTTTGGCTAATCGATAACGTAAAAACTGCGGCAATGGCATTTTACAGCAAGTTTTCTCACTTTTCTCGCACTTCAAAGAAATATTATTTACATAAAACACATATGATAGTTTATTATATAGTTTTCATAACTATATAACCTCTTTCTCAAATCGTGCTCAATTCATGATTGTTTTGTTTTAAAACAGCGAAAGAAGACCCACACGGGCCACACCAATGCAGCCATCATAACCGTTTCAATATGTGTTGAAGATATTACAATATTAAAATGTTTGTCATGTTCAATTTTTTTATAGACCTTATTTGGTTTATTTGGACTCTACACGTCGTTATGTAATGAATACATTATGATGGCAATTTAGGAACTATAGCATGCCGGCTTTCATGATAACTTTTGGTAGATTGTTAGAACTGATCATGTCTACCAAAGAGCGTGTATCAAAAATAGTAGACACTTGTTTATACTCTTGTTTATTCTTTGGTTATGAGTTGAAATCGCAGCAAGAGCGAACTGAGAGTAGTGGAGAGTATTTCAGAGAGTATTTACAGCACCACGCAGCGATATACTTTTGTAGGGAAACAGCGAAATCAGCCAGCGCGGGTACGAGGAGTTCCAGCTTAGTGGAAAATTCAAGCATGGCAGGTGATAGGAGTAATCGAGTGCCCGAAGATGAAGCAAATGGGGATATTGGAGGAGATTCGGACGATGTCACGCAAGAGAAAGCTCAGAAGAAAACCGCGAAATATGATAGTGGAGCTGCGGATCTTGAAAAAGTTACTGATTATGCAGAAGAAAAAGAAATTTGTTCTGCCGATTTATCAGGGGTAAATAACCAAGACTCTATGTATTTTAGATTGCTTTGATTTTGCCCAATTAATAATTGTTGTGTAAATTTAGGCCATGACTATTATCGGTGATAGAAGAAATAAGGAAGCTGCTGAAAAGATGGCCAAAGAACGTGAACTTCTTAAAATTTCCATTAAGAAGGAGGATGTTGATCTAATAGTAAGTACTGTTTGTGGGATCGTATGACATGTAAAAATGTGGGATAATTTGTTGGATCAAAAGGGTGCTGTATGTTTGTATCTTGCAATGTGTGACTGTAGAGTAGTGATAAATTGAATGTGAGTGCAAGAGCTTCTTTAGTTCTGATCTACATATGATAATAATACTAATAATAATAATTTATTAAGTCACATATAATTACAATTGTGTATGACGAGTCAAAGTGATGTTTTGGGTGGAGAGAGTGAAGTTACATTACTGTCCAGAAGCAAAGCAAGGGGCGATCTCAGCATTTGTTCAAAGGACCATGGAAACAAAAACCTGATCGAGGTGGGGTCATTAGCCTAGCAATTATCCTATTACAATAGGTCAATTGCCTACTGGGCAATTCCATTTGTCACAGACACACATTTGAACCAAACAGATCTAAATAAGAGGTATTTTTAAATTGAATATTGATGACCTATATTCACCACAGATAGAGGTTATAGGCATTACTAATAGACATAGAACTTTGATATTTTTATTTATTGACTGGATGTAAAAAATATATTCTTCATGTCACAGACACACGCAGCAAAAGTGACTTAAATGCAACCTATCAAGGAAAATTCCAAATTCCTGCTAATGTGAATTATTTAGATCCAAAGTAAAAATATAACACAATTAAAGGAAGACACATTTAAGAAATAAAGGCAAAATCAGGATGTTAACACTTTTATTTTTACCAAAAAAAAATTTCAAAATTTGTCACAGACACACACAGTTCAATAATAATCTGAGAGGTCATTATCAAAACTTAAATAATTGCATCTTAGTGACTTTGTAGGCTCTAGTAAAGTACTGGGAACATTTTCATTGTCATAATCATCATTGTCAGGCCAGTAAAATAATTTCTTACTCTCGTTGAAACGAAGAAATTTGACACAGGGTGAAAAGTTGTTGTCAACAGATAATATTTGATCAACATAAAATTTTATTATCTTTTTTACTTGATAGGATACAAGTACCCATCTTCCTACTTCCACATTCTTTGAGGAAAATTTCATTGGTTTTTGATGACCAGTTATAGAAATTGGTGTTCTCTCTTCAGCATTTGTTTTCATGGAGAAAATTTCTAAATCTGTGTCATCAGATGTCATCTTACATATCACTTTGTATGGTGAAACACTTTGAATGCATTATAGTTGTCGAAGCCTAGGTATTGAGCAAATATTTTGCCAATTTTCATCAAGTGACAGTTTAATGTTTTCAATTTTTTCTTCTGGAACAAGCACAATTTGTGTTGTGGACATTCTTTTGCATTCTACAGAAGTCTTCAGCATTCTGGATGTGCACTTTTCCAGTCCTAATCTTGCACCACACTAAGTGCTTTAACATATCTCTAGTGCTATCGACTGCACCATTCCCATGTGTGTTTGCAAAAAAATATTTTCAACATATTGAGCAGTGTGATGTTGCAATTACTGAATTTCTGCTTGAAATGTTGTGCTGCACCATCAGAGAATATTTCAACAGAGTTTTATGAAGGATATTTTGACCTCAAAGAATTAAGTACAGCATGAAGGAAGACATGGGTTGAGTATCATTTATTAAATGTATTCATAAATTAAATTAAACACCTAAAAATCCACCAATGTAAAATATCCCCTGTGAAGTTTAAAATATTTAAGACCATATATTTTATCAATACTTAAAGAATTACATACACTTTTAAAAAATTACAACAACAATTACAACAAATTATCTTTTGTGTGTCTGTGACTTCATGCTGTGACCCATAAGGCTGTGTGTCTGTGACTCAAAACTAAATCACTTGCAATGGTTCTTTTGCCAACATTTTTTGTCAGACATAAATAGACTTTGAACTTGCTTTGCATAATATATTTTATGTCTTTGAAAATTTATGGTTGTTGAGTAAAAAAAAAAAAATACCTTTTCATGTCACAGACACACATTATTCTACACAATTTTCAAACTCGTCATAATTACCCATAATATATTTTTAATATATCTAGCACTTTATTGTCAAATCTAGAGGGTTCAAACTAGAGATTTAATAACTTAAACATAGCTTACCTTGGTAAATAATGCAGAAAAAACTCTGAGGAAAATTGCTTTGAAACAGTAAAGCCAAAAGTAGCATGAAACTGTTCATTGTCAGGCCTACTGATCACATTTTGGTGTACAAAATACCAACTTTTATATTTAAAAGTTAAATTTAGACTTTTCTAAAGACATTACATAGCATTCCATAATTACTTGAAACACTTTAATTATTTGTAGTGTAGTTGACATTTACATGGAATTGCCCTACTACAAAACTTCGGGATACAAAAGGAAATGCACATTCCCATGAAGATCAGTGTCAGAACTGAAGAAAATGTTTCTCTTTAACAAGGAAATTTTGTAAAACGTGTTTATTAATCATTATGTATTCATAAGGCATGCTTATTGAAATTTATCTGGTGTATTAAGCCAAGTTCCAATAACAAAACTTATTAAGCTATGTTTTGAATCAAAAGAAAAATATTGTAGGTGTATTTGAACTACACAGACTTAGTTCAGACAATTCATTTTACAAGAATGTAATAAGATTTGTAGATTTGAAATATAATCTTCAACCATTTCCTTGCCAGTGAACTTCACATTTTGTTAAATTTAATTTATGAACTAATATACATTTATTTTATGAATATTTTAGAAATTGTTTCTGTATTTCTATTCCTTTGTGGTTCTGTACTTTTGCTTATGTTTTTCATAAGATATGTGATTATCAATTAATTTTATCATAGATTGTTCATTTTCCAAGCTATTTTCATTTCCATTGTAATTTTTCATTTTTAGCTTGAGAGGTATTAGTAATGTGTGGATTTCATTTTACAGATGAGAGAAATGGAAATTTCCAGAGGCCGTGCAGAACGTACTTTAAGAGAACACCATGGCAATGTTGTGGAGGCTCTGGTTTCTCTAACAGATTAAAGGCAGGTTTTTGTTCTGTCTGCCATCCTTGTAATAACTGTTATTCTATGTGTAAATGATTCCAATTCAAGTCCTGTATCATTATTTTCAATAAACTTAATAAGACCATAGTAAATCTCTCCTTCTTTAAAAATGAGATGAAATTTATAAAATAAAGATTTACAGTAAATGACTTCCATTTGAAACTTTTGTAGCTATAAGTCATGATAATAATTACTAATGATTCTTTCTTTCTTAAAGATTAAAAAAAATTGTAAAATTAAATGAAGGACAAATTGATTCTTGAACACTAATTTTAGAGTTGTAAGTTATTTTGTGAAATACTTTTTATAATTGAGCTATTTATGTCAAAAATAATACTAGTGTGAAACTGACATTTAAGATGATGAAAGATGCATTCAGCAAGACAAGGGAGTGCTCAGAGTTTGTTGTAAGGTGTACAGATCAAGGGAAACTAAATGAAACCTAATGGAGAAGTGTCATTGAGCCACATATTGTTAACAATGTTTGTTAGGTGTAGAAATACAGTAAAATTGGTTGCTTTAAGTAATCTGAAATTAATTATATTTTATAGTTGTGTTGACTTGATGTTTTCTGATAAGAAAAAAGTTAAGTTTCGTTTCTGACTCAACTATGATGCAATTCAGCCATACGAAATTGTAATCGTAATATTAAAAAAGAAAAAACACTATTTCCAGTGTTCTGGAGAGAACTTGATATTAAACAAGTGTGTTATTTTGTATATCTGTATTAATTTACAATTTTTTGTTTTTAAAGTAATTCATGAGAACCTGTGATGAATGTTTTGGCTTATAATGAATATCCAGCATTGTAGTTAGGGGTTGGCAAGGCGGGCTGCTGCCGGGGGCTCAAAGCTCAGGAGAGCGCACTTCGCATTCCCACAGCCTGCGGGCTACTGGGTATAGGTACACAAAATTAAAACATAACTCACATAAAAAAAACTTGCACTTGTTTACAATAGGCCCGCGCACAGTGTAGGAACAGCACCTCCAATTTAAATCACAAACTTTGTACTGTACCCTTAAATAAGATATAAGGATACAGTACAGGTACAAAAATTTGGGTAAGGTTTGTGGAGGGAAAAAAGTTGTTGTTTTTTTTTTCCCTACAGATTTAAAAGAAACAATAACTAAAATACAAAGATGATTTAAATGCCCACAAGTTGTTTTCTTAAGCAAATTACATTGCACTTCTTAATTACCACAAATATGGCTTAGGAACCAGGCATTACACTTAACCTAGCATTGTCACTATCTGTAACTTTTGCCAGGTGTGAAAAAGATCTTTCAGCAAAATGAAATAAATAAAAAAGTATTTATGAGCACAGATTGGTCAAGAACGTTTGAGTAATCTCACTATACTATCAATTGAGTATGGCATTGCAAAAAGTATTTATGAAGACCGTATCATTGACAAATTGGCCTTAGAAAAAGCCAGAAAAATAAACTTTTAAGAGATAATATAATGCCTAAATGAATGAACTCCAATTGTATTGTTTCCCTTCCTAAATAAGAGTAAGAACTAATTTTATACTTCAGTGAAATATAAATTATATTTTCAAAGTTAATCTTGCCAGTGGCGCTCATGACCCTATCTATGACTGAATATCATACTATATTTCAGCCTTTGAGAAAGTAGTGTCAGGATTGTACATTAAAATAATTATTCAGTTAAGTTTTATTTGTTGAATTTGATTTGTCCAGTTTCTGTTGATTTCTTGTAACGTGCTTTGTTAGTTTTGCTCTTCAGAACTGACCTTAAAAATATTAACTCTAGGACGCCCAGCCTTTCACTAACCCCTCTAACACCTAAATGGTGTATAAATTTAATATTATTCATTATTATTTAAAAAATTAATTTATTCATTATATTTTAATGCTTTAACATTGTTTACATGGAAATAAAGTGTACAGGAAGGTATATAAACACTGAAGGAAGTACAAATAACAGAATCACATTATTTGAACAATACCTATATACTCGTTTATATATTATAAATAAATTTCCATCGAAAACAAACAAATGAAAGTACTAGGCAAGTTTACTTAATTTTAAATGAATATATCCATGAAAGTATTCATATTTATTTAAGTTCTGAATAGTTCATCCTTTTACGCAATTGACACATTTGTATTAAAGTGTGCTTGTGCATTTTCACCAAATCATTTTCTTTCTTACAATGCACTTAAAGCTAGGTTTATTACATTTGCAGAATTTGAGTATTTGACATTTCCTCCATCTTGATGTCATTTCCTTCTTAATGTCATCACTATTGCCTTCATTATCATGTGTTGTCCTAGGATGTGAGCGACTCTTCAAGTACTCAAATCGTATTTCTTCTGCAAGTTGCAGAAGAAATTTTTTCTCTCTTCTTTTTTCACTCCTCCCCCCAGTAATGGACCTGAATAATACACAGGCAATTCTTCCAGATAGGTCAAGGATATTGCAAAACGAGTATACAGGCCATCTTCTTGAAGAAGCCTTGACAGAATACCGCCTGACCATTTTGTTCACTATGTCTACCCCAAATTTTGTCTTATTGCAATAACTAACGGTTTCAGGAATTCTTTCGTGATTTGTATCTTCAGCAGCAGTAGGATGGAGAGAACTCATTACCAGGACATTTTTTGCTTTTTTCCTTGATAAATCGTTAGGGAAAAAATCTTGTTTCAAAACTTTTGTTAAACAGAGAGGGGCCTTGGAAGTCTTCACTGCAGATGTTATTTCCCATCTCATGCTATTCACAGCTCCCGTGATGGAAATTGACTTCGCTTTCAATTTCTCGGCAGGATGAAGGTAAGTGCAATAATTATCTGTAGTGCCATTTCGGGCTTTAGAAAGAAATGGGATGCAGGTCTACATAATCAGAAAATTTTTGGGTCCATGCATTATCCTTACCAAGCTAAGAGAAACTACTGAGAACGTACTTAGTATCAACATCTATTACTAACCAATATTTTTGCCTTTATTAGGGAGGTGTATTAAGAGTTAATACAATTACAGTTATAATAAATTGGCAGTAATAATTATAATACATAATAGACTGTGAATTTTCATTTTCAACATCTGAAGAATCCATATCATTACCATTCAATGATGCATCTACTACTTCACTAGTTGTTTGTGGTAAAAACTCATATGAGTCATCAGAAAAAAGTTCACCTCCATCTGAAAGATCATCAAGAACTCTGAAAGCAACTCTTCTTCACATAAATATCGTTTCCAATTCACCTCCCAATCACATGTACATAACTGAGTTTTGGAAGTGAATGACAAAATAATTTTTATTATGACCATTGTTGTTCATATTTGTACTCGTTGGTTATTATGGCCAATGCTATATTATGATGTGAATAATGTAAAAAAGTTCATTGTTTATCATTTAGTTAACTTCAATAGTCATATTACCTTCAAGGGGTCAATATGACCCCTCTGGGCGTGACGGGTAAAATGTTATATAACTCAAATTTTATTATAGGAAAAGGGCGAATATTTTAAATAATGAATGTTCCTTCAAAACAAATAAAAGTCGTAACAGCAAGTCTTCCATGAACCGTCCTATGACAAGCAGATAAGATTTCAAAAGAGAAAAGTGTCAATTTGACCCCTCTGGGCTTTCTAGTGTTAAGACCTAAGGTCTTAACCTGCCCATTTTATAACACGCGTGTGTGCGTGTGCGATTTCAATTCAATCATTCTGGTGCTCATACAATTGCATACAATTTCAATCATTCTGGTGCTCAAAGAAATATGTCTGGTGCTTATTTTATTTTTGGATTTTTTAGAATCCTAATGTATGAAAGGGGTATGACAGGGCAAGAATTGCTGTGAAACCTGCTCCTATGGCCACACCAAATAAGGGGATACTTCTATAAATAGTCATTTTTTCATGGAACCAATTGATTTTGCCGCACAAAGGTGGTGGAGATATTGTTGATTCAATATTTTCTTGCAGTGGCATATGTTTTTAGATTATTTAGAACATTGACATCTAGAGTCGCTTTCCTGGCAAGGGATGTGCTTCTGTTTCAGGTAACAAAGATGATTTTATTAAAATATTTGTGTAAACGTGTCTATGAAATAACAAGTTTGTGTTATCTATTCCACAGCCCTTTCCTGAAATTTGCTCACTCTTGCTTCTCCCCTTTACGAACTTGTCAACAGTCCATAGAGCATGGTGCTTGAGTGAAACTGATGTGAAGATCATTTTGTACTTCTTAATGGAACAGTCCTGAGTACAAAATAGGAATTGTGTTTTAAAGTATAGTTTATTTGTGAGTTTGGTTGAGGGATGACAGTAAGCGAGTTTCACCTGTAAGAGAATGAGTGATGGATGCTAGCTGGGAGGATTCTAAAAAACAACAAAAAGGGTTCCAGAATGAAAATTTGTTAACATGTTTAAGTGGGGATGATATAAATTAATAACAAAAAGAATGCTTTTAGGAAGTTATGAAATCTGTGCAGCTAAATAGAGATGTAAACTTCTTAATTAAACTACTCTATTTGATGTTTTGGGGATAACAGTTAATAAACTTTATGTGTGAAGAAATTTATCTGTATTTTATAAGTCAAATGTAGTTTGTAGTTAAGTGTAATTTGTAATTTAATGTAATTAAAATAATGTAACAGGAAACACGTTTCGTAGAGATTTTCTCAATTTGTCCTTCTCGTAA
The DNA here is from genome assembly GCA_031308135.1 of Acheta domesticus. Taxonomy (NCBI): domain Eukaryota; kingdom Metazoa; phylum Arthropoda; class Insecta; order Orthoptera; family Gryllidae; genus Acheta; species Acheta domesticus. Next base: position 245,080,515 of record JAHLJT010000631.1, read on the forward strand.
CCTCATAACCTTTGATTAAGTGGCCATCTCCATTAATGGCTAATTTTCGCAGGAGCCATTAATGACTGCTTGAGATAGATTTCACTGTATTGTATTTCTTCTTCTTCTTCTTAAAAAGTCTAAGACTAGTTCCTTTCCAAGAATTAAAACGAGTCTTTCCATCTTCTCCTTGGTCTACCAACTTCTCTCCTTCCCCTCGGCCTTTCGTCTCTAGCAATCCTCACAATTCTTTTCTCCTCCATTCTCTCAATATGATCGTTCCATTCCTTTCTTCGGTCTGTATTGTATTTAAACATACTTATTTTTTACCTCAAACTGAAATAAAATCCTTTTACTTCTGAAGAGCAGTGAATGAGCATTAAGTTCGATATTTCTGGGATCGACCGTGTGATTTATGGGCAACAAATTGGTTTCTGAAAAATTATTTAGTTTTCTTAATGGTTAGCTTTGTCCATGTCCAAACAAAAGTGCCAATGTTGTACTTCACAGCTATATCTCTCCCAAATTTTTCCAGTTATGAGAAGCAATGTAATGTTCTTTAAAAACATTAATATATTGAATTTTGGAAGAATTTTCACAAATTGGATGAAGAATTAGTAGGATACAATTTGCAATGTTATAATATTATGTATCCGTCATAAGTAAAACAAGAAAGTACATGAGGACGAAGCTCTAGTTTGATTTTAAAATTGAAGTTGTAATTTAGAAATATTTTCTTTCAATGTCATAATTTTTTTGATTTCTTTTTTAGTTTTGTCATCATTTACTATTCAAGGCATTGAAGTATTTTAAATTTTGCTTTTATGAAGGCATGTAATTATTTCACTTGTGTGTTCATGAATAGTTTCTTGCTCTGAGAAGGGAACTAATGTCGTAATAAATGGATTTGGAAACTAGTGAGTTGAATGTAAAAGGTGTGTACTTCTTCTTTGTTATATCCATCACTCAGTGACTCAAGGTGAAGTTATTTGTAACGGAGGATATTATTTTCTTTTTGTACTTAATGGTTTGTTGATTCTTCTTTCTATTTTGTAATCTTGCTAATTTTTTTACAGCTTTAGTGTTGTAAAAGACTACAAATGATAAAAATAGTACACAAGACAATAATTAAGAGATTGGACTATTATAAAAATAAACAGTTCGTTTATTACATAATATTATTAACATAGTATGAATATGAATACTAGTTTTATTTATTGCACCTTATGATTTAAATGAATAAAAAACAATAACATGAAATTATTTTCTCTCAGAATTATACATATTGTAATTGTGAAGTGAAAGAGCTTTGCCATCAGTCTTCATTTTTATACTTAAAATACTTTCCAGGAATTATACTGCGATTTCTCTAACTTTGCCCCCTCAAGGCCCATCTTCCGCGATCACACCGCATTTCGCGTCTTTCTCGGTCTTGCCGGTAGAAGTCACATGATCGCAAGCACTGCTTGATACGGTCGCGATTATGGGAAATCTACCGGAACGACTGAGAAAGACGCGAAATACCGTGACATATTTCATCGCAAAGATGTGATTTGAGGGGCAAAGTTAGAAAAATCGCATGTACATCAAGAAAAAAATATGAATAATTTCTGAAACCTTTTTCTATCCACTATAATTATAATTTTAAAACCTAGTGCCCTTTATATTTTTTTAAATTTTTAATGCACACAATAGAGGCAGAGTGCTTATCAAAACTTCAAAGATTTTAATTCTTAATGCCAATATTTATTTCAACAAAATATGTGGGGAGACGTTCATTATTGCACCAACATATCCACTACTTTGTTATGAGAGCAAGACGAAGTGCAAAAACACATGTACTAAATCGATACTGTGACTGACATGAATAACTACTTTCAGCCCTCATAAGAATATTGAAGTGTGAGTGATCAAAATATTGTTTTTATTCCTGTCACCTGTGAGCCAGGAAGTTAGAAAATATCGAAATTTTATCAAACTTCGCACTCCGAAGTACGTAATTCGAAATACATATTTTTAATAACAAACATTTCTCGAGTCATCAATGCCGCAAACATCACCACCCGATCATTTTCACAGCTTTTGGTTGTCCGTACATGCCCTATGAGAATATACTTTCACAGATTTCAGAAAATATTGATAAAAGGATTCTGTACCAGTTACGGTTTTTCAGGGGAGGGAAAGGAGAACTGAAATCGTCACATATTTTCTTCTTTCAAATGTGATTACCAAAAAACGGGAACATTTTAATTGTATTTTCGAAACATTGTTTTTAGTTGATAACTATGAGGAAATTTACTTCGAACGAGTTTTAAATATTGCCAGCTTTCCACTTTCTAAATCTTTCTGAGAAGGAGCTATCTGTCTTTCCTCACGACCCGTATCGCACGGCGTTCCTTTCGATGAGGAGAGGAAGTGTTTTTGTTTGCCAGCATTATAATCGACCTTTTCTGTTGTAAGAAATCATTCATAAAAGGTCATTTTACGGCACTAATGATGATGTATTAGATTTTACGGCACGATTGATTGCGTCATCACAAATTGAGCCAATCGTAGCGACAGAATCGTGGGAAGGTAGCGGTGAACGGACCCCCATTTTCTCGCACAGAAGTCAAATACCCGAGACGTCACAAGAAAGTGTTTCGCAAAATTGAGTTTGATTCTCTTATAAATTTGTAATGCTGTTATACAAAAAAAAGCGTATGCGATTCGTTTATAATGTTGCTTAATGGAATCGTACAGCCCAAGAAGATCGTCTCTTGAACTGCCGTCTACATGCGTCTCTTTGAACGAGATCAACGCGTTACAGGAAATGGGTGGGTAGAGCAGCTATTACGGTGTAATTGACATCATGGGCTGGCCATCCGGGATAAATGAACTCTCTCTCTCCTTCCCATCGCAAGTCTACGCATCTAATGTAATTTGCTGTTTCATTTGTAGTGTATGTAAATGGCTTCTTTATCTTTCCTTCTCTGAAGAAAAGTGCTCGAGCCTCCCACTGCTGTGGGCGCTATTTTTGTAGGTTAAATTGAAAGTTTTAACGCTTAAATTTAAATTCAAATAGTGCGTATCTCATTAAAATCTCTAGCTGTAAAACTCCTAAAACTGACGTTTTATTTATCATTGTCATTTTGACATTACTTTTTACATATTACTTACTACATATTTTACCAATAGGGGAATAATATATTGGGATATACAAGTCGTTATTAGAGTTTGTACGAAATATTTTAGCGAAAAACGTACGCACAAAGACTAACATTTTGAAAAATAAATTATTTGGAAAGGCTAATACGAAATATACTAGATAAAATGTTAGTACTCGTTAGCATTTTGATTTCACGTACCCAAACTGATACTAACTGATACTACTGAACTGATTGCCTAAGGTTAATTCGGAAGGTTCGTTAATTTGACATAAAAGGAAGGCCTTGAAATATTTGAGCGTACAAATTTTATATTCATTTTGGACTTCTCTGGGACGGAATCTGTGTGGCTACTTCTCGAAATGAATACATTTGCAGTACTTTGAAATCAGTACAAATTTTAGTACAAGTGTTGAGAGTTCGCCGGAAAAATATCTGTGCATTCGATTGTTTAAAGATTGCCAACACATTTTAACGTTCGAGTGTGCAGATATCTCGCGCGCGAATTCTACAACCAGGGCCTATAAGTTTTTATATTTTTAAAATCAATCGTCAGTTTCGCTCTTGGAATTTTGAAACACCAGATTTTATATCTCTGTAAGATCAACTATTATCTATCTAGGAAAATGTTAACCATTCTAATGAGTAATGACTAACTGGCGCAATGACAAATTAGTGCTATAATTAATGGGAAAGCCTACGAATCTTGACGCATTTCCCGAACCCAGGATATCCTGAATACTGTGTTTTATACTCAGATTTAAATGGAGTGACACTTCAAGGTCACAACGTAGAAGGAAAGAGGACCTTGTCATTCAATCGGGAGCTCCAATACCAAACATTTAAGTCGTAATGAAGTCCCCGACTGAATGACAGTGCCTCTCTCTCTGCCCAACTCTTGGCCTTGGAAGTGCCACTCTGTCTAAATCGGAGTATAGAGGAGTTACTTTAAGAAGAGACCAGTTTGACACGTCGGGAAACAAATGAGTAAGACGGTGGCTTTGCAAGAGATAGTGATGAAGCCGCTTACAAGTGAGCTAACGCGCACGAATTCAGTGCATGGACATAATCTTGCCAGCAATAGCCAAGCACTAGCTGTCAAACCGGTCCCTTCTTATAGTAATCTTCCGTACACGTCAGGCGTCCGCCGCTGGCCTGCCAGCGGCCGCGGCGCGGGCGGTCTCCTTGCCGGGCTGGTCGGCGCGGGCGGCGCCGGCCTCCGGAGGCTGCTCCACGCGCTGCGAGATGGTGAAGACGACGCCGGGGTAGGGCGGCGGGGAGGCCGCTCCCGAAGACTCGCTCGCGTCGGAGGCGCCCGGCGCTGACGGCGGAAGCTCTCGCCGGTCGGGGGCTTCCGCTGCACCCTGCGGCAAACAGCGGTTTCTTTAGCTGTTGTCAAGGTGGCCGTTTGAGAATTCAACCAAAAAGACAGGATATGATAGGAACCGACTAGAAATGACAGGATATAATAGGAAAGGTGATGTATGAAGGGTTGGAAAGCCTTCACACAGCGAGCATATAAACATTTTATGTTTGAATTTGTTTGTACTTCAAACGATAACACAATACCCGGCGAGGCAAAAAAATAAAGTTTTGATTGATATCAGTAGAAGTTAAGTTCTGTTTCTCGACTAATTTGTAGATAAATACTATTCGAATAACCCGACAAATGGCAATTACGAAATGTTCACATATCTGCAATTTTTTAAAATTATTATTTCAGTAGTGTGATTTTGTAGTACTGTAATACAAATAAACCTTCTCAAAATGCCGGGTTTTTGCCGTAGGCGTTATTCTAAGAAATCCTAAAACGTTTATGTGTTTTTAATGATAAGCAGTAAAAAAAAGTTTTTTGGCCTGTCAGGTGCAAATGTTCATATCAGACGACGTCATTAGCTGAATTATTTAGATGCCCTCCGTAAGTCACTTCGAGACACCACGTATTCCTGGTCGGGTTCCCGCCTGGGAGCCCCGGTTACTAACTGCGCCGAGCTCCCGGCCGAAGGGGTATAAGGGCACTCACTGACTGCGACGAGACGAGACACAAAGTTAAGAGACGATTACACCCATACCGTCAATGTCCAAGAAGGGTTAAGAGACGTGTTGCAAAGAATAAAAAATACGCAGTTTGCGGAAATCGAAATCGGTAGAGGAATATTTTCTATTTAGCCGACCGTGTTACGCTCGTTCTAACCTTGCTAATGCACTGTTTTTTCGACTTTTGTGTTTTGCATTTTGAACGTGTTTTTAGCTACCTATGGGAGTTGTTCGAGCACGTAAGCTATGATGATTAAATTATTAATCTATGCGCATGTGATTATAATTAAGATACTTATACAACCACTTCATCGTGTATTTTATTTAACTGTAAAATACGTTTGCCATATCGACCCGCGATTCCGAGAAAAGCTACATTCGCCTGGCATCACCGTCTCGCCGCATATCCGAGAATCGCGTACGCCAATGCAAGCCTTTCACACACAATTCAGTTATCCTAACAAGTTAGCTATGTAAAGCACGTAATTTTTAGCATTTAATACATTAAATGTTCATATGATTTGCTTAATCAACAAATCAAAGATAGCTCACTTTAATCTTGTTATATATTACGCTCACGCTGATAGGTTAGTGCCAAGAAACGGCGCCAAAACAGTAGATAGTGCCAGTAACGACACAATGGTCTACGTTCAGTCGAGATTAAACCTTCCACATGAGCACTCCGTGCCGTGCGAAGCTCGCTCATATTGCAACATCTTCACTTAGCAATGTATTATATATACGCGTGTGCAAGATCACTTTAACATTGTGTTCTCTCCTATTAATACTAGCCAAATGGAGCAGTACCATTACAAAATTCGAATTCGACTGGCTGAATTCGACTTAGCTACGTGGCTAGTGTCGAAAATCCTGGCACCGTTGGGACTCGAACCCAATGAGTGTCGCGAGGGTCAGAGGCATTGCAATGACATCAGTTGATGCGAAAGGGGACAAAGAGTACAAAATGGCGATTTTTGTGAACGTATTTGGTGAGGAGAAATGTACTTGTTGAGGAAAGGCTGTGTCTTTACTAATATTTTAATTTGTGAGATTTTAGCGGCTTGCGCATCGCCTTCTGACCTGCGGACTACTTGACAGAATTTCACAGTCAAATTCTGAGACTTCCAAGTTCAACTTAGACAAGTTACTGTCTTTCGTTTTCCAATGGAATTTTCTTCAAAATATTGCCATGAATTACACTTATTAACATTAATGGAACAAAATTACTTAATATTAAATAATTTGATCCGAACATAAACAGAGTATTTTAAGTTGATAGCTTTGCTTTTGAAATATAGACTACTACCGCCATTACAATGAAATATCTCACGAATTACTATATTAGGTTTTGCTTTGAGAATTGGCTAAGAGATTTAATTAATATGTCCCAGATGTACGTACAACATTTTCCGCCCCTCTGAGCAGAGAATGACTAATCAAATTCAAGTAGTTCCGTTCGGCGAACTTCTGTAAACAATGCCGCGGAGTCTTTCTTTTGCTGTCTGATATGAGATGAGAGTTGAGAGTAACTGCTCCTCGATTGCAGTTAAGATAAGAGTAAGAGGTAACCCAACATTCTGCATAGGAAATCGAGGAAGATTCCTTGTGTTCTCAAAATGTTGTTGAGACACTAGTATTATTACAGACAGACGGACAGACTTCTTAAAGAAAACACTTTTTGGATATCATATCGATGAAAACGCATGTTTCCGCCAAATTACGAAGGTGGGTTTTTGCAGCACCCTTTCTCCACAGTTCATTTATGAATACGTTAAAGTGCCACGAGGGCAAAACTCCTCTAGGATCTTTGGCGTTGGTGGTGGGAAAGAAGCGCCGTATAAATTAATTTGGATGCATCTAATGCAGCAGAGGGCGAACGATGGAAGGGTGAGCGGTGTATAGAAGCGGTAAATAGAGCGAGCGGGGCGAGTAGAAGGGAGTATCATCTTATTGTGAGAAAATTAAGGTAGGAAACGCAAAGAAACGATATTCTCATTGCTATTTCATATTTCACATTAAAAGCTTTTTGCTTTTACTTTCCTTCACTTATTTCGTAAGAAGAGAAAGTTATGTAATCGTGAACGAAAAGAGCTTTCGGCAGAAAAACTCTTATTGCTGGGCCCTGGTAGAGAAAAAGTGGATAAATTCTGTTGCTATATTGAAACAATTCGTCTCTACAATTAATTATTAATGATCCTTTGAAACTGTTCGAATATGCAAGAGACACAATTCGGCTTACCTCACCTTTCGACCACAATCTGTCCCCTGTAGACTCGTTTCCGTACGGAAAACGACAAAACCTGAAAGTGATTTTAATGATGTGCCAGATTGCACAATAATAACCAAGTTTGTTTTTGTACTTTCTTTAGAACTAGAACAGTTTGAATTTATTGTTATTAAAGATTTCATTTAAAACGGAACAACATCCTTTGAAAATTATTAGCTTTGGTCATGATCATGAGAAATAAAATAATTGCTCGTACGAACGTTAACCTGAGCTCTCTTCCCGTTGTATCGTTGGATGCTCCGCCCGGACGCCGCGGATCTCCTCACCATCACCTTCGACCAGTCTTGATGCCTTCTATCTTGTATCTTCCGGCACGCCACGAAGTCACTCCCATTCACATAATGTATTAGCCTCCCATATCACCATCAGCACTTGTTCGGCAAAATAATTACAAGTTCATTCAGCTTGGTGCTTCACCTTCGTCACTGGTGAAAACTAATTAAAGTTGGCAATTCTGAAAAATTCCTCCCTATCAGTAATAAATTTTCAAAGTCAATGCACGGCTTCACCAAAATGATTCAATGTTCCACAATCACTCGCGGAAGAACAAAAATTTAAGTCCCGAACTGTATCTCTGGAACTTTTTTATAAGTCTCTACTTTCGATCACAAAAAATAAACCAAGTCTGAACTCGGACACGCACCCCCTAATTCACAAATGATCCTCTCGCTATGAGATCTGAGCTGCAACTAACTAATTTTTTTCGTTCTTCAATCCAGGAAAACTGGTGTTCATTGTTATACAAAATTCTGTTTTACATTCCCTACCAACGGATTCTCCTCTAACCAAGGTGCACTCTTGGGCGAAATTTCCACTCTTTCACACGCATCTTTCGACTGATTCTACATTACATCCACGGGCTCATGAAATTGTTTACCTCTGTTACTACGGTGCCCGTTTACCAAATATCGTGAAATGTTAAGCATCGGCGTCCTCCCTAGCAACCTGTTACTATGGTGCCTAATTCTAATTTAAATTAGCATTAAAGTCTTAAATTATTTAATTTCGAATGCCCTCCCGCATTTGGTATATCACAATATGTAGTAAATTACTTCTTCTAACATATGGAGTTGCCGGAATCCATGTTTTGTGGGTCCTTGATTCCAAAAACTCGATTGACAGCAAAACGTGTGTCTGTCCGTCTGTGGTCAACGCTAGCGCCTAAACCGTTCAGCCGATTTTCTCCAAAATTGATATTCCTTAATCAATATAAAGGGACTCGCGGCTCTGCGGGTTTGAAATGGATTTTTTGGATTTTGGGAGTACTTACATGAAGCCTTAACATTTTCAAATACAGTGGAATTATCTTTTGGTAAATCACCAAGTGAGGAGTAGGGGAGGACTGGAAATAAAGCAATAAACTCAATGGGATATAGGTAGAGCACCACTAAATGTTAGAAAAGGGGGAGAGATTTAGAAAAAACAAAATACTCTATACGTATTTTTGAATTACCACAACATAGACTAGAAAGGTAGGATATCTCGTCAGCTTACAAGCAAAAACACATCAAATGAAGAGTTCCTGCTTAGAAGGAATCGGAATACATTGAAAAATAATGGTAAATGATTTAGTGCGTGTTATATAATAATAACAATAATATTACTAATAAAAGAATTGTAAATGAATACATACGTTTTTTAAACTAAATAAGATTGAAGGTACTAAATTCCAGTGGATTATCTCCATTGCACAGGTATAGGAAGATTAACTTCATTTTTTTATGTCCCTGCTTACATAAAATTGATGTAAACTAACTACATTTATCAACATCATGACAATTACCTTTGAAAGGATTCATTGGGTATTAGAAATGAAATAGGGATCTTTATAAAGTAAAAATAAACGAATATGATACTTTTGGGCATATTCGTAGTTTTTCTTGCAGAAAGTTTTGACTCAAGCGCCTCTAGCGACAGAATCGTTCACTAACGGATTTGTTTACCCATAGCCCACTAGTATGCATATAGCATAGTACCGGCATACCAGCGGGCTATGGTTTACCCGACGAGACGGAATCAGCCATTTCGATTTTGCGGTTATACTGCGATTTCTCTAACTTTGCCCCTCAAGGCCACTCAAATCCCATCTTCGCGATGGAATATGTCACGGCATTTCACGTCTTTCTCGGCCTTGCCAGTAGAAGTCGTATGATCGCAAGCACTGCTTGATACGATCGCGATCATGCGAAATCTAGCGGAACGACTGAGAAAGATGCGAAATACCGTGACATATTCCATCGCGAAGATGGAATTTGAGTGGCCTTGAGGGGCAAAGTTAGAGTAATCGCAGTATAGGTGTGAATATGCGTTTGTGTGAAGTGATATTGTGATAAACTGCCTACTTCCCTTATCCTGCCTTCATATTTTTCTTCTCTATGCTCCTCATAGTTAATTAATACTCAATAAAGATATCACACACACATACACACACACACACACACACACACACACACACACACAGAAAGAGTGCCACTAAAAGTACTCGGACGGCGCAATTTAGTTGTTTCCCGATAGACCCTCTAGAGGCGTCTTGTGGCGAATCGTACAGAATTCATGCAGAATTCGTACAGACCATGTATGCGCGACTTTTGGCTTTTGTACTTCTAGTTTGAGATCAAAAGTTTTTGTATAGAAACTATATGAGGATCTGCAGAGGTCTTAAGGGATGGATGTGTAATAGTTGTGTAAAAGATAACAACAAGATGTATTGTATGTCAACGTTTTAAAATCTATTTGATACTACGAGTACATGCAACTATTCTGCTTTTAATAGCATTATCTACAATAAGGTAACGCTAATTTCTCTTCACGCCATTGTCGACAGATAATTGGTTTAATCAATAGTTATCACTATTTCGATAAAAGAATAGCTATCACGCTCACCATTCACCAATCACTACTGTCAATTACTCACGTAAAAATAACGAGTTCGGAATTTTCAGTGATAGGCTATTAATAAATGGACTTCAAGGTCTAAAAATTGATTTTATCTTATAACCAGACGCCATCCCTAATATTTAAATATTTAGCTGCATAGCGAAAGGCGACCGCACGCCACATGCTGGAACATTATAACTTTGGAAAGGCACCGGAATGGCGGCAGGTGCGCACTACTATGAGTCTACGGCTAAACTAATATGAGACTACGAATAAAGACATTTATTTATTTATTTACTTATTTATTTATTTATTTATGCATTTATTTATTTATAATACGACTGCTACTGCAAGCTGAACGGGCGATTCTATGGGAGACGCTTTCAGGAATAGGGATTGATTGATTGATTAGTGATTCCGCGCACGTCTTCTAATTTCTTTCGAATTGCTTCAGTGTCTCTTGCCACAAAAAAACTAGTTTGCATTCTTTACGTAAGCGATAGCGATCTGTTTCGTGACTCGCTGAGATAAGCTCCTGGATATCTTATCTTGTTCGACTGATATGCAAAATTGATGAAAACGCATCGACACTGCAAAGCAAATTAACGTGAGAACTCTCAAACTATGAATTGAAAGTAGACACAGATCCGCAGCGTGCTCTGCACTGAAATACAATGTGAACAGATATGAAGGATACGAAGGGTTTATCAAGGAAGCTACATTAAAGATTCTACCGATTTATCAAAACCATTGCACTGCACTACATTTTTATATTCATGAGGGACTTTCTTTAACATGAGAGAAATTGACTGAGTCAACCCCTGACCTATACTGCGATTTTTGTAGGAAGAGCTCTCAAGATAACTCAAATCCCATCTTCGCGATGGAATATGTCACGGCATTTCGTATCATTCACAGTCGTTCTGCTAGACTTCGCACGATCGCGACCGTATGAAGCAGTGCTTGCGATCATGCGACTTCTACCGGCAAGACTGAGAAAAGACGCGAAATGCCGTGACATATTCCATCGCGAAGATGGGATTTGAGTTATCTTCAGAGCTCTTCCTACAAAAATCGCAGTATAAGTCGTTCTCTTTACGAAAAAATCTCTCGCACACAACTTATGTGAGTGTCCTACGCCTTCATTCTCCTTAATGTTGCCTTCATTCACCGCCGCATTTTCCTGAATCGGTTGGAAATATCTCGACGGCTGTGGACTTTGCTCTTTGTTGTATAACCTTCACATTAATTATCGTAAAACTGGATAATGAAAAATGTCTGGTAAAATCTGCAAAGCGTGGGAGTGATGTGTTGAATGGTTTTAATTACTCGATACTTTCGTTGTCAGAGTTCACCCGACCGGTAATGTATTATTTGCCTTCCATCAAATGTAACATTTTGTTGTAGAAAAATACAATTTAGAAAACCTCAGAATTTTAATTGTAATTACGACACTCACAGCTGGGAAGTTTATTTCAAAATTTTAAAGGGTCCATTTTGAAGGCTCGTTGACAAGGTAATCAAAATGCTTCTTTCCGAAGTCTCCAACAAGTTGGTACTGCAGTTGCAGAATTCGATTGGCAAATGGCAAAGAAGAAGAAATACAAACATGTTCAATGCAATATCGATTCAGAGAGAAAGTTTTGAAATGCTGAGCGAAAATAGGCGAATTTTCGGCAGAAAAACTGTTTTTGCAAGGTTCTGGTAACGAAAAAGTGGATAAATCCAGTTGCAAGATTTAGGGGGAAAAATCATCTACATATCGTGCAGCCAGAATCCATGTTTTGTGGATCCTTGATACCGAAAAATCGAATGACGGCAAAACGTCCGTCCGTCTGTGGTCAACGCTAGCGCCTAAACCTAGGCGAAATAGATAAATTTATAAAGATTTCAATCACAAACAATGTAATCAGTAGGTTATCAAATTTCAATAGCTGATACTTTATAGGTATTATTGTAATCAGAAGAAGATGTCTTTGCGAATTAGTCTGTTAAATTTTTGGCAGCGTGAGAGCTCATGATCTTTACGTGAGAGCTTGTTTTCGAGTGCTTTACAATATCATTTAGTCTACCATGAGAAACACTCCACTCTTTCTTCCATACACGACAATATGCTTTATACTCGTTTGACTTTACCTCGCACAGCCAGTTATAATCACGTGTTAATTTAACGTTAAATATTGATAAATGACATTTTCTTGGTTTAAATTTCTTAACGGGTGTGTATTGCGCCAACAAATCCAAACTGTCCAAAGAACTGTCATCTTCAAACAAAGCGTGAAGGAATAGCCTCACAAAGTACAGTTTATTCTCCAAGTAGGATTTTTGTGATATCTAATATGCGAGGCGAGCACACATTTCCTTTAATTAATTAACAGCGCGTTGTGATGTGCGATGGCGGCGACACCATTAACTCGACGACCCATGGTGCAATGCGACGACCTACAAACCCGATTCACCCGCTCCTGTAGCTGAGATTTCTTTCGTGTGCTTTTGTATAGTTTTCTTTCTTGTTTAATTTTTTTGTATTGGGCAATTCTAATCGAAATATTTTACAAAAGCGTGATTCGGGCTGTACCGCGCGAGACATTCACTTTTAGTGTTAAAAAGCGGGACGTTTGACATTGCTGGACAATATATGAAATAATTTATTTTCAAAATAGCAATAACTACTTTATTTTAATCTTACAACTTACTCCATATTCACCTTTAATAAGAAGTACTAATAAGTTTTGTGACATACCTCGATTACCGGAAGATTGGCGTAGCTAGGAGGCTTCTCCCAGGAGATTTCATCGTAACACGGCGGGCAATCGTGCATTCTATCTCGAACGTACATGTCCAGGCTAGTAGTGGAGGCTCCAGCAGGACGAAACTCTGGGCGATCCTCGCTGCTTCCCCTTCTGTTGACGTACAAATGGACATGATGAGCTGAGACACGACATATGAATGAGTGGAACAAGAAAAAGAAATTAAAATAATAATGAATTTGAAGGCAATGACAGTTCAGAAAAATATTTTCCCTAAAATTATATCACGTGTTTCTAACATCAGCGACTTAGGATGTCGAGGACATCTCATTGATCGTTTTCGGAGATAGAACATGTGTGCCTAGAATTAAGTAACCTTCTTGAGAAGATAGCATTCGGATAAATATTCAGCTTGTATGTTGAGGCAGTTTACTTCTTGTCAATAGCGAATAGAATATTACTTTGAAGACATCTCTCATCAATAGAATTAATTCGTAATACGTAGGTATTTACGCGGAAATGTAATGCTGCGGAAAATCGATTTAGAGGTTTGAAAGAGAATAGACGTTATGGGATCCCCCCTCTTTTGGGGTGGGGGGGCAAACAGGCCACTTCGGACCACGGAGGCATGCTAAGCACGCAATTCATTACGAGGATCAGCCCTTACGCAAATTCTGATTTTTGCTCCCCAGTGTTGTTAGCCCTGGGGGTATGGAAGATGAATGATGATGAAAGTGAGGGCACATGTAGACTCACAAATACACCCATGCCCGAGGCGGGACTCGAACACGCGACCCTGCGATCCGAGATCGCCACGACACTACTGGCTTAGCGATCTCGGCCACGAGGCTGGAGCCGGCTTTGGGATCGGCGGAGGCCGGTTATGGGATCCCCTTATGTAGAAAAAGTGTTCTTTTTTCTCAAAACGCCTGTTTGTCTGCCTTTCCTTTGACCGACCGTCTACCCGACCGTCCATCTGCCTCCCATTCCGTCCGTCATTTGTGAGCAACACTAGCATCTAATCAGTTCGAAGAATTTTAAAAAAGAAATATTTGAATTTTGAAGATACTTCACATGAAACTCCTTTTTCAAAGTTTTCTCAAAGATGCTTCCAATTTTTTTCCTTAAATGCCTTGCTAGAATAGAGTAATACACGCTTAGAAAGTTGGCGGAGGTAAGATTTTCATCGTTAACACTGAATTTTATCTTACCAAAGTCAAACCCCACGAATATTATTAAAAATAGAATTTTTTTTCTTCAAATAAAGTGTTTTCATCAGAAGGAGATATTTCATTCTTGTCAACTACATTTTTAGAAAATGTGAATAGTTTTCTCGCAATTTTGAGTGACATATGAACAATACGGAAAACAAGGTTTTCTCAAAAGAGGCTCCAAATTTTTCCTTAAACGTTTTGTACGGATAGAGTTAATTCTACTAAATAACATAATATGGACGCCATTTGTATATAACCTTCTGGTTTTCAAAGATTTCACATTTTTAATTATTTAAAATATTTCCCACATCATTAATATTTACATTACAGGTGTTTTCATAATTCATTACATTTGTGAACACAAGTGTTTAAAACTATTTCTTACGAAGTTTCACGAAAATTCGAAAGTTTTTTGTTGAAAAGAACTCAAATTGCACTTTATAAGAAACACTCAAAAATTTCCTCAAATACAGCACCAAATTTTACAATGAAAGTTCTTAGAATCAGTTTTTCCATTGTTCTATTACTACATCGAAACACTGAGATGATAAAAATGCATTTCTTTTTATCGCAACACAACACAATTTCCTCAATGTGATATGAAAGTAAACTAAATCATTGTGTTCACTAACATATTCTATAATTATATTCTAGAACACGTTTTGTACAGTTACTGAATTTTGAGACAATAGTTCATTACTGAGTACGATGCTGGCAGATCGTATTGCTAAAGCATAACTTTGTTTTGTTGCTATGAAACGAATGGTGTCAAAGTAAGTGAGGGTCATGCGTAGATTGTAAGATACAAAGCAAATTGAAGGTCGGTATGCCTAAAAGGTCAGTTTTATTTTTATTTTTACTTTCTTCAAATTATTATGTTAGATAATATAACATGTTTACAAATAGTACTATGGTGTAAGACGGCCTCGTGAGTCAGGGGTTAGAGACAGATGAGAATCCAAAAACGTGAACTAAAAATGGGGATAAAAAGCGCTATGGGATAAAAAGACTCCTCTACTTCGATTTATTTGTAGTGGCGCTTGACGTAAATCAGCTGTCACAGTGTCATCCAATCGGAAGGTTGAACGTCACCACAGTGACGTCACTGTGGTGACGTTAAAGCTCCCGATTGGATGAGAACTTCAACAACTGATTTACGTCAAGCGCCACCCAAATTAATCGGAGTATAAGGCATGAATGTTCGAGTCACTCATGCATTTGACACACCATCCAAAACTTCCACAATCTCTTGGCTTGATAGGCAATTGTGTGTATGTGTGTGTGTGTGTGTGGGGTATGTGTGTAATTGAGAAACTTGATCCCTACAGCCAGAGGCATGGCGCAAGGATCAAGATGGGATCAATGGATTCAAAAGGCAAATATGTGAAAGTACAGGACCGAGATAGGCTATTACGATGTTCGGGTAGCGCGACGTTAGTTGGAAATGTCCCCAGAGGAGCGGTAGTTACCGCGAGAGGCTCTTCTGGGCGTCAATAGATAGCAGCTGGGAGGAGAGTGGGACAAAACCGAACTACTAGTCCAGACTTGAGAAAATAGGAAGCTATCTAGAACGTGAAAGTCTGTGCCATTTTGTATAACCACTAGTTTTGTTACTTCAGTGGTCGGTTCCCAGTGTATGTGATACTCTAGTGCATGTTATTGTAAGTGTGTATAAGTAAGGGGTGAAGATAAGGTAAAGAAAAGGAAGAAAAGATCGCGCGCTGTCCGTTTGTTAGGGTACTGCTCCGACATTCGCCTGGTGTTGATGGGAGAAACCACGGAAAACCATCGATCAGAGCAGCCGGCCTCTAGAATTCTCCTCCAGACAGCGACTGAATTCGACTTAGCTAAATTCGAAAAGCTAGTGTCGAAAATCCTGCCGCCGTCGGGACTCGGACCTAGGACCTTCCGGTCAGAGGCACTGCAGTGTCATCAGCTGATGCCCTGAGCCACCTCTCCCGGTCAGCTGACAGGAGAGAGGATCCGTTGAGGCCTCACCCGTTGCAGGTGCGCAGGACGATGCTGACGAGCGCAGTGATGGCCACCACGAGCGCTGCGCCCAGCGCTATCTGCGCGATCAGGTAGAAGGCATTCTCTGGCGGCCCTCTGCAACCGAAATAAAGCCCTCGTCAACACAAAGCTGACTCCTTTATGGAAATCAGTTTTTATTTTTCGCGCACATATTTTAGAGGTTATGCAATGCTGCAGGAAAAAGTGACGATTTTCGACAGAAAATCGTATTTTCTGGGCCCCTGATTCCGTTAAGGTGGACTGTAAGGAAGTGGATTAAGGGATCTTGTACGTTGTATATTACAGTAATCCCTCGACATTCGCGGATTCGCTATTCGCGAGTTCCGAACATTCGCGATTAGAGAAATGCTACCGATTTTAACATTCGCTACTTCGACATTCGCGAGTGGATCTTTTGGTCGTACATTTTCTTTGAAAGCGACCACATTTCATTTCCTTTATCATCATCATCTGGGAAACGAATTCGGCTGACATTGGAGCTCGCAGTATAACTTTCTTCAAAAATTACAGAGATGAAATGTCAATTCACATTTATAGAATAATATAATTGTAAAATTATTCAATTCAGTTGCGTCAAATTGGAGGTAAGGATTTTGGCCAAATGAACAAAAAAGCCATTGAGGATCTGTGCAACTCTCATTATAATGAGCTCATTGTAGATTAGCTTCGTGGAATCATCAGTGAAGAAAACCTCATCGACGATAATGATGAAGTAATGGAGGCGAAACTGCGTTCTGGAGCAACTTCAATGTCAAAACTGTTGATGGCGTTTTAAAATCAACAAGCTCTGGTGGAACTGGCATTCGAATGTGATCCAAATATAGGAATAACTGTGAAATTTAAGAGAGAATAGAATCAAGAACTCTTTCATATTTGGATATTAAAACAGCGAGAAAGTTGATGAAGAAAAAAAATGAGCAAATCCTATATCCAATCATTTTCAACTTCGAAATACGTTTCAAATATTATTTTATTTCTTCATTTTGGAATGTTAATTGTGAATTCTGTTTGTAGTAGCGCTTAATCAGTTGTACTGTAATTGATTGTCAGATATTTTTTTCTTTTTTAAACAGTTTTTCGATATCCCAGAACCTAACCCACCTTTCTTCATTAAAAGATAGACTTAACATTCGCGGGTTGAACATTCGCGAGGTTTTTTGGGAACCTAACTTTCGCGAATGTTGAGGGATTACTGTACTTTCGCATAGGAAGAATAGTCAAAATCCACATTTTTGGGAACCCTGATACTGAACAAGTGTTTTTATATACCTGTTTGACTGACTGTGACTTCAATCGATCTAACCACACCCGAAGTCTTGGAAAATTGAAACCATATTTTGGTTTTTGGGGGTAAAGTACATGAAACCCCTACGAAAATTTCAAAACTTTATTAAAAATGACTCCAATTTTTTTCTTCAAAACACTCTCATGAATACGTATGATGTTATCTAGGAGAATGAGGGGTGTTCGTTTCGAAATTTAATCCAGAAAAGCCTATGGACTAGGAATGATTTTTTCTTTCTCGTATACGTACGTACAATGAAATTATTTTAGCGTGGCCATTCAAGGTCAGGACTCAGAGCTGCCGGAAGAGTCCATTCGACCAGTGGTGTCAAGGTCTTCTACTGGTGGCAGTGGCACGCTCCGTAGCATGCCACGAGCTACTCTACGCAACTTGCGTCGGGAAAGGGAACTATTAGTAACCCCGCCGTTTTACAGTAGGGATGGCGTTGTCTCTGGTGGCGGGGGTGACGAACTACGTGAAGGGGCGCTTTGGTCGTGGCACTCGTGCCACGGACTCCCGCTCGTGGCATTGACCTTGACAACTCTGCCTTAAACCTATCGTTTTAGGGGGGAGTGCGTCCCTTCCCAGGATGTGTTGACAGCTCTACTCC
This sequence comes from Acheta domesticus, assembly GCA_031308135.1. NCBI lineage: Eukaryota > Metazoa > Arthropoda > Insecta > Orthoptera > Gryllidae > Acheta > Acheta domesticus. The sequence continues at coordinate 245,098,731 of JAHLJT010000631.1, forward strand.
AGTTGAGTAAATATTGACCCTGATTATTCGTCTCCGGATGGTGCCAGTTTTCAGTTGCATTTCCCTTACAGAGTACAACTATTTGTATGAAGTTCTGTATAAGTTATTATTATTTTGTTGTGATTATTGCAATGCGTCCTGCTCAGAGCAACTCGCATAAGGACGAATGAAGTCATTACAAAAGTATATCAATTTATGAAGAGAAGCAAAAGAAGGCATTGAAAATATCAAAGTAGTTCTTGAGGCAGTAATGATGCTTCAGGTATTTCGAAAATATCTATTTGCAGGCTTAATAAGGAAATACAATCAGGAGAATCTTGTTCATTTTCTACTCCTAATGAGAAGAAGAGAAAGGACGTGGAATCTGCTCTCGACAGTTTCAATGAGAGTGTGATTCGCCGCACAATGATTTAATGCACCATATCAAGAAATCGTTATTTTTACAGGAAACGACGCAAACGATAGTAAAGACAGTGATAGTGATACTACTTATGATAGTGAGGAAACAGGTATCAGTGACTGTGGGAAATATATGGATGATGACTACAGAGCCAGGCCATCCCGTTAATTTTGTTTTTCTCCATTACCGAGCAAAGACATTAAAGCAAATTGATTTTCAAGACCGTTCGCTAGCATGTGTGGTAGATTAATGTTTTTGGTATGGGCAGACAAGCCAGGCGCGAGCGAGGGCTGCCTCCTGGCTCTCTCCACACCACTTTCAGCTTTCCCCTCTACTTGCGAATCCCAGCGGCCACCCTCGAAAAATTTCGCTGTATATACGGAGTAATATAGGAAGTATAGAGAAATTTATGTAATGCTGACGAAAATATGATTACAGATTTCAACGGAAATATACGTTTTGGGCTTCCCTGATACCGAAAAAGTGTATTTTTTACAAAAATATCCGTACAACTATCCGTCCATTCATCTGTGAAAAACACTAGCGCCTAAACTATTCGTAGAATTTTTCTAGAATGAATAACCTCCGGTCGATTTGAACTCTGCAATTTTGAAAATCATTATTTGAATTTGAGGATACTTTACATGAAGCCCTAGGCACGTTTTCAAAATTATCAAAAATGGATCCATCTTTGTCATTAATTTCTTTCAATTTATTCTCGATTGAATTACGGGGGACCGAAACTTTGTGAAAATATATAAAACCAGCGGTACAAAAGAATGGCACAGATTTTCTCGTACTAGTTATGTATTCTAATTTCTTTGGTCTGAGCTAGCTTTTCGTTTTGCCTCAGGCGCATCTACCGCTGCCCAAACTTAATTTTTCCACGTTTTCCGCATTTTTTTATATCTAATGGTAGAACTTTAAGCATATTGTAGATGAGGAACGCCTCACCCTTCCCGAAATTTTCGTTTAAAAACAGTAAAAACTGTATGGGCCACATGCGGGAAAAGTACAATCCGTGCTCGTTTTCTTGACCTTCAGAAAATTTTGACGACACTTTCGTAAGAGTTATTAATTTTTACTTTCTCGCACTTACTTCATAAGAAGAGAAAGTTATCTAATCCTGCGCCAGAATAATTCTCGGCAGAAAAGCTCTTATTGCCGGGACCTGGTAATGAAAAATTGGATAAATCCTTTATGTAGTAAATTATTTCCTCTAACACGTAGTTTAGTCTGTTTTGATGTTCGTGAATACTGAAAAATCCATTGATGGCAAAACGTCTGAATGTCTGTCCGACTATGGTCAACGTTAGTCCCTAAATCGTTCAGCCAATTTTCTCTAAAACTGATATTCCCCGATCGATCACAACGAACTCGAGGCAGTGAGATTTTCAAACGTATATACTGATTTATGAGGGCACTTTGTATTAAGCTTCAAAAATATTTTTAAAATGTTCTCAAAAATTGCTCATACTTTGTGTATTAAACTATGGTGTTAGCGAAAAGAGCGCTTAAGAGAATGGTGCAGGTCTCGTGTCCGTTGAAATCCCTGATTTTTAAAAAATTGCATAAGTGCTCTTTCTTGGTGATGTCTTTCTACAACTATAATATTGATAGATACTTTTTTCGTTAATGAAATATGTTCCTTTAAGACATCTTGAAATAAGGACATGTACAATTTTTAACAAATATGAGTAGTTTTCGCGTAATTTTGTGCGAAATATTGGCAATTTTTATTTTGTAAGAATTTTTTCTCTAAAACGGCACTATTTTTTTCTTATAATTTTCTTCTCGTATGTAATAAAGTTCGGAAAAAAGAATGACCCTATTGCCATTTTAGGCGAACTCTTTAGATGAATTGCAAGAAGTCAATATTTCAAAACTATAAAATTGAAAATAGAGATTTTTACTTTATACAAAGTCTGTTATAAGAAATTAGCTCTTTAAAAAAGGTTACAAACAGTTGTTTGAAAAAAGCGAGTAGTTTTTGTAAAATTTGGGCTTGAAATGAATGCAATTTATGAAAAAAAAACGTTTGTCAGTAATTGCTCCAAATGTTTCCTTCAATTGTTTTTTCATGGATACAAGAAGGAGCACATAAATTAATCGCGCGGGTCTCATTTTCATTGAACTCTCTGAATTTCGAAAATGGCATATTTGGAGATAAATCGAGAAAGTATATGCTGTTATAGGACCACTATTTTTATTTATTATGCTGCTGTAACCTCTCTCTCTCTCTGTCTTTAGCATTTCTCCATCTTGTTTTTTTCCTTTCTTATCGCGTTTTCTTCCAGGTCATACCAACCCGACGGCTTTTCACTTTTTAGTACCCCTTTCCGAGATGGAACTCCAGCAGAAGCCCGAATGCTAGTTGTGCCAGTTGACATGATTTACTGTTGGTGTCAAGTACCTCACGCATATTCTGATTTGGGGGTAAGATAGTAAGGGAATCTGAGAAAGTAAAGTTGAATGAAGACCATGGGGGTTGGGAGAGCCCCCTCAATGCCTCAACGCCACAGCAAACATTCACGCCACAAGTGGGAAACGTACCCCCGATCTTTCGAGAAAGTTACGACCCTACCGCCTTAACAAACTCGCGCAGGTCGGTGCAACTAAATTCTTCAGACATAATTATCAAACTTGTATTAACAAAATAATGTGCATGTTACACATGAGAGTTTTGAAGACTCGATCGGCTGACTACGCAGTTTGCCTTGTAGTTGACCTTCCGGCTTCGTTATTAATGACAAACGAAGGAGACCACTGACATAGGAAAAATTACACTGTAAGACTTAGACTATGTATGTTTGTATTGGGAAGGAGATTTGTACATGCGGTCGGAGCAAATACATTTACTTTCTGACCCAGTTATTAGTATTTAAAACTTGGATTTTTTTCGTTGCTCTTTTCAAGAAAATTAAATTTTATTCTCATGGAAAATAGAACACTTTAGTTCGCATCACCATGCGTCATGCAATCGTAGTGCATGTCGTTTTTTTTAAATTAATGGATATAGTATACAGCAGGGTTTTCAAACTTTTTTCTACTACGGCTCCCTTAGCCTAAAAGAAACTTCCCCCGGCTCCCCTCATAACAATAAGTTTCAAATATAAGGGTTAACATAGGGCTTCTAAAGATTTAACGCAAATGAGTGACATAAAAAGCTTCATTCTAATTAGGTATAAAAATAACATAATACATTTTATTCAACTTTTTATTTCATGACAAAATCCTTCTAAAAATTAATGGAAAAGATGAGCTTGCACCTTCATCAACAATTGTTCAAATCTGAGTACAATACTTAAAACTTCGACTGGCAATTATTTTTCTACGTTCAATTTCGTTGTCAACCAAACACAGGTTGGACACTGCGTGTGTTCGTGTTCTCCGTGTTCTTTAGTGGATGTGGTTGAAGTTTCATTTCTGTATCTTGAAAACTAAGGTTTGTACCGACCTTTGAAAGCAGCTGTGCAGAGTACATGAGAAGCAGGTAGCTGCAAATGTGAAGGTATTATCGCTTTTTGGTTTAGAACAAAAAGAGTGATAATAGTGACATATAAGATGTACGAGTTGGTAATGAACCTACATAAAGAAGATCAATTTCATGTTGTAATGGAGAAGGATTTTGCATCAAGAATGACATCATTTTTCTATGGAAAGCCCTTTTGTAAAAGAAAACTCCATTCGCGATAATTAATTATGTGCTTATAAAATTCCTTTACAAAGTATCTGTCCTGTGTTTTCGCACATACTCCACTTTATAGCAAATACCTGGTGTACAAGGATTTGACATACCACTGGAAAATCTCTACATCCAGATGTAAATCATATGAAAGTTGCTGATGTAAAATGTTTATACCGATTTCTAGTTGAAGAGGATGTTGACTTATAGAAAATATGTGAAGTTCTTAAAAGAAGATTTAAAGAATGAGCCTTTTCTTTCATGTTCTCGTACTTATTGATGTCAAGCAAATTGTCTTTGTTGCAAACAAAACATTTAAGCTTGTTGCGCAATATATTTCTAAAAGCTATTACTCTGTAATAAGATATTATTTCATGTATTTGACGTTTTTATTCCATTTTATTGCCTCAAATTTGTACTGCTTAAAAGGGGCACAAAACCCCATTTATGAAAATTATTGTTTTCAAACAAGGAATGAGTTATGTCTTTCTTTCTTATGCGTATTACATGAGTTGAACAACTACTTTTTATATTTCAGTTATTATTATCGCGTTATCAAAAGTAACAAACTTTGTATACACAAACAAAACTTTGAAGACCGTTTTTTTCAAAACAGCTTATTTGTATATGTGCCCTTTTTACGTCGACCGCCTCAAATACCCCTTGCGGCGACGCGCGATAGGAATGTATTATTCGTTCACTTTACATTTGCAGACGGCAGAAATAGAAACTAATGTTGTTTTGAAAGTGAAGGCCCGAACACACAGCCGAGAATATACAAGCACTACGGACACAGCTGACGAATTATGCCTTTCTGACAGTAAACTAGGAGTCGCCTTTAAATGATTAAGGTAATATACAATAAAATAGATTACACCACACGCTGTTCACAACAGTCACGTACAATATTTTTATTTCTTCTTTGCACTTATCTACTACTTAATGGTTAGGTTCTTTCCCCGCCGGGGTTCTGTGTGCTTTTTACCGCCACTCGCCGATATATATACTCTCTGCCGCCACCTATATCATATTAATTGGTCTGTATGTACTGCAGACGCGCGTTTCTCATTCAGTCAGCGATGACCGCATGTAAACAGACCGCAGCGCTCCGTCTGCGAGTGAAGTAAAGTGAACGAGTAATACGTCGATGCTAAAGGAGCCACAGAAGCTTATTGAAGGAGGACTTGCCAGGTTCAATTAATTCACAATTAATTAGTAAAATGTATATATATTACAAATAATATATACAGTAAACCCTCATTAACACGAATTCCAAGGGACCGTTATCGGGTTCGTGTTTTAAGAGTTCGTGTTATCCGAATATTATAAATGCCCGAATTACCGAAATTCCTTGTTAGGACCGAAGTTTTGTTCCTATTACGGTGAAATTCGTGTTAAGCGAGTTCGTGCTAACGAGAGTTTACTGTAGCATGATAGTACAACATAATTTTGGGAACCAAAAATGACACAAGGATTGAAATAAATCAAATCTAAAGATCATTTTTAATAAACCACCTCGATGCCCCTACCTTATGGACGCAACGCCCCCGGGAGCCGCGAAGCACAGTTTGAAATACCCTCGTATATAGTATACGTAACAGAAAACTCACTGCCCATTGCTATTTGCGTTTGAGATTTTTGTTGCTTTTTCGTGATCAACGCAATGTCCAAAAGACATTGGTAAATAATTTATAGGATAAAACGAATAACAGAATGAGATATAAAAACTATGTATGTAGCATTTATACAATTTTGGCCATAACGCAGACCTACCTGTTACACCCAGGTGGTGGTTTGTTTCCTTCTGGTGAAGGGGGGCAACAAGACTCTGCAACACAATATTGTAATTGACCACAGAAATATGGAGAATAAGTACCTTTTTGATTAATATAAACATAATTGAGATATTTCCTGAGAAAATGACTGAAATTTGAATAAATGGAATATTTTTTTTAACATTTAATCAATGCCAAAATTATTATACAAAACAGAATTTGCATTATTTCATGTTCATAACAAAGCAACGATAAATTTCCCTTCAGTTTCCCTCCGCCAAGATTGTGAGAAGCAGCCGTATGGAAGCGTTCGAACAAGGTAGTTAAGCTACGACAGACGGAAGAAGCAGTCGAGAAGCAGGCGTCCGAGTGCTGAAGTTGTATTGTGATCCGGCAGTGGAGTCGGCACCTGTCGATGCGATCGTGATAATAAGCTGATAAAAGACGAAGGTCGCTCACACACTGTTGGAATCATTGCGTACGATGCGAAGCTACGACGATCGTCTTGGCCTATTGCCCGCGAAGATGTGTATTTTAGTGACGATACTGCAATTAAGGACTTATTCATGGTACAGACGTAACATGTATGTGATGTTAAAGTTGTGAAGATTGATATAGAAGTTGTAACCGTTGTTACGGAACTGTAGATAAGTGTTGACATAATTCTGTACATGATAAATGGAATTGATACCGTACTTGATAAATGGAAGTTTCAAATTGGTTTAATAATAACAAATTAATTGTTAACGAAAGAAAAACTGTTTCAATGCATTTTTGCATCTCAAATCTGAAATCGCATGTTCCATTGAAAATGAACAATATGCAATTAGCTGATGTTGAGGTAACAAAATTTTTAGGTCTTTCAATTAAATCAAACCTCAAATGGAATGTACATATAACATAATTAAACACTAAATTAAGTTCATTATGCTACGCATTCTGAATTTGAGAGAATTCAGCCTTCATGCAACTCGTTGCGTTTATTTTGCAAATGTACATTCCCGCCTGAGATATGGCATAATATTCTGGGGAAGCTGTAAAAGCTGCATCCTGTAGTACTCAGACCTTCAGATTGCAAAGAAAATTATTCGAAAAATGAAAAAATGCCTTCCACGTAATCCCTGCAAGCCTCTTTTCATTGAGCTGGGAATCTTACCATTGCCTTGTCTATTTATTTTACGAATCTGTAATATTTGTCAAAAATGACCTACTTAACGGAGGGAACATATTTTCATGCAATATTGATATTTATAATTACAACACGCCGTATAAATCACGTGCATCAAGTGTCAGTATCAACAGCTCAGTACAAGAAATCAACATACAATACATGTACGTTACTTTACAACGCATTGCCAGATGATATAAAACAATTAAAGTCGGTACACAAATTTAAGTTTAAAGTAAAATCTTTTCTGCTGCAAAACTGTTTCTATACAATTAGAGACTATATTGATCGTGAAAAAGAAAAATAATGTTTAATGTAACAAAACAAAGATATATAATGAATTAGTTTACGTTTGCATTGTATACATTTTAAAAAAAATATTTAATACGCCTGTAACAAGTACTGTACTTCAGCTTCCGGGTCAATGACCCTCATCTCGATCAGGTTTTTGTCCAGTTTCCCTTATCCATTGAACAAATGCTGAGATGGCCCCTTGTTTTGCTTCTGGACGTAAATATAGCTTCACTGTGCGCACGTTTTGTTGAGCACTCCTTTTGCTTGTAGTTTATTTTCCCGTTGAAATTGATTTTCTATAACTCGGGAACAAACATTTTTAAAAATATTTTTATTTTTCTAAAATAATTATTTTCTAAATACATTTTTTCTTTTTTTAAATTTTTTTGTATTCTGCCCCTCAAGAAAATGTGCGCAGGTAAATCTCTTTCCCCGCACGTCATATACAGTTTTTACTGTTTTTTGACAAATAAATAAATAAAAATTGATTGATTGTTTCCGGCCACATCAATCGTTAAAGTCATTATTCCCGTAAGTGTAGTGTATTTTTGGTCAGGTGATGGTGCGGTGATCTTCCCCCTGTAGATGGTGAGATCTGGCGCCGAACTAACGTAGGCTAGCGGGGTTTCCTCAAAGAGGTATCTCCCACCAGCGGGGCACCGCCCCAAGCGGGACAAGCACTGAGATCCCGACCGGTCTCCCAGCATGTGTGGTAGTGTAGTACATGTTAATGTGTAAGTGAGGGGTGAAGATAGGACAAGGAATGGGAAGGAAAGATCGCGCGCGGTCCGTTGCCTGCTTGTTAGGGTACTGCTCCGGCATTCGCCTGGGTCTGACAGGAAAAACGACGGAAAACTGCCGATGAGAGCAGCCCCCGCTAGCATTTTCCTTCACACAGCGGCTGAATTCGACCTAGTTATGTAGCTAGTATCGAAATTTCGCCACCGTCGAGGCCCGAATGCTAGGACCTCCCGGTCAGAGGCACTGCGGAGACAGCAGCGATGCTGACTCTCAGCTAAACTTACCTGTACATCCTGTAGGCATGTGAAGAGTGACCATGTAATAAAAGTCATTCATTTAAGTCCGCTTGCAATTCCTCCATATTTCTTACTCCGACGGGGAATTCGCAGGTAGGAGAATCTTGCTCTTTGTTCTTTCAGCCTATTTCGCCTGAAGATTACCCGCACTGGATCAATGATAGGGGGATCCAGCCCATAGGTGTGGGGGGGGAGCATCGATTTTTGTTTGATAATAAACATATTTGTTATTAAATTAGAATTATTTTTGTAGAGTATATATGATACTATACAATATTATTTTTTAAATAATTACGCAATTCTAACAAAAATACATTTTAAAATCAATTTTGCCAAATAAAAGAAGATAACAAACGAGAACTCTAGGCCTTGATTAATGATCAATAAACCCCACAAATGCTACATAAATAAAGTATATCCCGCAATAGAATCATTAACAATCGTGAGAAGTTAATTAATTTTAAAAATAATTTTCCAACATCCTTCGAAATATATCCTTTTTGCATCGTAGGTCCGCAACGCTTCGCTCGCGAACTTTCAGCTGCCCTCATTCCATTGCAAAAACTAGGTTGCAGAGCAATGTTACAAAATTCCATTTTCCGAGTTGAAGATTTTACTTTGAATTACTTTGAATTCAGATTATCAGGTTAGGAAGGAAGCGGATGATAAAGTGATAGATGAACATTCACGACCCAAAAGGTATAGAGATATATGAACATTCACGACCCAAATTACTAAGACTATCATGATCGTCAAGAGCAATTGAATAGTGTATTGCATGTCATCAAAAACATGCCACATTCTTAAGATCCATCACCCACGTCCCCTAGTTCATCTCCAACAAGCAACTACACACCAAATTAAACACCAAACTAATCACTTTCATATTGCCTATCTCACCCAGAGGCGGAATTTCTGATCTTTCACCGAGGGGGGGGGGGCAAATTTGGGCGCTATTATGAACACGAAATTCTTCGTTTATACGAATACTTTAAGTTAATTGTGCTGTAACTATATACACTGTTTTCAATTTTGTTAATTATTTAATTGATTTTTATTAATTAGGTTCGTTGAACACAGAGGCGACGATCCTCATTGTTATTTGAACGGTCCGAACTGTAAATGCAACGATGCATATGCCTAAACTATGGGTACGATTTTTTCCGACCTGAATAGACCCTTGTCGATCTGGCCTGAGTCGAAGCTCTGCGATTTTGAAAAAAACATTTATTAATTTTGGGGGTTCTATACATAAAGCTCTTGGGACATGTGCAAAATTTTCTCAAAAGTGGCTGCGAATGTTTTTTACTTTCCCGTATACGTACGTATACACGGAGTGATATACGTAGTATAGGGAAAGTTATGTAATGCTGCGCGAAAAAATGGCCAATTTTCGGCGGAAAAAAATTAATTGCCGGGCCGTGAAAACGAATAAGTGGATAAAACCAGTTGCTAAATTAAGAAAAAACTAGTGGTGCTACAACAGCACTTACTTTCCCGTATTAGAGGAAACAGCTAAGTAGTACTGTAATATTGCACTTTATGCGCTACTAACATCTTCGCTTGGAACTCACTATTTCCATTGCAGTGTTGTCAGAACTATGTGAATTCTACAACTTCACAAAAATAGAATGCAAAAGTTTTGTAACCCTGTATTGGAAAAAGAAGCCTGATACCCTAGAAATATAGAAATGCCTTCCATTGGGCCATGATTAGGGAAGAGTATTTTAAAACCATGCAACAAATTCCCTACTCACTACAATTGGTACAGCATTTGGTGCAAAACTAAATATTTGCCTGCAAATATCAACATAAATTAGACAATTATAACTCCTTTTCATACAGTTCCATTAGGTCACAACAATGACACTAATTCATAGATATTCGCGAGCGCAAAGTGAATTCCATTGTTGCAGACCCTGCATTGTCGCTATTCTGAGAGCTATTAATTCTATTTACTTATTTCAAATATTTCAAAATAAACAATTTCTAAAATATTAATGTGTAAGTCTATAACAAAGTTCGAATGTAAGAAACGAAGAAAGAAATAATATACAAAATTGCACATTCTAATTTACGACGCATCCAGCTGTCCGAAGCGCAGTAAATTTACAGCGGCCTATTACGTTTGTCACAAAATTAAAGAAAAACTACTCGTATTTTGAAAAAATTAAGCATGACCGTATTTATTTTATTTATTTATTTGTCAAAAAACAGAAACAGAATGGCACAGACTTTCCCGTATTAGTTTTCTATTTTCCTGGGTCTTCGCTAGCTATTCGGAATTGCTACATACTCTTTCTTGCCAGCTATCATCTATCATCGCCAAAAGTACATTTTTTTGTCATTTTCTTAATTTTTCGGTTTCCTATTGGTAGAACAGAAACATTAATTTTAGAATATTAAAGAACACAAAAACCTAGCCGTAAATGGCAATTTTCTTTTAAAAATTATGTGCCGTTTAAGAGAAAATGGCGTTTTAGCACTACTAAAAATGCGAAATTTGAAGCTGATTTTCACAGAAAATTTTGAGTTTTCAAAATACTTTATTTGAAGTTATTTGAAGCACTTACACTCACAAATATAATCATCTTTACAAATTGCGGATAATGTGCATATTAAAGATGTGAGAGATCTTTCAAAAAATTTACATTTATATAATTTTTGAAAAAAACAAGAAAAACTCAAAAAAAACTTCACGCTATACTAATGAGTGTAATTAGCACTATTCGTTACAAAAGTTTCAAGAAAAAAATTGCAGCCATATACGAGAAAATGACATTTGAGCATTTCTGAAAATGCCGAAATTTGAGCTACTTTTCACAGAAAACGGTAGTGTTTTCGAGAAACTTTACTTGACATTATTTAAAGCATATATACTCGATAAGCATCAATCTGCCAACAGCACAGCTGCATCAAGAATGGATGCAATTGCCCAAGAAGTGCGTTCTGATCGGAGACGAGCGTGAAACATCCTTATCAGTGGCGTCTCCTGGCTAGTACATGTGGGGATGCGATCATGATATTACAAGTTGAACGTATAATTCCAAATATTTAAAGTTTACGTCATTCTACATTACTCTGAAGAATTTTAGAAGTTTATGTTGCAAATTAAATACCTTCTGAATCTTCAATCATAATTTTCATAATTTTCTCATTGCGTACACTAACTTACATAAACAAGACAATAAAACTAAAAAAAAAAAACACAAAAAAAATGCATACCTAATTTTTGAATTCGAGATCTATCCGCGTTGTCTTGGTTCTCCATTACTATTTACCTTACGTTTTTCGGAATAGGAGAAAGAACTACACGGAATTTCACGAATCCTGTCTATAACACAAAGAAACATTTCACCATCCACTATTCCCTGCTGCAAATAATTCATCCACGATCACAAATGAACTGGATGAGCTCGCCATTTGCGTCCATTCACACTCACACACGTTTTATTCTTTTGCGTTACAATTTCGAATTCACGATTCTCTTTAACGCATCACTAATCTGGCAAAGTAGTCTATTTAATGCACATTAAGTAGGAAACAGCATTTACGCAAGAACGCAGGACACACATGGCGAACGAAATAACATCGCACGCACCGTTTAGAGTTCACGGATTGTCTCTGTCATAGCTGGTCATACCATTTTCTTACATGAAGGGTGTGATCTTGTTTTGTCAGGCCTGCTAATACTCATCGAATATTTCAGTATTTCAACCTGATTCAGCAGTACTGAATCAGGTTGAAATGTGCTTAAGCAAAGTTGGCAGACTTGCTTGACTTGTAAAGAAAGACAGTCGTGCCGTCTGCCCCCCGCTTCCGGGTCCCAATCGTAACACGTGACTTCTGGGATTCCCAGGCGTGCTGTCGAATTATGACTGCATCAGAGGAGGGGGTATGGAAGGTTGTTGGGAGGGAATACACATACGCCAATGAGAAGCCTTTGATGTGAGAAGCTATGTCACATCTCCAGCAGCCGAAACCACGCAGCTTGCATACAGCGCATGGCTGTGAGTTTATTGACCCCGCCAACGAAGTGAGGTTGTTCAAGGGATGTTTCTCGGCCAGTCACATCCTGCGAGGGGACTAACGCCTATTGGACCGCGCACGTAAATGGCGAGAGGGAATACAGAATTAGAGGGAGATACAGAAGAAACTAAAATACTCTTCTGAATATATTCTTAAGTGATGTAAAACTAGGAGATGTTACACATCACTCGCATACATTGAGCCTACACCATTGATCCTTATTATGTTGACTTGCAGGGCTTCTTTTGTTCGGTATTTTGGGTGAAATATTTCGGTGCGTTGTTCGATCACACAATATTTGCTTTTCGAAAACTTTTTGCATTTCCGTAAAACGAATTTCAAAATTTAGCATTTAAAATACGATCGTTCTTGAAAATCACTTGTTTTAGGCAAAAACATTAAAATAGACATTAACCGCACTTTTTAGGTCATTTTAGGCATATTAGACGCTTTCAGTACATCTATTTTCTCATGATTCGTGAACATCTGCAATTACTTTTCACAACATCCTAAAGGAACTAAATAGGCATTAGTCCTAAAATCAGAGGTCTAGTTATGATTTTAGGCATTAAACTGTTTAATTTCCAAGTAAATAACGTTTAAAAGCAATACATAATTGCAAGAGGATTTATTAATGAGCGATATTGAAAATAACGCTGAACTCTATCCCGCGCGTTTTATAATACTGAACTAAAGTTTACCACCGTATTAATGTATATTATTCGCTCAGCTTAATAAAAATATTGTTCGCTTAATTATTATTACATTTCTTCTCAATACACAGATACAAGTAAATCTTTTATATTTAAATTTGAAGATCGACGAAATGAAATTAAATAATTTTTTTTTAAATTGGTCCCAAGTTGGGGGGGGGGCAATTGCCCCCCTTGCCCCCCCCCCTGAATCCCGCCTCTGATCTCACCCATAACTTTTACTCAAACCTGCACTTGATCAACCAAAGCAGAAAACTCAAACTGGGTAAATATACAAAACGTCAAATTAGAATAAACTACTGGTGCTGAAACAGCACTTACTTTGAAATGCCATTCTCTTAAAAACTGCTCTAAATTTTTCAAAGAAAATTGCCATTTGGGACAAAGTTTCACTGTTCTTTAATATTCTTAAAATAATATTTCCATATTACTATTAAGAAACCGAAAAATTATGAAAATGTTAAAAAAAATAGTTTGGGCGGCGATAGAAGGCAGCTAGCAAGAGTATGTGTCAAGTCCGGATAGCTAGCCGAGACCAAAAGAAATAGAAAACTAATACGGGAAAGTCTGTGCCATTGTGTAGCACCACTACTTTTATTTTAATGTTTTCCACTTGTGATTTTTTCATACGTGCTTTTCCTTTCTTTGTCCAAGGTAAGACTTTTGCTTCTGAACTTACTAGGAGTATACGAAATATTTATATACCACTAGTGGACCGGACAATGCTTCGCTATTGCAATGTATTGCACTTCACATGCTACTGGTCACGTGATTGTTAATCACGATTTACGCTACGCTGTGCAAACATTTTAATAGCTAAAAGGCTTGCTCGCGAGTATGGGTTTGTTCTAGGTCCTGGTTTGTCAAGTATCCAATTGTTAAAAAGTTCTCCCTCAGGTCTGAGCATGCATTCACTACAACACTGTTTTGGGGAAATTTGGTTTACTTGTTCGAGATAGTGTTCAAGTAATAAGGCTGGCTGATATTTCACAATCACAGGGGCAGAATACGCAGTGAAGAAGCGCTTAATACTTGAGGGTGCAGCGGGAAGCGTAGAGCTTCTGTTCACGGGCGCTTGAGTTATAACGCACAAATCATCAACAACAATCTATTTTGTGTCAACGTTCATAGGCACATTTGCATTGTAATACGCCTATAACCTTCGCGCAAGTGCAAGCAATAACTTGAAGTTTTATCGCAATCAGATGAAAGGTACGGCAGCGCATAAAACACGAACAAACATTGATTTGTAAACCCTCATTAACACGATTTCCAAGGGACCGAAATAATCGGAGTTCGTGTTATGAAAATTCGTGTTAACCGATTATTATAAATGCTTGTATTAGGGTAATCACTTGCCGGGATCGAAGTTTGTTCGTGTTAAGGCGAAATTCGTGTTAAGCGAGTTCGTGCTAACGAAGGTTTACTGTATATAAAACCAGCGGGGCCCGGCAGACGTTGTTCTGCCCCTTATCTCTCTCTTTCTTCTTCCCTATCCCTTCCCTCTCAGTCTCTCTCTCTTTTTCTGTCACCCCGCCTCTCTCCGTTTCCTCCGGCACTCTCTCTCTCTCTCTCTCTCTCCGCCTCTCTGTCTTTGCCTCTCTCCGTCTCTATCTCGGTCTCTCTGTCCCTATCTCAGTCTGTCCGACTCTGTGTCTGTCAGTCTCCGTCTCTGCCTTTCTCTATCCCTCTAATTCACATTTAGTTGCAGATTCTGCACGTCTCTGAGCAGTTATTTAACGATATAGATTCAAAACTCCTGCCGAGTGTAGCGAGTTGCATTTGACATAAATATTTAGTTTTTTATTCCTCAGCGCGATCAAGCGCCATTTTTTCGATATTTTAATAGTTATTCTACTACTCGGGGCGCAGATGAATCCAACAAAACAGAGATAATTCACATTGGTTCAGCCGTTGTTGAGTTGTAAATGGTGTAACTAACACGACTTTGTTTTATATATATTGAATACAGACCACCGGATGACGCGGCCACATAGTGTCGCGAAACCATTGGGTAGTAATT
Source organism: Acheta domesticus (assembly GCA_031308135.1). Taxonomy (NCBI): domain Eukaryota; kingdom Metazoa; phylum Arthropoda; class Insecta; order Orthoptera; family Gryllidae; genus Acheta; species Acheta domesticus. The sequence goes on from JAHLJT010000631.1 coordinate 245,113,855, forward strand.
TAAAATAATTGTTTTAAAATAATGCTTGATTTGATTGTCATTAATTTCAGAGGATACCACTGCACACAAAAATTTACAATACATAGACAGTCAGTTGTGGTTACGTCTGTAATTAAGTAAAAAAATATCAACTTAAATATCATTGTTGGACCCAAGGCTTCTGCTTTCTCGGTAGCTTCCTAAGAAAACTTACGGTTTTAAAGCAACCATTGTCGCAATTTCTTCACATCTCTTTGGAATTGCCTCTCGCTTACTTTAGCATTCAAAGAGTATTGAGTATATTGATTGCATCAATGTGATCGTTGAAGACGCTTTTTTTGGATCCAAAGATATAGTGAGCAAGGGGTAAAACAATGAGACTTCGAAATTTTTCACGTATTCGAGATGCTTCATATTAATTCAAATACATTATCGAAATTGAAGGCAAGTGTTCAAAATAGTACGTTGAGAATTTTGACGGCTAAATGCTGTCATTCTAACTGTAGATTTTCTGTGATTTCTTTCATGGAAGTAACGCTGAATTTGTTGTCTTTTTTTCTATTTTCCCCCTATGTTTCGTTGATATTTTAAACTAAATTTTTACGTGATATTGTGGATCCATATAACAAAATATATCATTGTTTACTCACCACAGATATCCCAACGGCAGACAGGGTGAGGTACACGGCAGCTTTCCGGGGCCACCAAACAGCAATATTCATCTAAAAAATAAAAAAGTCAATATTTTTTGTTACGACGACACAAACAGCTAGTTTTAAATTGTTAGTAATGCCAAGATACCAGTCTTGTCGTGAACCTTTACGTGCGGATTACTTGCTGTGAAACCAATTATGCTATATTTTGGCTTATTTGAATACGAGAATTATCTAATTAAGCATAAATCATCGTAATTAAAAAACATAAATCATCGTAAATTAATAGTGTATTTCCATTTACAAAGAAATAAATTCCTACGTCAATTTTTTTCTTTTGTCCTGATAGTAGACTTATATTAAGATTCTCTAATACTTTAACGAGATCTTACAAAATGTAAATAAAATTACACTTTTGTTAAAGATAATTTATACTATTTTAACAATGACTTAAATAATAACCTATGTATAAATATCACCTCACTGTAAGCACGACTGCAATCAATTAAAAACATGTGTGCGATTGAAAAATGAATATCCTAGAGTTTCTGCAATATCACAATTGTCCTCCTTTACACAAACAAATCAAGTACCTATTAAAAAACTAAAACATTGAGTTTTAATAGAGGTCGCCGTTCAAGTTATGCCAAGCGAAGCTCGAAAACGGCGGATGTGAATAATCATCTTTCTAAAGCTTTACACAAACTCAATTGAGTTCGATCTTCATTAGGCTACTAACACAAAGCTTACTTTACGGACTCTCTTAATTCACAGCATATCCCTTTTGAACGACATTTGCATGTACTATTTCCTTTGCGAACGCTTTTGAATAAAGGAAGCCTTTTGTGCACAGGATAGCTATTAACAAGCATACGCATATAATTTAGACCTATTATTAGGTCTAAATTATTGATTATCCCACCCTCAGCGTATGCAGGTAGGCTTCACGTTAAAAATGAGTTTCCAATGTGAATAGCACAGACATTCTCGTACTAGTTAGTTTACTAGTCTCAATCGTCTGGGATAGCATTCCGACATTGTCTCATCCTAACCCAGTTACTACGATTATCGGCACCTAAAAGGTAGTTTTTCACATTTTTTCTCAATTTTTTGTTCCCCTCATAGTAGCTTTGAAATATGAATTTAAGAATGCTATTGAAGAGTAAAACAGGTTTTTCACTGAAAAACTTTAAGCTGTTTTTAACAAAATGTCGAAAAAGAACGTTTCTAGAAATCCGCAGTTTTAAGCTAATTTTCACAGAAAACGAGAACCTCTATGGGAAATCAAGTAAATCACATATACTCGCCAATGCAAAAATGTATTTTAAAAAAACGTCCGTAATGTAAATATTTACGAAGTGTGGGAGATATAATAAACTTACATTTGCGTAACTTTTGAAAAACCAAAATAATTCATCAAAATGTCATAGTAATCCGTGCATTTTGCAGTATCTCCACAAGAAAATGAAAATAAAAATTTGGAGCTTTTTTGAGAAAATCTTGTTTTTAACATTGCCTTTATTTCACGCACAATGATGCGGTGCCTTTCAATGTTATTTTGCTCTACTTCGCCCCCACGCTAGGCAATGCTACCTATAATAGTTCTTCAATATTATATCTACAAAATCCTGTTTTCCTCCTCGTATGTTGATAAGCACAAATGAACTAGCGTGTGGCGTGAGATACCGAGACATTGTAACAAAATTTATTTGGTCGTAAAGTCAGAAGTCCCTTCCATACAGAAAAGAGAAAAAAGATCATCGTAGGATTTATGTATGAAATTCACCCTTTTTATGTGAATTTTAAAGAAAATACAAATCAATTCTTTGACAACTATCACCGCCATATGTCGGTGTCACTCTATTACTCCTGGCGATATCTACTGTCGTCGCCCCTCCTCTCAGAACATAACACACACACGCACAAGCACACGCACACGCACACGCACACACACACACACACACACACACACACACATATATATATATATATATATATTTTGACCGTATTGGTCAAAACGTAAATAATAGGCGCTCCACAACGTTCAAAAGTGGCGCGCAGGTTGATGAATCGTTGCGGAACGAATCGGGCCGAGCCGTGAACGAGCGCCCGGAAGGTTCTGAATTGGTCGGTCGGACCGCGCGAAAGGGCAGTTGGGAGTTGAGCAGCGAGGAGAGAGGGGAGAGGCATGATGGCGACAAGAGAGCGATGTGGTAACGAACAGATAAATCGATAATAATCGGGACGGCTGGTGTTAAAGGAAGGATAATTGTAATGGACTTAATGATGATTGCGAGTAAGGATTGTGGTAAACTCAGTTGGAAGGAATAATCACGAAATTTGACGAGAGAAGAGGACAGTGCACGGACACGTGGGCAATGCTGTTCAGTGATAGTCGGTGTAGCTGTGCGGATGCGGGATTACATGGCGGAACCGTGTGAGCTGGAACAGTAAATTCGTCGTGTGAAGAAGGAAACGGTGGTGAGGAGACGCCGGTGCACGGAAACGGGCCGCCGGCGACACCTGGGCAGGCAGAACATCGTTGGCGCCAAGGTCACCTCCCGGCACGAGCGGAGCACGCGGCATCGCGTCGCGTAGAAGACGACGGTTGTGGAGGGCAGATAAGTAACAATAATTATGAACAAAATAGAGGGGTAATCGAGTAAAATGCCAGTTCAGGGTGCTCACTGAGTAGTAAGGAGAGCAATGGTGTCTGTGGTGGTTCACGAATGGCATGCAGTTTCCAGAGAAATGGAGGTTGTATAAATGGAAATGATAAATGTAATGATAGGAATATTCGGAGACGTATAGGATAAACCATTTAATCTGTATTCAGTATGTTAGTAATGTGAAGATGTTTTGTTGTTCTTTTTCTTAATAAATTCTGTTTCTGTGACGGTAGATTCTTTGAATTCAGATAATGATGATTAAAGTACCCCCCTCAAAGAACCCCTGTGCCCAAAATAAACATCACAAAATTTATGATATGTGTACTCATGAAACCAACAAGGGTAAGTACGGTCACAATATACATACATACATACATACATACACACTTCAAAAAAGACTGAAAATATTAATTACACACATTCACACTTAAAATAATTGCATAATCTCATTCACATGATGCGCATTTTCCCCCAATGGCCATGGTTTGCTACATTGTAATTGGTTTCCTCATGAATAATTACAACTCTTGGCCTTCTTACACGCAAGTGTAGAATCCAGAAATCAGCAAATAAAGTTTCAAAAGAGCCACTTTCCTTTTGAAGTGTTTTACTGCTTGCTGCTATTTCCAGTCACCAGCTCCATTCCATTCAATTAGAGAAAAACCATATCCACAGTTCATCCATTCACCTTTATATCTCCCGCGATATTTCAACATCCACCACGTGCTTTCCGACACGTTATCTCGGACAACTCTCAAACCTGTCTGACTGTCTGCCTCTGCCTCAACTAAGTTTTTACCAAAAAAACAACTATTGTTCGCTTTCACTTCTCGCGAACCTATTTTTACAAAATTATTCTTTAAATTTTTAGTTGGGATAGTGCTAATTGTACTCTATGAGGTGACATTAACGCCATTTTGCTCTATTCTTTTGTTTCTTCAAAAATTACAAAAATGTATATTTTACTTATCTCTCAGTCGTTAGTATTAACACTAGCGGTGATTTATTGACATTGTTATATTTACGAGTAGATAAGCTTTAAATGATGTCATATAAAGTTTCTATAAAACGTAACCGTTTTCTGTAAAACCTAGTTCAAAATTCCGCATTTTCAGAAATGTTGAAACGCCACTTTTCGAAAGGATACTCCTAATTGCTCTGTTTAAGATTACGTAGAATTAAGTTGGCTGTATTCTCTTATTTTTTCAAAAATTACACAAATATAATTTTTTTGAAAGATCTCTCACACCTTCAATATGCACATTTCCAGTCATTTGTAAACACTAGTGTGTTTGTGAGTTATTGTGCTTCAATTGACTTCTAATGAAGGTTTTCGAAAACTCAAAAATTATCTTTGAAAACGAGGTTCAATCGTATTTCGTATTTACAGCAGCTGGCACCTCGTAAGAGTATGTGGCAAGTCCGAATAGCTGGCCTTCGACCGAAGGAAATAGAAAACTAATACGGGAAATTCTGTGCCATTCTGCGCTACCACTAGTTTATTTCTGTGTTACTTTTTCTTTGTGAACAAATATATTCATTTCTTTTGTAAATAATCAATTAATATATTTCTGAAGGTTTTATATGATTGTGAAATGCAAAGGGGATAGAGGAATTTGAAATGCAAATCTGCCCCTGAGGATAATCTTTTTTTATGTTGAAAATCGTTATTGAAGAGTAAAAAAACAAGTTCTTCGCCGCATTTAAAACAATTTACCCTAAGTGCTTTGTACAAATAAAACGCTGGTGGTGCTTCAAACAGCACATACTTTCTCGTAATATTACAATGGTATCGTTGTGTACAACGGGACGCCAATATACATTTCATTAATTTCAAACAGAAATTACGCGAAAACTACTAACTTTTACCAAAAATTGTACATAACCTTTCTTAAAGAGCTAATTTTGTACAACAGACTCTGTCTGAGGCAAAAATCTCTATCTTCAATTTTGTAGTTTTAAACCATGTTTTTACAATTTTCGATAAATTGAAGATTTCAACGAAACTTAAACCTGCACCATTGTCTTCAACGTCCTTTGCACTACAGAACAACAAAATTTAATCAAAAAATTTGGAGCCATTTTTTTTAATTTTAAAAATGTCAGAGAAATGTCATGTAAAGTATCCCCCAAAATTAAAATATTGACTTCAAATCCCAGGAACTCCAACATCAACCAGAGCGGTAGGGGAATATAAGTTTTGGAGAAAATCCGCTGAAATGTTTTTGCGCTATCGTTGTCCACAGACGGACGGACGGGTGGACAGAAGGACGTTTTGCCGTCAATCAAATTTTCGGTGTCAAGAATAAACAAAACATGGATTCTGGCTACACCATGTGTTAGAGGATTGTTTTCTAAATTTAGCAACTGGATTTAACCAGTTTTTCGTTACCAGGGCCGGCAATGAGAGTTTTTGTGTTGAAAATTCGCTGTTTTCTGGGGTACGTTTACATAACTTTCTCTTCTTAAGAAGTTCCTTCTTAAGGCAGGTCTCATTTTCTAATATATTCAGATCATTTTAAGAAAAAATGCAGGCCACCGACTTGATATTGCATCATGGAAATTTAGAGATAGTAGCACGCTCTATCGCCACTCTACATTTGTTGGGGATAAATTCCATATACTCGTATACGACCAAGTGATTGATTAGCATGCGATATAAGTCGCCTGATGAATCCGGCAGATTTACAGGCTCCGGTATCATTTCAATTTGGAATTGGCGCATGCGCAGAAGCTCAAATATGGTATTCGCTAAGGTCCCCCCCCCCCCCACGACGTGAAAAAATACTCTATTTTGATTTTTGATGGTCCTTTTTTTCGCCAACCTCTATGGACCACGCGAACGTGCATTTATGCACGTAAGACATTGTTTGGGGGGATTAGCATTTCTGCTGAGTCCATTTTTACACCCCAGAGTTGTTAGCCATGGGGGTATGGAAGATGAATTAAAGATTATGAGGGGTGAGAGGAGGATACACACACACAAACACAAATACACCCATGTCCGAGGCGGGACTGGAACCCGGCAACCCTGCGGCTCGAGATCGCCATGGCACTACTGTCTTAGCGATCTCGGCCACGAGGCCGATTTTGGTGTTACATTATATGAAGCCCCAACATTTTTTTAAAAATATCTCCAAGCTCTTTATTTAATTTTTTCTCGGGTAGAGTAAAGTACGCTTATAAAGAGGTCGCAGGACGTATTTGAACATTGACATTGAACTCTGAATTTTCGTAGGTTGCAAAAGTTAACATTTTTCGGCGTCTTCTTACAACTGCAATATTGAAAATAGATTTTTTCTAAAGAGAGACGGTTGGTTGTAAACTAATTTTTTGGTAACAACGACTCCCAGAACTGAAGAAATTTAAATTAAGACTTTCAGATATGTCAACCAGGAAACTTTGTCTTTCTGCCTTATACGAAATATTTTCACATCGCGAATGCCTTTCCGGTAAGATAGAAAGTGTCTTTCTTTCTTTCTTTCTTTCTTTGTTTTTTCTTTCGTTTTCAGCCTCTGCACTGCTTTCAGGTGTTATGGTATTAAACAAATAGGAGCTTATGAATGATGAAAGGGATGCTACATGCGGATACGTGGGTGTTTGCCAATGCCTTTTACGACTACAGGATGAAGACATACGTGCCTTACTCGGCAACCTAACTCAGAACTGTGCAGAGAAGATGCCTGGAGGGGAAACCCGGAAAGCCGCCATGTGTGTTTGTGCCGGATATCACGTTTCAGCAAGGGACGAACACCGCCACATCTCGGGACAAAACATGCACTACACTTACAGGACATTTGACGTTCGTAGTTAACATGCCCGAAAACAAAATAATCAGTGGAACCATTCGTTCGGAGCTGTTTCCTTCGCAGCCGACTGCATATGTAGGCTGGTGCCGTATAATATTTAATTATCAAAATTGAACATCATTCAAAACTTTCCTCACCTAAAAAGTTATCTTAATTGAATCCCCCACAATCCACCAGTCAATACCAAGTACGCAAAAAATATATCGTATTCTCTTCGGGGTCATGAAGATAATAATGACATATTTATTAATACTGTATTACTTCTAATGATAAGAATAACAACAATCGCAATTCACTCCACCGCTCACTCACGTAAATCATGTTCTTCGCTGCCCTCCCCTGAAGGGGGGCCGGTTTCGCCCGGCCACTCGCCGGAGTCCGCGGCCCGCACCAGCGGCGCCAGCAGGAGCGCCACCAGCGACGCGCCCAGCGCCAGCGACACCACGGCCGTGGACAGCGCAGCGCCCGCGGGCGCGCGCACCTGCGGCGGACAACCCATGGCGGCGCACTGAGCCCCTCCGCCCAGAGCCTCCTGTTATCGCGCCTCGCCATCGATAAGAAGCGCCGCCTCCCCTCCACGGCCCCCTCACGGCCTCCTCATGTTCTAGGTCTTTCGTCGGGAGTGCGTGGATTGACGAGGCCTGTGCTGGGCGCTCATGTCGCAGGAGAGCCAAGAAATTTCGCGTGACGCCATCTAGCTACGGAGTAGTTATTCTGAGAAGGGGCCGCTTTTAAAGGTCTGGAAACAAATGAGCGTCATGCAGGGCGATGACAGTGCAAGATGTAGTGATGAAATCACTTACAAATGAGCTAACTGTAAACGAACGCACTGGAAAAACGAATGCATGTACACAACCTACAGTTATATTGCCAGCAGTGGCCAAGCAGTGGCTGTCAAAGCGCTCCCTTCCAGTAGCGGATTCTGGGGGGGGGGGAGGCAAGCCCCCTCAAAAAAAGACCTAGGGATTTCGTTTGTTACCTTCCTTTATTCGTCAAAATTTATTTAAATATTTATATATGTTAGAATTATATATTTATTTAAAAAATATTGTATACCTGTAGTATCATACAAACACTACAAAAATAATATACAATATATCAACAATAAGTTTAATATTTAACAAGAAACAATGATACTCTCTCTTCCTCAATGATCGGCTGCATCCACCCTTGGTCCTTTCTTATAGCATATCCCGCTAGTGTGCTTTAGGCATACTAGTGGGCTATGATTATAGTAATCTCTATATACCACCACGTTCTGAAGCGTTGTGCGTACGTGCACGGCAGGAAACATGTATTCTCATACTTCATTCGGAGTTACGAGTAATAATCTTACGAAAGGACACCACTGTCTGATGCAAGTGTCTGATCTGAAACATTTCAAGCGTACTTTAGCGAATGACATTAGAATTATTTCTTTCGATTCGTAAGCATTGCTCTTTCACAACCTCAATAATTGTGTTAGATTTAACACCTGATACATGAAACACTTCTGAACGGCGCAGAAACCAATTTAGACCCAGTCAAATTAGACAAAACGAGTGAAAAAATCCCTGAGTTTTGAAACTTGGCATGATTGTACCGCACGTTATACTAAAATTCCTGAAGTGTGTGTGTGTGTATGTGTGTGTGTGTGTGTGTGTGTGTGTGTGTATGTGGGGGGGGGCTAAGCTGGGTATAGCGGGATCGTTTAAAAGTTTGTTTCTTCGTTTTTTGCATGTATTTCCGTAACTATAAATCCTACCAAAAATCATAGACATTACAAACTTAAAGTACAGAAAATTGCCTAGAAAAAGTTCACATAAGTGTAGATTTAATTTTTTAAAGTTATAGACTTGAAAAGTTCTTGTTTTTATATATGGCATGGCCTTTTATCAAATATCTCCCTTATAAAAACGATGTTATCGTATATTCAAATCACGGAAATAATTTTATTTTCATTCAACTGTATCACAATGTGCTTTGAATATTTTGCGCAAAAGACCTTTACCTCTTATCACATCTTACATTGTAGTACATACTTGCGAGTATCCGATATCATTTGTTCCGAGATTACCTCGGGTACGAAAACTGATCATCCAATTTTTATTTGATAAGGATATTTATACATTGACAGTGCATACAAACCTTTGCCAAATATCGCTACTTAGTTCTTATGAACCAAAATATTATTTAAGAAAATTATATCGACTTATATGGAAAATTTCTTTCCAACATTTGGAGCAGGTTTTAAGAAAACGTCGTTTAAGCGTTACTGTAAATGCGAAATTTGAAGCACTTTTTCACAGAAAACTTTAGTTTTCGAAAACCTTCACTGAAAGCAATTTGAAGCACTTCCACTCACAAATGCAATAATGCATACAAATCCCTGGAAAAATGCATATTAATGAAGAGATATGAAAGATATTTTTTTAAAAAAAGAGAGAATGCTGTAAAATGGCTTTAATGTCATCTTATACTGTTCATTTAGCACTATCCGAATATAAAGTTTGAAGAAAAAAATTGAGCCCTTTTTGAGAAAATGGTGTTTGAGCGATTCTGAAAAAATGCGGAGTTTTGAGCTCATTTTCACAGAAAAAAATTGAGTTTTCCAGAGACTTTATCAAACATTATTTAAAGTATTCGTTTTCGAAAATTCAATAATGAATAGAAGTCGCCGTTAATGCAAATATTAACAACGTGAAAGAGATGCCAAAAAAAACATTTGTCTAATTTAAAAAAACATCAAAAGTATATAACAATGTGGCGTTTATGTCATTTTGTAATCTTGTTTTTGTGATTTTGTAATATTGCACATATTGTACGCAATATTGCGGGAAAACTATTAACATTTTCAAAAAATGAATTTGACCTTAATGAAATAACTGAATACGAAAAAAACTCATTTGAAGGAATAATCTATATCTTCAAATTTGTAGTTGTAGGAAGACGGCTTAAGATTCCCACGTGAAAATTATTCAAATACCCTAATTAACTAAAATGTGTTTCGGAAATGAAATATTTGTTCATGAAAATACCAAGTTTATTGATTTTCTCTGGAATTTGAATTGATTCTCCCGGCTGTCATATTCTGAATTTTCAGACTAACAATAGCCAGATTAATTTTAACTGATATTAATTTAACTCGTTTAGATAATATGATATTAATAATTTCACAATTTATTGTACTTCATATTTCAGTTTATCGTTATTACTTCTGTTTATTCTAAATTTTAAAAAAAATTATCTCTAGTATAAATAAATAGTGGTCGCCAATGACCACAGATGTTTTTAAAACGACCTTAAATAAGTAAATAATAGCCAGATTTAGACTTCTCGATAAATGACTGCACGATTTATCTCAAATGAAATTGATAGATATCAATATTTTCCCCCTCAAAATGAATGTATCTTTCCTAAATAAAACTATCAGTCATTACAGTAAAATACCCATGAACTTCCTTAATACTACCCGTCAAATTATTCTCTCTTAAGTAACATGTGGTACAGAAAGATGCACTTTCTGCTGCCACAAGAAATGCATTCCGAAATACCTGTTATTGCAAAATATGCTACACTGTTCTATGTGGAATATCTAATTTGCGACAAACGGCCCCTACTACCCATTTCTCTAAGTTGAATAAACATTCTACCCGTCGTTTTCCTTTTCCACATGAAAGATGAGAGCATGTCTCTGTCCCAATTCTTGGAGTTTCTTCGTGAAATCACTTCATGAGGTAGTTGACGGCTACACGGGAAAAGTTTTATTTCTTTGTGTGTTTCATTTGCAATGTAGGCAGCAAATACGTGCATAAATGAGTGACGGCCATTTCTTCGATTTAATAGTATCGATGCCTATGCCAAATTCTTCTAATGCCTATTTTGTAGAACGATGTAATTCAGTTCTCTTTGCAAGCGAATGACTGTCTGCAGTACTGAATTATTTACTTTCTTAGCGTTTTCTAATAAAAGGAAGGACGATTTTTCAAGACTACTACATTCTACAGAATGTAAGGGAATTGAAATAGTTTACTTCAGGGACATTGTAGTAACTTTTCAATAAGTTTCAACTTTTCTTTGATATTTCCGTAATGTACAACCACGAAAATAGGCACACAGGAAAAAAAAACTTTTTTATGCAAGAGAATCAATTTTTAACCCCAAAGATGACTCCATGCAGGTGCTTATTCAGTCATGACAACTCTGCGGGCAAGGCCTTGAACTTCGCAATCTGCTGATTTGAGGCAAAACTGACTCGTAGCTAATAGGCGAATTACTTGGCGGCGGTGGCAGGTTCACGTGCCTGTTTGCCATACGAAATAAACCACGATGTGACGCGACCTAGCAACCGACAAATGCAAGGACACCGATCATATTACGGGCTGTGAATTGCACCGGTCTGATACCCTCAGTAAACTTCGGTCGAACTTTTGCGTGCAAGAATGAGTTCTTTTGAAATATTTGTACACCACGGAATGCAAGATCAGTCTTTCTCAGATTTTTACCCTTTCACGCCAGGAATATACTAGTTTTCTATTTTTTATTCATTGGCGCATGGCACATAAGGCAACGCCATTTTATCTGTTAATATTCACCTGTGGGATTGGTCAATTGTCCACGTGCCTCCTATAAAGATTCTTCAATGCACTATTCGACCTGCATCTCCACAAAATGACCCCCAGAGGAATCAATTCGAACGCCGTGCCCAGAGATAATCAATAAACTCGGTATTTTCATGAACGAATATTTCATTTCCGAAACGCATATTAGTTTATCACGGTATTTTGAATAATTTTCACGTATGTGGGAATCTTAATCCGAAAGGCACTAGTTCATATGAATAAGTGCTAAAAATAACAATTCGAGCATTCCAGGAGATTCAATATTTTTCATAAGTGTTGGATGTGTTCATCATTTACGTTTACACCGCCGTGTGCCGTGGCTATCATTTTGAACAAAACTGAATTTTCAATAAGTACATTTAAAATATTTATTAAACAGAACCTACAAACATTTTATACTATTAACGTATTGTATCATAATTATCATCATAATTATAGTGTAAGCCACGCAATGCTTTCCTTAGAGAATATTACTGGACTGTTTCACCGTTTACGTGGAGAAACGAGGAAATGCTCCGCGCAGAAGGAGACGCTGCCTTCTGGTGTCGTAGCGGCCGGTTTGAATTTCGCGGCCCGGAAGTGATTTTTAAACTCAATTTTCTCGAAGACAAAATTTTTTCGGAAAAACTGGACCTGCCATTTTTCATGACGTGCAACACAGAATTTGGGGTATTTTTTTGTAACGGGAGCTTCTGGACACCCTGTATATATATATATATATATATATATATATATATATATATATATATATATATATATATAGGCACACACACACACCACATACACAGTCGACTCCGGTTATAGTGAACGTAAGTCACT
>JAHLJT010000631.1:245126484-245166964 GCA_031308135.1 Acheta domesticus
GATCTTGTTTCACTTACATTACAAATAAGCATAAAAAGATTCGGTTATAGTGAACCTGAAAGTCGGCTACAGTGAACGTAGTCGACACGGAAATAGAATGTCATGGAAATTAATTCCTTTTTTGAAAAAGAAGTACATCGCCTCGGTGCCACAAATTCCAACACTAGGTAGGTTGAAAAAAATATTGCCGGTCGAAGGTCATAATCGAAGAAGTCTCCCTAGGGGTGAAGGTAGCGGACCTGGAATGGGGACTTTACTGATGAACTTATACCTCTCTGTTTCGCCGCAGAAAAAAAAGGCTGTGTCCTGCGTGGGCTGCAACTGGCGGCGGCGACGCGCGATTGTTTACTGCGGTTTCCATTTCGGTGTCACTTTTGAGATTCCGCGGGACAAAGCGCGTTGATTTCTACGTAGGCGACAGAAAGCGCGCGACTACCACAGCCTGGCGATACCCGCCGTGTCGCGCGGAAAAGCGATCAGTTTCATTTGCCGCTTGCCCCATCCAGCTACCGAAAGGACCTCGTATGTTATAAGACAATTAAAAGAGCATAAGGAGAAATGGACGATATTCTAACAGTGCAACAAAAATTGAAGGATGTCAAGACTGCAATACGTTACTTAGAGACAGAGAATAATGCAGAATCAATTATGAAGAGAGCACGAACTCCAGAGAAAGATCTAGAGAAATTACTAATTAAAACCATACGAAGCAAAACAATTGAAAATAATGACTTTGTAAGGGCAAATAAAGATATTGAAATTTTCAGTTCTTAGTGTTAATGTATTTTGCTGAATATCTTTATAAATAAAATCAATAATTGTGGAGAAATTCATTTAATTTTGACATGGGTTATAGTGAACCAAAAATGTTAGACCCCCAGAAGTTCACTACAACCGGAATCATAAGTAAGGAACGAACAAAGAAATATGAAATAATATACAAATTCTAACTTACGAAACATTCAACTCCCTGGATTAACGTTCACGAAGCGCAGCAAATTGGGTATGGGCGACTATGTTTGTCGGCATATTACCCAAAAAGTACTTACATTTTCAAAAAATGCTACAAGACCTTATTTGAAGATGTTTTTGATGAACACATTTCATTAAAAAAAACTAGTGGTTCCACAGAACGGCACAGTCCTTCCCGTGTTAGTTTTGTTTCCTTGAGTTATTCACACTTGCCACATACTCTTGCCAGCTGCCATCTATCGCCGCCCAAACATTTTTTTGACATTTTCTTCTTTCTTTCTTCTTTTCGCTTACGTAGTAGTAGAACGGGAATATTAATTTTAGAATATTAAAGAACACCAAAACCTCGTCCTCAAAGGCAATTTTCTCAGAAAGATTTGGAGCCGTTTTTAAGAAAATGGCGTTTAAGTGCTACTAAAATGCGAAATTTGAAGCTCTTTTTCACAGAAAAGTTTTGAGTTTTCGAAAAACTTCATTGGAACTAATTTGAAGCACAATTAATTTTAAGATCTACATTTAATTTAAAAAATGTGGTGCCATTTCTAAGAAAAATTGAATTAATGAAAATAGAAATTGCTTATGTTTGACACAAAATTTCGCAAAAAAATAAGCCTATTCATGTTTTTTTGAAAAATTGAACTGACATTAAATTTAAATTTTTTTATGAACACATTTCATTAAGAAAAAAATGTTTATCTTCACAACTGTAGTTGCAAGAAGACGTGGAAAAAAAAAATTGATTTATTTCAATTTTTGAAAAATCAGAGTTTTCAACGAACGCCATTTTCTTAAACGTCCTTCATACTATCCAATAACAAAGTATAATCGAAAACGTTGGAGCCATTTTTTTTATTTGGAAAATATCCGGGGCTTCATGTAAAGTACCCCCCCCCCAAATGCGTTTTAAAAGTCAAGGGGCCGCGACATCAGCCAGATCGATTGGGGAATATCAGTTTTGGAGAAAATCGCCCTAAGGGTTTAGCCGCTAACATTGGAGTGTTTGTGCCAGCCTTAGCGGAAGCCATTCTGCCGAAAAATCGCTTTTTTTTCTCTCTCTTCTTCTTCTCCGCTGCATTACCTTTCTCTCTAGCTCGTATGCTGCAGCGAGAAGCCGGCTCACACGTTTGCATCGATGTACAAAAGATGCGATCATGCGCTTGTGGTACAGCACATTTGGCTGCATTGTGCACAGACGCAATCTGTTTTGGAAATTTACGCAATACTGACAACTGTCGTTCACGCACTGTGCAAATTCGGGGTATTTATGTGTTAAATGAAGGAAATAAATTGACGTGTCATGGGGCTACCGTCATCTCAATAACCCGATGCCTAATACCGTTCTCTCACTTGATGGTACTTTGCATTTGAACAAATTTAGTATTTTCATTGCGTTATCTGCTCTCAGGGCTGTCTCAGGGTGGTGACACTGAACTGTTATGGTCGCCGCCAACGTTTTAAAAAACGTGTGGAATTGAGAACGGAAGAGAGTTGAGTACTTTAGCAATTGGATTGTTCAGTAAATAAGTGGTTAATGTAAATTTTATAATTGCCCTCGAGGCTAGAGTAATGTTTCGTCTTGTATTGCATTGTATCATCCACAGTATGGGGTGTTAATGTCAATGACAATATTTTGATTTTAATGTCGGATTTTCCCGTACCCTTGTGATTTTAAGGTTATAAAACTTGGGTCTGTTTTAATTACGAATTGTATACAAGAACTATGGAAAGTACTGACGAGGAGAAGCTACTTGATACAGACACACCAGTTAATGAGAAAAGTAATGAAGTGATTTCAAGTAATGGAGACAAACAAATACATACTTCATTGGAAGAAGTGTGTTCAGTTGAGGAGGGAAAGACGAAAACAGACATTTTCAAAAAACCTTCGTTTCTCGTCGGACCTCGCAAAGGCAAACCAATCGGGAAAATTCAAGTATTAAAGTCAGCAGAACCTCCTGACACTGTCACAGAAACAGAAGAACCTCCCAAAGAAGACCTATCAGTGGGAAGTAAAACCACGGCTGATGTTGCAATAGAATTGGAGTCTGATAAAGATGTTGTTGAAAAGAAAGTTCATGTGATATCACCTGCTCAGAAATTGAATGAGAACTCTGTGCCATTGCCTTACAAGGAACCAAAGTGGAGTGGCATTCCAAATGATTTGTACAAATTTGAAGTTTTAAAGAATGGTAGCATTGTTGAAACAATCGATCTTTCTTCCAAACCCTATTTTATATTTGGTCGTTTAACCTCATGTGACATTCACATGGCTCATCCTACTGTCTCACGTTATCATGCAGTATTACAGTTTCGAGGTGATGATACCGATGGAGCTATTGGATTTTATGTTTATGACCTTGGAAGTACTCATGGAACTTTCCTTAATAAAAACCGAATCAAACCTAACATATACGTTCGAGTGCATGTAAGTATACAATATTGTTATTATGGAATAGGCAGTAAAACCAATAACTCCTTTCTGCCCTTTTATTAAGGGATTTTTGATATGCTCAAATTTATCTTCAACCTTTACTAACAGTGGTCAATTTTTCACAGTTTATTCACTAAAGTCAGTTGAAGAATTGATTAAAAATGTAAATGGAGATAATTAGTTGCATTCTATGTAAGAGCTGTACTCTGTTTATCAAGCACTATATGATGAGCATATTTTTTTAAATTGTAAATGTTATAAGATAAGATTATGACTGAAAATTCAAATTTAATTCTTTGCTCTTAATGACATATTCTGTACTTTAGGTGGGACACCTACTAAAATTAGGCGGCAGTTCACGAATGTTTATCTTACAAGGACCTGAAGAAGATATGGAAAAGGAATCAGAACTAAGTGTTACAGAATTGAAGGAAAAACGCAAAGAAGAACTAGCAGCAAAGGAACTTCAAGAAATCCAAGAACGTGAAGAACTACGTTTACAGCAAGAAAAAGAAGAAGCAGATGGAATTGACTGGGGATTGGGTATGTACTGATGTAATGATACATGAATGATGTTTTATGTGCAAATTTTTTTTCCTATGAATCTATTCCAATTTCTCATCTCTTTTCATGGAAGTATTTTATGTTGGGAAAGGAAAAAAATCTTCCAAATGGTTATTCATAAAATGCCCTGTAAATTTGATGTTTGTTGGCCCTGTTACTTCTACCTTCGATGTTCGTATACTTCTCCATATCATTTTGCCACACATTTTAGTACAACAAATCTCTTTTCAATTCTAACTTCTTTTGTTTTAATTTCAAATTCCTGTTTCTGAATTATTTTTAATATCCAAAATATAAAATGAGGTATTGCTTTTTTTATATTCTATGTGTGAATTTTTATATTTTCACAACTATACTATTTCCTATTTTGTATTCCAATTTTCCAGGAGATGATGCTGAAGAAGAAACTGATTTGTCGGAAAATCCATTTGCTGCAGCACCTAATGAAGAACTGTATCTTGATGATCCTAAGAAAACACTGCGTGGTTGGTTTGAACGAGAAGGATATGACCTGGAATATGATGTGGAAGAGAAAGGTTTTGGACAGTTCTTGTGTCGGGTAGAGTAAGTTATTAAGACATTGTTTTCAAAATGCATTTTATCCATTGTTAAAGGATAAAAATACTTTATAAGGTTGATTTGTTTATTATCGCACAGGTTGCCAGTGGAAAGTGTCAAAGGAGGAACAATAATTGCTGAGTCTTTAGTGAAAGGAAAGAAAAAAGAGGCAGTTGTACAGTGTGCTTTAGAAGCTTGTAGAATTTTAGATCGATATGGATTACTGAGACAGGCAAAACATGGTAAGATGTTTGCAATATACAAGAACCTATTATTATTATGAAAAGATATCAATGCAATATAGTATTCTTGTTGTTTTGCTAGTAATTTTATTTTTGCTTCAAGTTTGTTCCTGTAAATAAATTTGGTCAACTTAATCATTTTATCCTTTACATTCTACTGTAGTACTAGAAAGTACCTTCTGGTCATGCAAGTATAATGCCTTAAGAAAATTTGAGTCTAACTCTTCAGACCCTTCAGTTTTAAAATTTGAGAAATAAGAATATTTTGCAATATTGTTTCATGAACTTTCAATTACCGCATGTATTACACTGTTTTTACCTATTAGTTTGAAAAAATTAATTACAGATTTCTTAAAAGTGGGTGACATTTGGAGTTGCCTTTCAACACTGCACATTGAACAGATAATATGCTTAATCATGTCTTCATATTTGGTTTACAAAACATCTTATGTGTTTACATATTTTTCTTAAATAGTATATTTAGTATCTTTTATGAAATTAGTAAAAGAAATTACTAAGCAGTAGTTGGTTGCACTTCCACTCTAAGCATACTATGGCAGTCATGTTTGGTTCATTCCATTTCTTGAAAATATATTGTTTGTCAGGGACCCTTAGGGAATTGCAATGTCAAACTGCAGCGTGAATTTTGTGAATTTCATTCTAGTAAACAATTTGACATCGAAGATGAATTCTGCCACTTATGACCTCTCTGAGATTCAGTTGCATTTATTTTCTTTCAAAATTTTCTGTGAGAAGCAGGATGACTACATATGTATCTTCTGTGGTTACTTTCAGTTGATTTCTTTGAAGAATATACGAGTTCATTTGATTTCCTATCATATCCATACATATCCAAGAACAATTTCACAAAACATTTCGTTGTGGAAGGAACAGTACCATGTAACTGGCTTTCTGTCAGTTTTTTTTTCTTTTTTGATCCTTGATGCCAACAGCCATAGGTCTTTCCAATTGATAGTGTCAGAAATGTAACATAACTCATAATAAGTGTTAAATTACATTTGCCATGCTATTGAATGGTCTGGTAGCCAAGATGTCAGAGGTGTCAAGGATGACAGTTACTCAGTATTGTTTCTTCAACGATGATTTGATGGTTGAAAATTTGGGCTCATTGTGTGTGGAAAATTTTATTCCTTATCACCATATTATCTCAATGTCTTTCTTTAGAAACTTCTTCATTTATTGAGTTTGTAGAATGAAACGAAATGAAAGTTAGGACCTAAGTGGCAACAAGTAGAATTTTCCTTCTTTAAACTTGTTGAATGTTACTTCATATTTTGTGATGAATGTGTTTTGAGACCTCATTTCTTTCCAAACTTTGTAGTACAAAAAATTATTGAATACTTGCTAATGATTTTTTTTTGTTCTTTTGTAGAAAGTAGAAAGCGTAAAGTGAAAAATTGGGAAGAAAATGACTTTTATGACAGTGATGAAGATGAATTCCTTGACCGAACTGGAAGTGTTGAAAAAAAGAGACAGCAAAGAATGAAAGCAGCTGGTAAAATTCAGACCCAAACAGAAACATATGAGTCTCTTGTAAGAATATAAATAAATTCTTTCGTTTTTTTCATAATGTATCACACCCACACATTTTATATAACATGTATAATTTTTTAATATTCAGGTTAAGAAACAAGAGGAAATTTTATCTCAGATTGACAAAATTCAAAAACAATTAGAAGAAATTCAGACAAAAAAGAAGAAGAACCAGAGGCCAATGAAGATGAAGATGAACTAGATGCATTCATGACAAATCTCTCAACAGAAGTTCCTGATCACAAATTGATCAATAAGTTGAAGGTAAGATCTGTTTTTTATTGACTCTATTCATAGTAACAACAATTATGAACCGAAGATAACTGAATGTTCACTTTCCAAAAGGAATTACTATTTGTTTGTTAAAGAAATTTTTTTAATAATAAACAGGAGAGAGAGAAAAGAGTTTTGCTATTAGGATTTTTAGAGATATACACTGAAGAACAGTGAAATTTGCTGCTGTCTGAAGGCATTCTGACTTTGTCTTTTGATGTGCTAAACAAGAAAATAACATGCTAGATCTCAAAAAAGGAATTTTTTTGCTTTAAGAGAAGCTGAAATAAAAGATGGGAAATTCATTGCCTCTCTGAATCTCTGAAATAAAGAACAGTTACGGTTTCGAAGAATTGCTGTTTGACAATGAATATGCCACTTGTTGCACATTCAAAAATTAATGTTACAGTTTGCGTAGAAACAATATTGTACAGAACTAGCATACTCTTACATTACATTTTAACTTCCAACTAATCTCAGTGAGGAAATGTTTTATCCCCATATTGCTTCCTTGGAACAATGGTAATCAGGCTAATGTTTACCTATTTTGCTATCTTATTACCAATGGAACACTGTCGTGTTTGACAATTATTGTTCAAAAGCAGGTCTTATTGAAAATTATGCTAGGAGAACATCCTTATTTAGCATTTTTCTGTGTTGGGGGCAGAAAAATGTGACCATGTTAGATAGCAATAGATACCAATCTTATTCATATTTAGTTTAAATCGATTTAATGAATTGCACATCGTTACATCTATATAATTACATATTTTTATATGAAGTACAGTACATAATACATATTTTTATACAGGGTAATATACACAATAGAGAAATAAGTGATGTAATCTATTCATAGGAATTTTCCCAAAATGAGTATTCTCTAGTCAATTCATACTGGCCCAGAAACATGTTATTTTGAAAAATATTCTTTAAATTTTGGGGATACTTTATGTGAAGCTCTTGGCATTGTTTCAAAATTTTCTCTAATATGGTTCCAAATTTTTGCTTCAAATTTCTTGTAAGCATAGAGTGAAATAATTTATTGTAAGAAATGGAGATGGCACAGGTCTGATTGTCACTGTTACTCCTGAATTTTCAAAAATTGAATAAGGGTGAAATTTTTTGAATGCCTTCTTGTAACTACATTATCGAAGATTGGGATTTTTTCTTCATATGAAATTTGTTCTTCATAATTAGTTTTTTATTTGCTGTCATGTACATTAAAAAATAAGTCATTTTTACACAATTTTCAGTGAAAATGGGTAATATAAAAAATTGCTGAACACAAGATTTTGTCACAAATAGCTCCAAATATTTTCTTGATACTTTTTCTACGGATAATACTAAATGCTCTGAATAACACAACGTTAATGTTACTTGAATGTATTCTTTCGATTTTGCAAAAACTACACAAACAAATATAAATTATTTTAAAATATTTGTCATGTCATTAATATCTACATACAGCTGTTGTTTATATTTTTCTGCATATGTGAGTACAGATGCTTTAGAGTTTCTCAAAAATTCAAAAGTTGTCTGTGAAAATGAGGTCAATATTGCGCTACTTCAGAAATGCTCATATATAATTATCTCATAAAGGCTCCAAATTTGGGAGTGGAAATTTGCATATGGAACCAGATTTTACTGTTGTGTTATATTGTAATCATATTTCAATTTTATGACTAGGGAAACGAAAAATTGGGAAAATGTGAACAAATATTCTTTGGGTGCCAGTAGAAGGTAGCTGAGAAGCAGGTGGGGCAAAACTGAAAAGTTAGTCAGACTAAAAAGATCTAATACGAGAAAGGTCTAAATCACTAATATGAGAAAGTCTGTGCCATTCAGTATACAACTAGTTTTAATCTCTTATTGTTATTCACACAATATAATAAACCCATACAATTGTTTTCATAATTTTTATCTGTTTGTCCGGGGTAATTTTTGGAATGGCTTAACCAGTTGTAATGTGGTTTTCACCAAAAAAAAGGCAAGAGTGTTTAGTTGAACAAAATTAGGCTACTTTTAAAAAAAATCCATTATATAAAGAAGAGGGTTTGTTTATACACGTATTCACTTTTATTCCAATCTTAATTAAGTTTTGTACATTGACCTTAAGAATAAGAGAGAAATTACTGTAAGTATGGATTTTGTAACAATTTCTCCCTACCCTTAGTCCCAACCCTTAGAACAAAAGTTAAGTTGGAGATATTAATAAATTACAGTATTTGTGAATTACAATGCCTTTTTTTTAATGCAGTCTGAGTTGTTGTTGCTAAGAAAAGAAGAAGCACATGTCAAAAAATTGGTGAATATTGCATGTCCTGCAAGTTTGCCGAAATTAATGGAGGAATCAACAGTTCCACATTCATCTCTACAGCACAGAAACAAATTTTCTGGAGTTCTTAAACGCAAAATTCCATGCCGTTCATCAGAGGTATATATTATCTTCTATTAATGTTTCATTGAAATGTTATATAAAGAATCTTTTATGAAAACTGGACGCCAAACTTAATTGCAGAAATTAAGAACTAAAACTCATAATATGACTCCTTCAAAAACATGTAGATTCATTATACTAATTAGGGATGTGAGAGTAGTATTTGTAATGTGTTTTTCTCGAGGCATTATAATTGATGAAGACATTAAATCTTGCACATTTATATGAAGTTTTTGGCATTTTATTTCATTTGCTAAGAAAATTTTATTCTCTTGTACAAGTTCTTTTTATCACCATCAACATCATCATCATTGTCATCACCCCCTCATTCTCTTGACATCACTGTCATAAACAGTCTTCCTTATTTCCAGTCACTCTCCAGATTTTAATAATTCTTGCAATGAATCTAGATCTTTACACTTTCTATTATTTTTTCCTTAATTTTCCTTTGCCAGTTATTTTCCAGATTTTCTATACTTATTCCTGTCAGAAATACAAACTGCATTGTGGTAATTCATGAAGAGTTGAATTAATCCCACAAATTAAGACATTTTGTTGTTTTTAAAATGGAATATAGCAGTGCAGTGCACTAATTTTATTGCAGGTAGAACTGCCTCAGGTAAAAGATAATATATCTGGCAAGGATGCAGAGTATGACGCAGAAGAGGATGAAGAAGAAGAAGAGGATGATGATAATGAGAAAATGGGAATAGAAATATCAAAAAATCCTGTTGATATGGCTGATAAACCTGAAAAGGAAGCTGCAGTGAACGATGTTACTGAAGAACACAGTAAAGGTGTGGAGGAATTAATCAAAGAAAAGAATTCTAGTCTGAAAGACATTGCAAGTGATTCTAGTGACTCACAAGGTGGGAAAACAGTGCTTGAAGTAGCATTACATAATTTTGTTGTGATTTTAAATGATTATATAAGGTTAACCAGGTAAGACAGATGAATTGAAAATATTGTTTTAGGTGTGAATGAAAGGAACAATACATGTAATGAAAGCAGTGCATTGAAAAATCCAAAAGTTATTGGTCCTACTCTGCCACCTCAAGATTTTGTAACTGAGGGTCATAGTCAGAAGCGTAAAAAACGATCAAGACAACGACCAAATAAGAAGACTGTAAAGGAATCCGTGAGTACATTCAGAATTTAAAATCTCTACAAAACCTTCCAGACCCTATTATTATTCTTGAATGTGATTTGCGTTATGTCAGTTAAATCTTGTATTGTTTGTGTATTTTTGTGAACCTGGTTACATGGAATGAGATGATATATCCTCGTATTGTGTTAGATGTGACGAGAAAGTATATTTTCTCACCAAATTAACCCTTTGCACCCCTTTGTCCTGTGTGGCAGGACACAGATTTTCCCTCTTTTCAGACCCTTTACATCCCCAGGTACCTGGTTGCACCAGTTCAGTGAGATCCACAGTGTAAGAAACTGTACACAGGTTCCAAACAAAATATCTTTATTGAAAAAAAAAGTAACTTATTTATTTAATTCATAATACATAACTACATAAGTGAATGTTTGGTGCGGAGAGCTTCACCCAATCACGAATAACACTTGTAGATTGCATTGAATCAGCCAAGTCAGAGTTGTCACTACTGTCACTTTCTTCATATTCTTCAGAATTGCTTGAGAAAATGATTTCAAATTCTTAGTTTTTCTGAAAATTTTTCACACTCAGAATTGTTTAGTGATTCACTCATTTCTTGCTGTGACAGTTTCAGCTAACATGAGAAAATTTAAATTGTGCATCCCATAATCTCATAACATGGATTGCATGACCACCTCTAACAACAGTCAATTTCTGCCAGAACAATTATTCACCTCACAGATTTTACTGTAGTTATTATAATTTTATCTAACTATTACAAATAGTTTGAGAAACTCCTTACCTTTGTAACACCATTATTAATTTTTGCCTAATTTTTCTGGATTTGTTTCACAGGTCAGCATGAGTTCTGCAGATCCAAATTACTCAATGTGGCTTCCTCCAGAGGATCAGAGTGGTGATGGAAAAACTAAACTAAATGAAAAATATGGCTATTAAATAATTGTATATCACTGATTGTATATAGTATTTTGTATATATAATTTGTATCTTTGTTTTGTATAAAGAAAATAAAAATAATTTTGAAAGGTGTTTTGGTTTACTAGTATTGGTTTACAGAGCATTAACCCCATCTTGATCAGGTTTTTCGTCCAGTTTCCCTGATCCTTTGAGCAAATGCTGAGATGGCCCCTTGTTTTGATTCTGGACATAAATGTAACTTAATTATTTGTGCACATCTTCTAAATTTCAGTGGGAAACATAGTTATTCAAATTATCGTTCTCCATATTGTGGCGGCAGAAAGTATTATTGTTTCATGAAGAACATGATGAGGTTTAAGGGTACAATTTTATAGCTAATTTACTTTTGAAAATAGATTTTATTATGCAGGAGCGAATATTTTGTCAACTTGGAAAAACACTTTTTTTTAGCATTCAAAATTTGACTAGAATATGGCTTAGGATAGACATAATAGAATTATGAAAACGTGCACAGAATCCACTTCTCTCCATAGCTTGTCACAAACAGTTTTAAACTGTTTTTGACATAAATAAATGTCCTTTAATGTCCCTTGTTACATATATGTAACCACATTTCTGTCAACTCATACTTGCACCTTTTTGCACTGATTGACATCCTAAATGAAACATTTCTGATTCCTAGACGTCGATTTAGCCGAAAATGCAAAATTGTAGCACACTCCTGGTCAGGACGGCCCAGAGAGTATGAAGTATTGAAAGGGACAGCCAGTCCCTTTTCAACAGCCATCTAAAGCTAGCAGCGCCCAGAAACCAATCTACAACCAAACTATATCCAAAATTTTAGGCTAATTAAATGCTCTATTCCCGAATTTTAGGCTCCTCTGGATTTCCGAAAATCGTGGGCGCTGCTAGCTTTAGTCTAAAGCTAGCAGCGCCCACCCAGAATCCATCTCAAAATCAATTGTAAAATCTGAAACCCATCCCAAAATTTAAGAATAATTTTAGGCTCTTGGAAAAAAATCATCCCCGCCTTCAAATTCCAAAAATCAGGGCTGTACAAAGCGAAACAATTAACATTGGTTCTTACGGGTGAAATAACACCAAAATCAAAAAACCTTAGGAAAAATCTGAAACCCCTCCCAAAAGTTAAGAATAATTTTAGGCTCTTGGGAAAAAAATCATCCCAGCCTTCAAATTCCAAAAATCAGGGCTGTACAAAAGCGAAACAATTAACATTGGTTCTTACGGGTGAAATAACACCAAAATCAAAAAACCTTAGGAAAAATCTGAAACCCCTCCCAAAAATTAAGAATAATTTTAGGCTCTTGGAAAAAAATCATCCCCGCCTTCAAATTCCAAAACTCAGGGCTGTACAAAGCGAAACAATTAACATTGGTTCTTACGGGTGAAATAACACCAAAATCAATAAACCTTAGGAAAAATCTGAAACCCCTCCCAAAAGTTAAGAATAATTTTAGGCTCTTGGAAAAAAATCATCCCAGCCTTCAAATTCCAAAAATCAGGGCTGTACAAAGCGAAACAATTAACATTGGTTCTTACGGGTGAAATAACACCAAAATCAAAAAACCTTAGGAAAAATCTGAAACCCCTCCCAAAAGTTAAGAATAATTTTAGGCTCTTGGAAAAAAATCATCCCAGCCTTCAAATTCCAAAAATCAGGGCTGTACAAAGCGAAACAATTAACATTGGTTCTTACGGGTGAAATAACACCAAAATCAAAAAACCTTAGAAAAAATCTGAAACCCCTCCCAAAAGTTAAGAATAATTTTAGGCTCTTGGAAAAAAATCATCCCAGCCTTCAAATTCCAAAAATCAGGGCTGTACAAAGCGAAACAATTAACATTGGTTCTTACGGGTGAAATAACACCAAAATCAAAAAACCTTAGGAAAAATCTGAAACCCCTCCCAAAAGTTAAGAATAATTTTAGGCTCTTGGAAAAAAATTCATCCCCGCCTTCAAATTCCGAAAATCAGGGCTGTACAAAGCGAAACAATTAACATACGGTTCTTACGGGTGAAATAACACCAAAATTCAAAAATCCTTAGGAAAAATCGGAAACGCCTCCCAAATGTTAAGAATAATTTTAGGCTCTTGGAAAAAAATTATCCCCGCCTTCAAATTCCAAAATTCAGGGCTGTACAAAGCGAAACAATTAACATTGGTTCTTACGGGCGAATAAACACCACTCACTATGAAAGAACTCACTATGAAGAAAAAAATATATTTGAAGGAAAAATGTCCATCTGCAATTTTGTAGTTGGAGGAAGACGTTGAATAAAATTCAAAATTTTGCAATTTTCGAAAATTTAGAGTTTACCGTGAAGCATCGTACCTATGTCACCATAATAAGTGCATTTTACTATGTTCTTACAAGAAATTTAAAGAAAAATTTGGAGCAGTTTTTGAGAAAAAGTTTAAAAACGTCCGGGGAGCTTCATGTAAAGTACCCCAAAATTTTATAAATCTCAAAGCTTTCACTCAAACCAGATCGTTCGGGGAATATCCATTTTGGAAGAAATCGTACGTATGGTTTAGGTGCTAGCAGTGTTGACGGACGGACGGACGGACGGACGGACGTTTTCCTTTCAGTTGGTTTTTGGGAATCAAGGACCAACAAAAAACGGGTTCTGGCTACACCACAGTGTTAAGGGATTTTTTTTCTTAATTTAGCAACTGGATTTATCCACTTTTTCGTCATCACGACCAGACAACTAATTTTTTGCTGGCGAAAATTCGCCATTTTCCCCGCAGCATTATATAACTTTCCCTATACTACGTATATTACTCTGTATTTAAGTAGCGTTTATTGTCGACAGAACAATTTTTATACATGGTGGTGGGTTTGCACTACATAGCATGTATATATTGGATGGTTGGAGAGTTCAAGATTGCTTTGACCTTTCTTGCGTTATTTATAATAGTCTGAGGATTTTCCTCTCTTGTGTAACTGACGCTCCTCTTTTGTTTTATTTACACTATCATTACTTCAACAACCTACATCTAATTACAATTACTTCATAAGCGACTCTGTCGCGTCCTTATTGCTTTTATCTTCGAAATTCTCTTATCCTGAAATGACCTGACACTAAGCACAGGTGTCACTGTCACGTCCTTGTTGTGCACTGATTACTATTTACACTATTTACATTTTAACTGCTCCATCACTGCACCATCTTCTTTGACAGGGTGTAGGGGCATCGAGGGGCCCCGGGTGGTGGCGCGGGAGTTTTTAGGTGCGGATTGACCTCCGCCAGACGATGCCCGCGGCCGAGGCGGCCCCCGCCGGGCACAGTTTTATTTATTTACACACACGGCGGTATTCGGCAGGGACCAGGTCTGGACGGTGTGCTTGTAATAGCAGGCGCCACTACGTCGGTAAAGCTAGCACCCCCACTTTCTCAAAACTCAAAAATGCTTGCGCCATAATTTTGGGCTAATTTCAGCCCCCTTCCAAAAATTTTGGGCTACCTCCCAACACCTTGAAATTACGATTTCAAATTTTGGCCGGTAAAGCTAGCACCCCCACTTACTTAAAATTCAAATTTTTTTGCACGGGCAAAACAAGTGAATTTTGGGCTTCTGGGGGCCACTTTTCAAAATTTCGAAACACACCCCTAAATACGAAAACAAAAAATCAAAACTACCCCTAATTCTCAAATTTCAAAATTTCTCCCACCATAAGTTTGGGATATTTTTGGACTCTTCAGTGACACCAGAAACATTATTTTGGTACCCTACAATCTCCGAAATTAAGGTTAAAAATTGTGGATTGTTAATTTAACACCCACCCGTACTGAAAATTCGAAAATATTTGTGTGGTCGTAAACGTGCGAAATTTTTGTTCCTTTTCAAAATTTCGAAACTCACCCCTACGTACGATAACAAATATTTAAAACCATCCCAATAGCAACTCAACTCAAAAAATCTTGGGCCATAATTTTGGGTTCTTTAGTGTCATCAAAAACACCCCGAAATCAACTTAGCAAAAACGAGGATGGAGAAGCTAGAATCTCACTATCTCAAAACTAGGAAATCCGGAGAAACTTCACACATATTCTGGGAGAATTATACCGTACACGTGTATTTCCAACATTAAAAAAGAAAAAAAATGTATTTGTTGAGAGTTTTACCATTTATTCGGACAGGATCAATATCAAGCCTTGAAATAATTACTTTAATTCATTCCTATGTAAATATCCAATATGGACTTATTAAATATTTCATACAAGAAAAATTCTCTCCAAAAAGCAGCGACGAATTAAAAGATAAAATAGTTATTGAACTATACATCTACAATTCTAAAATCACAATCAATAATAGAGAAATCCAAAAATGGGAAAGGAATAATGCCTAGTATAAAAGGCAAACTACAGTTTTTCTCAATCTTTCATTCGTCAAAAAAAAAAAAAAAAAACTTAACTAACAAATGTAAATATGGAATTTACTAACAATTGAACACATACCAACAAATAAGATGCGATCTTGAAATAATTTGGGCATTGTCATGTTTTTCATGAAAAAGAAAAGCAAAGTAAAAAAAACTGTCCGAAATACTTACCGATCTCAAATATGTGTTGGGTTTTTTTCAAAACTAAACTACAGGTATTTCGCTTCAAGCAATCCAATGTTCTACAAATAACATGCACATTATGGCAAAAAATCGCGACACGCATATCATTTTGGGGTAGATGCATTCTTTTTGAAAAGAATTGAATATTAATCAAAACACCCTATTTTCCTGCAAAATTCAATATTTGTGTTGTTATAAAACCTAAACTACAAGGATTTCGTTCCGGGCAATTTAATGTCATATACAACACATAATAGGGAATACGGCTGTACTCTCTAATAATTTTGGACTACTCACTTTGTTTTAAAAAGATTGGAAAATTAGTGTGAAAAATGTTATATAAATTTTGATCATATTTTGGTTTATCACTAAATAAACTCCAAAATACTGTACTAATTCAAAAGAGGAATTTATTTAGAATTGCTCATACATTGGCCATCAATATGTCAACTTCAAATAATTTTGGACTAGATTCGTTCTTATTGAAAATGAAAGGAATATTAATCAAAACAGTCCCAACTTTTTTCCGATATTCAATATTTACGTTACCTTAACTACAGGTATTTCGCGTTTGATAATGTCATTTTCAAATACATGATAAGGAATACGGCTGTACTCAGAAAAAATTTTAGGCTCCTCTCTTTGTTTACCAAAAAATGGAAAATTCTCGTGCAAACTACAATATACTTCTTGACCAATTTCTCATTCCTCACAAAATAAACTCCAAAATACTTTACTAATTCAAAAAGAGAATTTATTTACATTTGCACATACATTGCTTCTCAATTTGCTAATCTCAAATAATTTCGGGCTAGAGACGTTCTTATTGAAAAATAAAGGAATAATAATCAATAGAATAACTTTTGTTTTTGCTATCCAATATTTGCGATCTTATAAAACCTGAACTACAAGGATTTCGTTCCTGGCAATAAAGTGCCATATACAACACATGATAGAGAATACGGCTATACTCATGAATCATTTTGAACTTCGCGGTTTCTTCTCCAAGAAAAGAAAAATTCGCGTGAGAACTACAATATACATTTCACCACGTTTCCACTTCTGAAAAAGTAAACCCCAAAATTCTGTACCAATTCAAATAAAGAATTTATTAACAATTGCACATAAATTAGCTAATAATATTCAAATCTCAAATAATTTTGGGCTATATTAGTTCGTATTAAAAAAGGGATATTAGTCAAAACCAGTCCATATATTTTTTCGATATTCGACATTTCCGTTCTTATAAAACCAGAAGTACTAGGATATGGCTCATGGCATTGGCGTGTGACATACAATACATATTAAGGAATAAGATTATACCCACAAATAATTTTGGGCTTCTCTTTCTTTTCCAAAAAGTGGAAAATTCTCGTGAGAAATACAGTATAACTTTTAACTAATTTTTCATTCCTCACAAAATTATTTCTGAAATACTTTAATAATTCAAATGAGGAACTGATTCAAAATTGCTCATGCATTACCTATCAAGTTGCCAATCTCAAATAATTTTGGGCTAGCACCGTTCTTATTGGAAAAAATTGGAATATTCATCAAAACACACCCAATTTTTTTCGATATTCAACATTTGCGTTCTTATAACACCTGACGATTTGGCTCCCGGAAATTGAAGGCCATATACAACACTTGATACGGAATACAGATATACTAACAAATGATTTTGGGCTTCTCTCTTTCTTTTCCAAAAAAATGGAAAAATTCTCGTGAGAACTAGAATATACCTTTTTACTAATTTTTCATTCCTCACAAAAAATTGCTGAAATACTTTACTAATTTAAATGAGAAATTTACTAACGATTGCTCATACATTACCTATTAATATCACAATTTCAAATAATTTTGGGCGAGAGCCGTTCTTATTGGAAAAATTAATATTACTAAAAACTTTCCCAATTCTTTTCCAACATTTAATATTTCCGTTGTTATAAAACCTGAACTACAAGGATTTGGCTCCTTGGAAAGGCGCGTGACATACAACACATAATAAGAAATATGGTTATACCCACAAATAATTTTGGGCTTCTCTCTTTCATTTCCAAAAAATGGAATCTTCTCGTGAGAACTACAACATACCTTTGGATTAATTTTTCATTCCTCACAAAATAATCTCTGAAATACTTTACTAATTCAAATGAGAATTTTCTTAGTAATTGCCCATTTATTACCTATTAATATGCCAACCTCAAATAATTTTGGGCTAGCACCGTTCTGACTGAAAAAAAATAGAATATTAATCAAAACACACCCACTTTTTTCGATATTCAATATTTGAGTTCTTATAACACCTGAACTACAACGACTTAGTTTCCGAAAATTGAACGTCATATTCCACATAATATAGGGAATAGTATTATACCCACAAATAATTTTGGGCTTCTCTCTTTCTTTTCCAAAAAATGGGAAATTCTCGTGAGAACTACAACATACGTTTCGATTAATTTTTCATTTCTCACAAAATAATCTCTGAACTACTTTACTAATTCAAATGGGGAATTTATTAGCAATTGCGCATACATTACATATCAATATGCCAATCTCAAATAATTTGGGCTAGCACCGTTCTGACTGAAAAAAAATAGAATATTAATCAAAACACACAAACTTTTTTCGATATTCAATATTTGAGTTCTTATAACACCTGAACTACAACGACTTAGTTTCTGAAAATTGAATGTCATATTCCACACAATATAGGGAATAGTATTATACCCACAAATAATTTTGGGCTTCTCTCTTTCTTTTCCAAAAAATGGGAAGTTCTCGTGAGAACTACAACATACCTTTCGATTAATTTTTCATTTCTCACAAAATAATCTCTGAACTACTTTACTAATTCAAATGAGAAATTTATTAACACTTGCCCATACATTACCTATTAATATGCCAACCTCAAATAATTTTGGGCTAGCACCGTTCTAATTGAAAAAAATACAATATTAATCCAAACACACCCACTTTTTTTTCGATATTCAATATTTGAGTTCTTATAACACCTGAAGTACAACGACTAAGCTTCTGAAAATTGAACTTCATATTCCACACATTATAAGGAATACTATTATACCCACAAATAATTTTGGCCTTCTCTCTTCCCTTTCCAAAAAATGGAAAATTCCCGTTAGGAATACAACATACCCTATTCACCAGTAAGAACCAATGTTAATTGTTTCCCTTTGTACAGCCCTGATTTTTGGAATAAGAAGGCGGGGATAATTTTTTTCAAGAGCCTAAAATTATTCTTAACTTTTGGGAGGGGTTTCGAATTTTTCATAAGGTTTTTTGATTTTGGTGTTATTTCACCCGTAAGAACCAATGTTAATTGTTTCGCTTTGTACAGCCCTGATTTTTGGAATTTGAAGGCGGGGATGATTTTTTTCCAAGAGCCTAAAATTATTCTTAACTTTTGGGAGGGGTTTCAGATTTTTCCTAAGGTTTTTTGATTTTGGTGTTATTTCACCCGTAAGAACCAATGTTAATTGTTTCGCTTTGTACAGCCCTGATTTTTGGAATTTGAAGGCGGGGATGATTTTTTTCCAAGAGCCTAAAATTATTCTTAACTTTTGGGAGGGGTTTCAGATTTTTCCTAAGGTTTTTTGATTTTGGTGTTATTTCACCCGTAAGAACAATGTTAAATGTTTCGCTTTGTACAGCCCTGATTTTTGGAATTTGAAGGCGGGGATGATTTTTTTCCAAGAGCCTAAAATTATTCTTAACTTTTGGGAGGGGTTTCAGATTTTTCCTAAGGTTTTTTGATTTTGGTGTTATTTCACCCGTAAGAACCAATGTTAATTGTTTCGCTTTGTACAGCCCTGATTTTTGGAATTTGAAGGCGGGGATGATTTTTTTCCAAGAGCCTAAAATTATTCTTAACTTTTGGGAGGGGTTTCAGATTTTTCCTAAGGTTTATTGATTTTGGTGTTATTTCACCCGTAAGAACCATGTTAATTGTTTCGCTTTGTACAGCCCTGATTTTTGGAATTTGAAGGCTGGGATGATTTTTTTCCAAGAGCCTAAAATTATTCTTAAATTTTGGGAGGGGTTTCAGATTTTTCCTAAGGTTTTTTGATTTTGGTGTTATTTCACCCGTAAGAACGTATGTTAAATGTTTCGCTTTGTACAGCCCTGATTTTTGGAATTCGAAGGCTGGGATGATTTTTTTCCAAGAGCCTAAAATTATTCTTAACTTTTGGGAGGGGTTTCAGATTTTTCCTAAGGTTTTTTGATTTTGGTGTTCTTTCACCCGTAAGAACCGTATGTTAATTGTTTCGCTTTGTACAGCCCTGATTTTTGGAATTTGAAGGCGGGGATGATTTTTTTCCAAGAGCATAAAATTATTCTTAACTTTTGGGAGGAGTTTCAGATTTTTCCTAAGGTTTTTTGATTTTGGTGTTATTTCACCCGTAAGAACCAATGTTAATTGTTTCGCTTTGTACAGCCCTGATTTTTGGAATTTGAAGGCGGGGATGATTTTTTTCCAATGAGCCTAAAATTATTCTTAACTTTTGGGAGGAGTTTCAGATTTTTCCTAAGGTTTTTTGATTTTGGTGTTATTTCACCCGTAAGAACCAATGTTAATTGTTTCGCTTTGTACAGCCCTGAGTTTTGGAATTTGAAGGCGGGGATGATTTTTTTCCAAGAGCCTAAAATTATTCTTAACTTTTGGGAGGGGTTTCAGATTTTTCCTACGTATGTTAAATGTTTCGCTTTGTACAGCCCTGATTTTTGGAATTTGAAGGCGGGGATGATTTTTTTCCAAGAGCCTAAAATTATTCTTAACTTTTGGGAGGGGTTTCAGTTTTTTCCTAAGGTTTTTTGATTTTGGTGTTTCTTCACCCGTAAGAACGTATGTTAAATGTTTCGCTTTGTACAGCCCTGATTTTTGGAATTTGAAGGCGGGGATGATTTTTTTCCAAGAGCCTAAAATTATTCTTAACTTTTGGGAGGGGTTTCAGATTTTTCCTAAGGTTTTTTGATTTTTGTGTTATTTCACCCGTAAGAACCAATGTTAATTGTTTCGCTTTGTACAGCCCTGATTTTTGGAATTTGAAGGCGGGGATGATTTTTTTCCAAGAGCCTAAAATTATTCTTAAATTTTGGGATGGGTTTCAGATTTTACAATTGATTTTGAGATAGTTTCTGGGTGGGCGCTGCTAGCTTTAGACCAAAGCTAGCAGCGCCCACGATTTTCGGAAATCCAGAGGAGCCTAAAATTCGGGAATAGAGCATTTAATTAGCCTAAAATTAGCCTAAAGTTTTGGATATAGTTTGGTTGAGATTGGTTTCTGGGCGCTGCTAGCTTTAGATGGCTCTTTTCAACAGGCTTGCCGCTTTTCGTAAAAGGGGACAAGGGCTGACCGGGAGCCGACACAAACACCGATAATGTCCCGTACTGCTAGACCGCGCTTTTTTACGTTTTGGTATACGTGTTGTAGGTGCCTAAAATAGGTTCTTTCAGCATCTCACGTAGGCTTTTTAAATAGTAGAATAGGCACAAATAAACAGAAAACTTAAAAAAAAGAAAACAAACGTTTTTATAATTTATTATATAAATCTCAGAGATAAAAACATTAATCAATATTATGTAGAATCAGTATGATATATTTTGCGATAATACTATTTATGAACAAGTTTAATTTTTCGTCCACTAGTTAGAATTATTTCTAACGAACTTTGCCTCGCAATAAATAATACGTAACAACTAATACGTTCTACTTGTCTCATAATAATTAACACGTTCTCCAAGTTTTCAAGAGAAAATTAATATCTCTTACCGGTTAAGTTCACTTTTCTTTCTGGAAAATTCAATAGCTTTATTTTACAAACGGAGACAGACTTCCATGAAGTCAAGAAGTATTGGAATGAAGACTTCTATCGCAAGATCATTGTCCTGTGTATTCATTTCTCGCTATCTTACAGAATAACGCAACTTAAAATTAATATCCTTGGCTGTTATGCCGACACAGAAGCAAAAAGTTAAAAGAAGACACAGACAAAAGAAGTTAGGCAAATTAGTCTCATTTTAGGTTTTTAAAAATAAAATAGGCTCTTTCATGCGCCATAAAATTGACAGGTTTTAGTTCCAATAAATCTAAAATGTATACATAAAACTCGAGTCTCGCGGAGAGATGACCACAGAACGCTTGTCTATGTTGCCGACCAGAGAGTGTATATGTTGCTGACCGTATGAGTATAGTGAGGGTATAGAGTGTCCCACCAACTATGGACCACCCCCACAACTTCTAAACGGTTCAGGATATCGAAATGCAGTTCTCGACTAACAATGCGGAATAATGGGGCAAGTAACATGCCATAGAGAAATTGTCTATAACATTTTTAGTTTTCGAGAAATTTAATTATTTTTGATTTTTTAAATGGAACTATATATTTTTTTCAGCAGCAATGTGTAGATCATGAAAAGAGGAATAAAATAATGTATCGTATGCTAGTATTTTGATAGTAATTTGAGTATAAAATTAGATTTTCTGATTTAACGGATAGATTTTGAATTAAACGGACAATATTTCGTGAAGCAGCCCTTGCAACTCTCGCCTTCGGGAAAAGTGACCTTCATGGCGTCAAGACTTGCGTGGAGTGAGGAGACTGAGAGGGCTGGCAATGAGGGATAAGAGGCCTAACTAAAGCAATCCAGGGTCTTGTCACAAAGGCCACATTAAGAAACACTAATTTCAACGATCAGAATAAGAGATTTTTTCCATTGATTTATCTGCATATAACTTGTCTTCTTTAATAATAAATATCATTTTCAAACTTGGCAAGAATCCAATCACCGTCTCTTCGTTGGTAAATTTAATTTTTAATTAAGATGATTATTCGTCCACTGCGCAACCAGACCTCTCCTGTTGTTCATAAATAGGAAAGAAAACAGCAGTGGCGTAGCGTGACTAACACGTTTGGGGATGCTCAACAATAACACACAAAATGTCACTGTCAACTACTTCATCTAACAGGCGAACGCAACACAAGGCAGATACACTGGGACTACTACGATCTCGATTGCTTACGACGGTGTAGGCGCTTCCCACAAAATCCTCACAGCAGTCAGGGCTGCCGATGTCTTGAAAGCAAATTATACAATGGCTCAGCTTTAATTCTTATACGCGAATGGCAATAAGACCATTTGCTAATTTATACATTGCAGACTTAAATAATATGTAATCTATTTAAGAGATAATACAATTTCTTGGATATTAATTAAGAAATAGTAGTCAGGCACCATTTCTAGTTTGTATCCATGACCAAGCGGGGACTCCGAGTGAGAGAGAGAAAGATAATTTACTGACCGCCTGAAGTGTGCTGCGTTCTCGTGCACAAACGAGCTTCTTTCCGCAGTAGACGCTAGCGTAAAGCAGTCGGGTTTCTCTGGGCCAGGGGTGAAGAGGAGAGAGGGGAACCTCGCCATCTGCGCATGCGTCATTGCTCGTCGCAATCTGGCGGCAGACGCTAGAAGTATTTTAGCTTCCAAGCAATCAGAGGCCAGCTTCAACAGCCCGCCGAATTCAATCATAGGAAATCAATTTAAAATTAATACAAAACGTGTTTCGCTCAACAGACCACTTGTAAGATTATCAATACAGTATTTAAGGTTCTTATATACGAGGATGCTCAGCATCTCAGCGTCCCCTGACGCTACGCCACTGGAAAACAGTACACTTCCGTCTTCTGCCGTGGATTTTCAAGTTTGTGGCAGCACGTGGCGTTACGAAGTGAGAAACTCTCCAATCAGTATTAGCAGTTGTGACTGCAGATGTGCATTTGTGTTAAAGTTTATTAAATTTACACTGACACGCAACACTCACCGTGCTGGATACTCGGATTGACATGAAATTCCACCAGCTGATAGAACACCATGCAAAACCTACATACGCAAATTTTGAAGTGCTATGGAATATTATAAATAGTGTTTTATAGGCATTTTGTATCAGGACCTTTCGTGACCTTCGCGCTTCCCGCAGCGGGCGAGCCGTTGCTTCGGCAGCGCTAGGAACGTTACGCGGCGTCTATCAGCCGGTGTCAGATTTCCAAGCGCGTTCGTTCCATCTGAACCTGCAAAGTAAACACCCGTTTTTGTCACCCCGCCTGCCCTCCAAGTAACTGAGACCTTGCCGATAGGCCGATAGTGCAGGCGCGGTGTATGAGTAACGTCCGCAGAACCAGCGGTGAGCAGCGATTTCCGCCCTTCCACGGTCGGTAAGGTCAAGAAAGGTCCCAATACTAATTATCGCAAAAACACTACTTGCAGTGCTTCATAGCACGTAAAAATTTGTATGTAGGGGTTTTGAAAGGTGTTGAACAAGCTGGTAAAATCTCAAGTCAATCCGAGTATCCAGCACGGTGAGTGTTACGTGTGAGAGACTGTCAAGAATATTTCAAAAATGCTATTGCTTTCTTCTTTTTGTACGTGTGTATATAAGTTTATTAACAGTAAATAATAATAATAGAAAATGTCTAACTATCTATTATTTAATGAATTAATCGAGATATTACAATAAAAATCTTTAATAATTCATTCCCTTTCCGTGTTTTAAAATGAGAGCTTGTTTCTGCCAAACTCACTGAGCTCGATTCTTGTAAGTTTGAAAAGGACCTTATTATTATTATTATTATTATTATTATTATTATTATTATTATCGTCCTTTTTAATTTTGTTCTTTTTGATCATAGTTGCTTTGGAATTTCAGTAGAAGAAAGTTCAATTCAGATGAACAAATGGCAAACATCTCTCATTCTGATCGTTAATATTGATGTTTGTTCATATGATCTTCATGTCAAGACCATGAATTGCTGTAGTTACGCTTCTATCCCTCACAGCCGCCCCGCTCACGCACCTTGTCTCCACGAAACAGTCTCGATACTGCGAAGGCCATCTTACCAATGGCGACTGTTGCGAGGGCTGCTACAAGAAAAGACAGTTTACTTAAAAATCACGTGTCAGAAAGTCTAATTTTATACTCAAATTACTATCAAAATACTAACATATGATACATCTTTTATTCCTCTTTTCATGATCTATTCATTGCTGTTGAAAAAAAATATATATTTCCATTTAAAAAATTAAAGATGATTAAATTTCTCGAAAACTAAAAATGCCATAGACAAGTTCTCTATGGCATGTTACTTGCCCCATCATTCCGCATTGTTAATCGAAAACTGCATTTCGATATCCTGAACCGTTTAAAAGTTATGGGGGTGGTCCATAGTTGGTGGGACACTCTGTATTGCTATGTTGCTGACCATCTGGCGAGCACAGGCCGCCCGTAGGTTTATAGAGAACTTACTCTAATGCTGGCCTTACATTAGCAATACGTTTCCGATATATCTTTCAGCAATTTGTTTCTGCTTCTTTCGGTCATCTTTACACAAGCAAGAGCAAGGAGGGGCAATACATGGTGAGTCACGTAACTTTAGCACCTCCTGTAACTTTTGAACGGTTGAAGTCATTGCAATGCAGTTTTCACGGAAGTGCATGAGGGGAAGGGGCTAATAGATACGTGCATTCATTTCTATTTTATCACTTGTATTTTACGAGATTTTTAGGGAACTTTGTTTTTTGTTTGTGTTTGTATATTGTCAGAAAGATCTCAGCAAGATCTTTCCGGCAAGATATTGCCGATCGTTTTAAATTACATTTTAAATCTGTTGCCGTGTTTGGTGACGACACGAGGAAAATGGTGCGTGGACTTTGAGGTTATACCTCTCTTTCCGACATGACTAGTAGAAGGGAGAAGACGCGAGTTGCGGTCGCACTTATTGTGCTTTATAAAGAACTGCCAGCGATTAGTGAGAACGTGTGACTGGATTTTAAGAACAAAGGAAAAGTGAACTTGTGAAATTTCGGTAAAGAAGTCTCAATATTTTTCATGAAACAAAATGTTTTCGTTGACTTCGATTCACATGGGAGCAAAGTAATTTTATTTTTATAAAAAGTTCAATTATTAGGTGGGTAAAAAGTTAAAATAGTATTACCTACAATTGATATATTGTAGATTAATCTTAAAATTTATTTAAATTAGATTAATACCTTAAAAATTTTTAACGTAAAAATATAATAATCACGGGGCATCTTTAGCTGAACCAAAATTTGAACCATTCGATAATCAACCATAGACGATTTAGAATATTTATTACTACTACTCAATGTATTAAACTTTTTCCATATACTATCCTTTTTTCGAAAAAACGAATATTACAATGCGAAATAATACGTCTAGGTACTACCTTAATCGTACTTCCTGCGAAAGTGACCAGCAATATCTTGCTCAAACTTCAATCCAATTCTAGTCCCAGCAACACCCGGCAATATCTTTCCGAGGACGGAAACACACGAGTTTACATACGGCTGAAATATCTGGCCGCTACGCGGGCGTTGCTAAGGCTGTATATTCCCATTTGCAGACCCTTTGAATTCCAACCCATTTACAGCAAATGTTATTGTCTAAATATATTGTGATATACCAATATATTATATATTTTGACAGTAATATTTGCTGTAAATGGGTTGGGTTAAAAGGTAATGGCAATGCAAATGGCAATATACAGCCTTAGCAACGCCGGCGTAGTAGTTGGCAAGGTCAATAAACTGCATTCAGGCCTTGAATAGGTGGGGGCGCTGGCTAGACAGAAATATAAGATGATGTGGGATTGGTCTAGAAATGAATGACTATCGAGAGCGTGGCTACTTGATTTGGTAAGAAATGGATGGATTGGCTAAGGGAGAATAGACTGTCGACTCCTGACGGAAGTTTGTCGTTTTGTTTAAAAAAATACGAATGAAGGATGGGTACCGAGGCTTGGAGGGCTAAAAAGAGGAGGAGTAGATTCATTCTGATAGAGGTCGTCGAGTGGTACGGATCGCTCGCGAGTTTAATATTAGGGGAGTGGGACTTGTAAGTTTGTCGTCAGAATCAATAGTTTCCGGACTCTGAAAGTTGATGTGCAGCAGTTAAATTCGCTTGGGACTTTGAAAGTTTTTTATATTGCGGTTTTGAACTTTAATGTTTACCACGTAGTTAGGGAGAACTAGGAACTGTGAATATTAAGTAAGAACCGGTAGATATTCGAGGCAGTGAGGGCTGGATTCGTCAGCGGCATCGCAAGATTACAAGAGAGAAGCTGGATGTGGGATTATCATCACTCAAGTGAGAAGATACTGCGGGGCGCCGTCGGTCAAGATTACATGTAGATAAGTACTGCAGTACAAAGGATTTCTTTTAAATGAGGTCATGACCTAAAGGCAGAATAATTGTTCACAAGTCAATAAATTGTTAAATTTTCTTTTGGAAATGAAAAGATGATTTTCATTTAGTCAATCACAACTGATAAGTAGTTAGAGATAAATTTAATTATTTCCTTTCAGATTCCTCGCCATACTGTATAGTTGGCAGATCAAATAATCGGCTATCTAGGCGATAGCGATTATTCATTACGTGACCCATTGACCCAGCTAGCCGGGCATTTATCCATTCGTTAAGATTAGCTGTGGAAGTATTGGTTTCAAGTATCAATTATCGTAACCTGTTCCTGGCGCCCATAGTTTTCTATAAATTCGGAACGCGTCACGAATATAACAGTCCTAAGGTAAATGATGTCATTTAAAACGGTACGATCTCGTAATAATTTACGACGAGACATTGTTGGTACATTTCAATATGATATATTGGTAACTCACAAGCCCACATATTACACTTCAGACATTTGATCCATGTCTCTCTTGATGTGGAATGGCTACATAAGTCTTTCCATTAGAGACAAGCAACGTCATCATCATCACCAGTAAAATCTGCATCTTCATCTTCCTTTTCTGATTTGTCAAAAAGAGTTTCTTTTTAGCCTGGACAGCACGACTGGACAGCAACTTCTGCTGTTTCTCAGTGACTTTCGCCTTCACTTCTCCTATAAAAGGGTTGCTAGTCAGAACTTGTGAACAGCCGTGTTGCTTTCATTCTCTTTTTCTACCTCCAAATATACTTTAGTTACAGATGTCGCACAGGGAACATGATCTGGAAAGACGTTTCCAATGAAAATACCCGTTGGGATAAAGTGACATAGTATGTCATTTTATCCCAGCAGCAGGTTTGTCATTTTACCGTTGAATCATATGTTCAATTTGCAGATGTCCTGTTACCAAGCACGTGGAAATGCAGATTATGAAAGGTGCTGAAAGTACTCATGGAGAAAGTATTTACTTACCTTATCTATAAGCAATTAATTGAATCACACCTAAACGATGTAAATTATCACGGATGAACAGTTGTCGCGAACTTCTGAACCTCGAAAATTCTTGATTTCGTGACGACAAGAAAATTTCGC
This sequence comes from Acheta domesticus, assembly GCA_031308135.1. Lineage (NCBI taxonomy): Eukaryota > Metazoa > Arthropoda > Insecta > Orthoptera > Gryllidae > Acheta > Acheta domesticus. The sequence continues at coordinate 245,154,500 of JAHLJT010000631.1, forward strand.
ACGAGAAAACTACACTGTTTCCAGTATATCATTGTCATTAACCACTGCACATACCTCGCTCATGAAAAGTGCAGCCAGTGGCGGCCATTGGGACAAATTTGAGTTGTGTCATTTTAGGACAGTATATCATTTTAGGACAGTTTCCCCTACGTTGTGAGTGCGAAGGGGGCGAAGTGGAGAGACGTGCGCATGTCCGGGAAGTCTCAGTTGGCCTTCGTCGTGGCAGTGCCCGATACTCGTGGGTACTGAGTAGGGTTTATCCCGGAGCACTGAGTGGTGCTTAATTAGTCTCCGATGCTGGCCCGGAAAGTTAACTGCTCTGAGCTGGCAGCATGGCTCTAGCCAGTCTTAATTGGGGAGGGGCCCCGTTGGGGTGCTGCGTTCTGATGTATCCGGATACCAGCCCAAAGATGAACTTGTATGCCCGCAGGGGAGGGGGAGGATAAAGGCGAAAGGGCCTAGGTGTCCACACTTGGGGAGTAAAATCCTTCTGGTAATACACGCATATCTGTAGTTGTTTTTATATTGCATTTATAAATGCCATACTATTTACTTTTATTGTTGTTGATATTAAAATGCTTCAGAGGCACCTGCAAACGACCCTTTGAATTATTGGAGAAGTTGTTGGGAGAGACAGATTTTCTATGTACGAACAAATATGTATCGATGTACAGAATGATTTGGAATGAGAATATAACCAAAGTGCATAAACGAATGCCTTGTTTCGTCATTATAATTATAAAGGATGGATTGGTCGGTTTAAATAAAATAAAGGAAAAGCCATGACAGAAACATGTCAACAACATACGGTAAAATAGAAGCTTTGTCGAATTCCAAATACGACTTGTGGAGTATGAAGATGAATGCACTCATTAGATCAGAGCACGTATATGATGATGTTTTAATTAAAGATGAACCGAATGTAAAAGGAGATAATGCGAGTGAGAAAAGATGGCAAGACTGGGCGTCGAAAAATGATGAAGTAGGTAATGGAAATAATAATGCTAACGTTATCTAATGAACAACTTCTAGCGGTTAGGGGAATCAAGAACGCGAAGGTAGAATTGGTTAGTGATTTTAAAAATGAAACTCACCAAGACACAGAAAAACGAAAGAGAAAGCATAGATAACTTCCCTACTAGAGCGAGAGGAATATCATGTGAAATAGAGGAATTAGGGTCGAAAATAGAAGAAGGAGAACTTGTTCAATATAGTATATTAGACTGACTTCACAGAAATTATGAAGAGGTAGCTGTTGCTCTATACGCTAATCCACATACAAACTTTGAATGTTGTTTAGTTTCTTGAGAAATGAAAGAAATTGCATTCGCAGTAGCATACAAGGCGAAAGAAGTAAAATTAATAAATGTAAATTGTTTTGTCTGTGGAAAAGTTAGACATTTTGCTAAAGAATGGTGGCATCTTGGCATGTAGAGGCATGGAGTCTCTCAGATCTCTCTAAAGGCGCGTCCACACGATGCGTCTTTTCTGTGCGTCACGGGAATAAAATGGCATGCGCAAAGTTGAAAGACGAACGTTCAACACAGCGCACGTGCGCTACCTTGTCCACACGGTGAAACACTGTGCGGTGCTTTTCTATTCTGTACAATGGGTCCAGCTATTTGCACGGCAATTTCGACGGCTTATTTTATAATCAGTCGAAAGAAGAGAAGAGAAAAACTTCCTTTTCCCTTCAATCTTGAATGAACTGAAGAGTAAGTTCTTTGTTTTCAAGAGACATTTTAAAAATACATAACCTTAATTGAAAGCTATTGCATTTAATTGTTTCAGCTATAGAACTTCTTACATACATTTCGAAAATTGACATTGCCGTAAAAATAAAATAAGAATTAAGGAGAACTAAACATTCTTCTCTTGTCACTGCAACACACCGAATAGAAATGGAAATAATCATATGTTCATTTTACTAAGGTCCGATTAAATTAAGAAGGTGATTGACAGTTCTGTGTGACGTCAGGACGCCTCTCCCGTTTCCATGGCAGCTGCCAACCAGAGAGACAAAACGTGACGTGTCAGGTCGCTCAGTTGCCACTGCCGAACACGGGGAACATTTGAGCATCGCCCAGCGACTTCCCTGCCGCCGCGCCGCCCGCGTTTCTGCCTGTGCTGCGCGCGCAATGAGTACTGTGTTGTGACGAGTTGCGTTGAGGTTAGGCTTTTGTCGTATTTTTTACACGTTTACACGTATTTTTTGAAGTGTTTGTTTTCGTGTCCCGGTAACACGTGCTCAGTGGTTTGCGACCTGGCAACGTCGCTCCCCTCCACTCACAAATGTCAATCACCTTCTTAATTTAATCGGACCTTAGTATCCACTATTTCCCGTAATAAATGTATGTATTGAAAATTGATATTGCCGTAAATATATAATAAAAGAATAATCTGCAACACATTCGCAATAAAACGACAGACGGACGGTACAAAATAAAATCTAGTCAGGTGACTAGAGTGAAAAGAACTCTTCCGGCTCGGTATTTCGGATGACTTCGCTATGATATACACGTTCTTTGGAGAAAGCGCACGAGAAAGACGAACGAGATTCCCGTCAGCTCTGGGAAGCTTGCGCTATTGCATGCGTCCATCGTTTTGACGAAAGGACGCATGCCCCAAACGCATGCGTTACGAGCGCTAGACGCATGCGCAAAATTGAACGAAAAGACGCATCGTGTGGACGCGCCTTAAAAGCGTCTCTACTGCTCGCAGAAATTGCGGCGACTCCGTGCTTGAAATCGTTTTCCAGTTATTAGAGCCCAAAGCTGCGAATTTCGCAAAGTCGGCAAGGGGCTGACACCTTCCGAAGGCCTGATTCGAGCTAACCTCTACGATGGGAAACAGTGAGTCGAACAATGAGGTCTCTCAAATCGCTTTACAAACATATCTACTATTCGGAGAAATCGCCAGGAAGTCGTATATGTAGCAGTTTCGACGTTATTCGAGCTCAAAAAGGCGAATTTCGCAATGTCGGCGGAAGGAGCCGACAACGCTCCAGTCGCCTCTTTGGAGCTAACCTCTACGCCGGAAAACGGCATGTAGGAGCGTGGAGCTTCTCAGATTGCCTAAATTTGCGAATTTCACGCATTTCACAGCTTCGAACCAGGGCCCGAAACCGCTCAAGTCACCTATTTTGAGTTAACCTCTACGGCAGATAACGGCATGTAATAACGACGGGTCTCTCGGATCGATTCACAAGCACCTCTACTGTTCGAATAAATTGCCGAGACGCCGTGCCCGAACTCGTTTTCGAGGGATTCAAGCCCAAATTTGCGAATTTTGCGAAGTCGGCATCTTCGAACAAAGGCCCGAAACCCCCTAGAGTCGCAGCTTTGGAGCTAACTTCTATGCCGGCCATGTACGAACGTGGTGTGTCTCTGATCGCTTTACAAGCACATCTACTGCCTGTAGAAATTGCCGCGACGCGGTGCCCGAACTCGTTTTCGAGTGTTTCGAGTCCAAAAATTCGAATTTCGCGAAGTCGTCAGGAATATGATACACATCCGGGGCCTGTTTTTACCTAATGCCCATTAACCCATTAATGCAGACGTAAACATACTAGTAAGTAAGTAACGCACAGACATGAAGTAAGCGTAGTAGTAAGCGTAACGCACAGACATGAAATTAAACATAAGTGATAGACTGAAGGCCCATTCACAATGCAGACGTAAACATAAGCGAAACGCACAGACATAAACTTAAACATAAGTGATAGACTGAAGCATTCACAATGTCCAACATAAGCGTAAGCAAAGGTTTTCTATTATCTGTGGGCCATTCTAGTTACTGTTGGTTGGATGTGAGAATCTATATTTTATAGGGCCTATATATTGAAATTGTTTATATACATATAACATATAAACATACATAACATATATAAACATATACGTATGTACTGTGGCACAACAGCTCTTTACGAGCCAAGGCCTACCAGCGGCGTCTCGGTCTTACGGTATTTTAATTTCAATAAAAATTCAAACTAAATGGTACTACTATGAATATTACAACGAAACTAAACTACAAAAAGATCGTACTCTACAAAACAACGCAGAAAACCGTCGAAAATCAACCAAGCAATTTGGAAAACAAGTCTTCCGTTCGATCTATCGACTTCGATCGTATTTCGATACTCGATTTTGAGTTAAACGTACTGCGATTGGTTCATTTCTTATTTCCGACATAAGCATAAGCACAGAAGCTTGAAGCTTGCAAGCTTTTAGGTTAACGTCTTATGCGTTATGCTTATGCGAAAGCATTGTGAATGAGCCCGCTTATAAATGTTGTACTAACTTTTATGTTAACGCTATGCTTATGTTTATGTCTGCATTGTGAATGGGCCTTAACTCTACGCCGAGAAACTGCAAGTAGGAGCATGGGGTCATTCACAACTCGTCACACGCATGTCTACTCCTAGTAGAATTTGCTTGGATGTCGTACCTGTACCTTTTGCTTAATTAGTCGGGCTCTAATTACCGAATTTCGCGAGGTCGGCAGCTCGGAACAAGGGCTCGAAACCGCTCGAGTCGCCTCATTGGAGCTAACCTCTACGCCGGGAAATGGCAAGTAGGGGCGTGAACTGTCTCAGATCGCTTCATAAGCATCTATGCTGCTGGGAGAAATTGCCGTGATGCCGTGCCCGAACTCGTTTTCAAGTTACTCGAGCCCAAATTTGCGAATTTCGTGAAATCGGCAACACTTCTGGAGGCGTTTCCAGCTAACCTCTACGCCGGGAAACGGCAAATATTGTTTAATTCGATATTATTTAACATTATTTGACATTGTTTAAAGCGCATGCACTCATAAATAACGTCAAAATATCGGCGCTAATGTAAATACTAGAGGTCTGCATTCTCCGCGATTTTTACCGACCAGCGCTCGCTCGCCTCTCTTCTCTCGAGACCACGCGCTCGGCTGTCCTTCACAGCCGGTTGCGGACTCCCGGTCGCCGGCGGCCGACCGAGACACGGTCGGTTTGTCGATAACCGGCGGACCCCGTTCAGGCGAATTACGCCTCGCAATAATCAGCTGCCACGTCGGACAAGTAAATATCTAATGCCAAGTTTCAGGAAAAGGAAGGAGTATTGAATGGTTTTTAAAATAAATGACCAGTAATTTCGTTTTTCCAAAATGTAATATATAGACGAATTTTAATAATAAATTTCAAATAATACATTTTAATAAAAAAGAATAAAAAACTAAAAATCGACTCCTCGGACGCACTCGAGAACCTCAAGTGGATCTATTGCAGTTCTGCCTGTGAATTCAAAGAAAAGGCATTCAAAAGTTTTAGAGATAAATTCCGTTCTTTGTAATGACTAGACATCGTATGTTTAGGAAATTGCCTATTTTATTCTAATTAACATAAAATCATTAATTATCCTTTATTTTATATGGTGTTCATACAAATACTCTGATAAATTTAGATGCAAGTGCAATGAAATATATTAGTACCTTTCCCTTCCAATTTTGAATTTTTGTTGCCTTTTTCCAAATATTTTTGTTGTTGTTGTAATTTTCAGGCGTCTGAAATGCAGGTCTGAGTTTCTTAACCCGGCAGTAGGCGCGCGGGGAGCCTCAGTTTTTGAGCTCATTGTACCTTTAGTTTTATTTATAATCTTGTGAGCTTCTCAATACCTTTCGAGGAAGCTTTGTGCATATATGTCCACCCTTCTCTTTCAACTGCTTTCTGTCCTTTCCTGGAAATTTGTCGCAAAGGCGATGGCGCGCTGCGTGGGGGCCACCGAGTCATCTCGCGCAACCTTTGTTATCGCTTCCTGCCACGCTGTTCACAGTAGTTCACCCAAAGGAAGGGGGTCTCGTGGAGCTTCAGTACTACTCCACAGAAGCCAATGATTCACAATTACAGCTTTTATGATTTTTTAATTACAATTAATCGCTTATCTTGTATTGAAACGAAAAATAATGGAGTAATTGAAAAGTATTGTACTCGTACACATAAAACTTTATATGCATAATTTCGTGAATGCATACTTTTGCCGAATTTAAAATAATGTTAAACGTGTGTATATAATAGTAAATAATGTATTTTGAATTATTGAGTTGAATAGGCTGATGCGCTGTGAGCGCTGTTGTTTGGGCGCCGAATGAGTCAATCAATTCAGAGGCCATGGCGGCTTACATGAACCATTTCACAATACATTAGTAGGCCCAATGACGACAAGACGTTTTGACGCAAGAAAAATAGCATCCACCTCATTTTTATTTAGCATATGCGTTTATGACCATGCAATTATGACCAAATATTCATTGTATTGAATAAATATGCCTTATATTCGGGTTTGTAAGAAATTTAAATGTCATTACAATTGGTATGAAACGAATTATTTTCCCTTAAGCACTATAAGTATAAAAAATCACTATAAAAATTCATGCAATAAAGGTTTAAATTTATTTTCAGTCTCTTTGTTTGCCTTAATTCTTTCAAAAAATGTATTGTTTTGTTTCTATAAAATTATTTCCATTCAATCGATAAATTGTTACTTTCAACAAATTAATCGTTTAATTGATATTGTATTTTCTTTCGATTACAATGAATTGAAAGAATTTTGCGATCACTACTCGCGGCGACTTTATATCCCACACATGCACTGAACTGCGAAGCTACCGAGCAGTCCGGCGCCTGTCGAGCGGCCGAGCGCTCGGCGACTCCCGAGTCCCGGCGACGCTCGACTGTTCTGCAGCTGAGCGGGAGCAGCAAGGCGGCCGATCGAAATGTCCGTTATATACTATTTGGTATTACATTGTGTTCTAATATTGCTGGAAATATAAACAATCTGCTCCAAACATAAGTAGCATCTTCATATAGATACAAAACTCTAAGGTCAATTGAGATTTTTAATGTTTGAGAACCTTGATTCACACACACACACCCTTGGAACATTCTGGATTTGCCCCTGTGTAACTCACAAATTGTTATAATTAAAATTTATATTTGAATGGATTATATGTATTACAAACCAATTGAAGTTAATTAGTTTGGCAAAACAATACTTATTCTAGAATTCTTTTTTTTTATAATTTTAATCCTAAGACAGGATATTAACTAAGGTAAAATAATTATAAGCTCCATCTCTGAAGATTTCTCTAGTTTGCTAATAAATTACAGAGATGCTAGAATTTATGTGAGGATTTCTTTGGTAATAAAAACATTGTACATTGCATAATTTATATTTTATTTTGGTTAACAGTGGTTACCACAAATAACATAAACAGAATATTTTTTAATATAAATATGAAAATACAAACATACCTTTTTTTCATTCCAGTACTGTTAAGAGGTTTAACATTAGGTTTAAGAAAATATATGTATATATCTCTCTCAAATATCAATTTCTTTTTAAAATCATTGATCTGATATTGGCACACATTTCAATAGTAACATACACTTTTCATAACAACTCTTCATGGTAACTTTGGTTTTAATTCCTGAATACAATCAAAAATATATATTTAAGTATTTCATTATTTATAGGACTAACTTCACTCTTGCTTTGGTCATTGTTGCTATAATGGTACATCAAATATATAATGCATAAGAAATTCATAAGGCCACATCTCTTATTTTTTGCATATCATCAGACTCTGCTAATGATCGTTTTACTACCACAGGTTTGGACAATAGGTCTAGGTCTTCTGTACAATTGGTATCCATACGGTGATTGTAAAATAAACCTTCGCATATTAAGTTCATTCACTTCATCTTGCAGTGCAGATACATTGATAGATCTAGCAATATTGTTCAGCTCACTAAGTGAACTAGCTTGCGCAATTTTCCTGAGTGTCTTAGAACTCTTCTATCTAAACTTTGGGTAACATTTTCAGTACTTGAACGCATGTAATCCACAGACAAAGGATGGAGAGGCATTGTAGAAAACCAAAAATTTTCTGACTTCACATTGTCTCTCAGATCCATCAGTGATTGAGTTCTATTCATTGATGTATTCAAGTGATTTCTGTGCAAATTCATATGAGGATGAAACATTTTTTCACTCTCCAGAATATTTGAGCTGACTGAAGCTGCAAAGTAGCCATCAAATGTTGATGCATTGAATTCGCTACCAGTTGTTGCACTGTCTGGTGCTCCAAAGAATGCATATTGCAGATTATTGAGAGGAGTCAGGGGTATCATGTGAGTTGACACATTATTATTTGGTAGCGATCCACCAAAACGCAATGGTGATTGGAGGTGAAGATGTGAAACTGAAGAAGCCGATCTGTTGGAAAAAGAAAGAAAATGTTAAAAATTTGATGGTGTAGAGTCTGTACCAATTGTAACTGGACCTTACTTCTATTTAACATTTTCTCCCAAAACATGCACCTTTCTTAGAATTTATTTTAATTTACAAGAGAAATATTCACTTTGAATTTATGCTCTGTATTCTGACCTTTGCAATCGGCTGATTGTGGGAACACTAGATGATAACATATTGAGTCGTCCTGTTGAGGCAACAAATCCTCCATTCTGATAACCTGGAGTAGTGCTTCCATTTTTCAAATGTCCATTGCTAGGGCATGTTTCGATTTATATTGGACTGAAATGATTGAATGTAGATTAAATGAAACAATATTTAAGTAGTAAAGCACCAAAGTATGAATCATGTGTACAATTAAGTCAACCATAACCAATGTATTGAGCTAGGTAAAAATACCTTTTGGGTATTTTTCTATAAATTAATAAAAATATGCCAACAAAATAAAATAGGAAGGGCAAATATGGGAAAATATAATCAGAAATGAGACATTGGGGACGTAAAGCAAATTGACCACAAGTACCCCTGTAAACCTCAGGCAGGACAAGTTAGCAGTGTTTTTTCAGGAGGATAACAATGCAAAACAAGTTAATGCGATAGAAGAGAATTCTGTAGCTGAATTACTCTTGGTCTGGTAGAGCTTGGAAGTGTAGTGAGCAGAACACTGTAAAGTGAAAATAGAGTTAGGATGTACAGCAGATACGATATGAAATGTTATAGTAGAGAGACTTGTTCAGTGAAAATAAGCTTTTCTTTTTGAATTAGTAGAACAGTTATTGCCGAATGATGTAAGATGAAACGAAGATCGAAGTGTTTGTGGGATTCAGACATCATCAAAGCATGCTGCGCTGACTTCAAAAAGGAAAGTAAAAATTAGAAAAAGTAAAGAAACTTTCCAAATTCTTGTTCAAGGCCAAGAATGTTTAGGCATTAAGTTAAATGTAATGAAACATGGGGATTATAAGAGTAAACAAAAAGTTTTTTTAAAAAAATAATTCGATGGCAATTAAAACACTAGATCATTAGATATTTAAATAAATTAAATAAAGTTTGTTTCAACGTAATATTGGAAAGAAACTAATTAGTAGCCAGCACTTCATGTCACTGAAGTAAAATTCAGGAAACATTGTGTACTTATTTCAGAATTATCTGATCCAGTTAAGGCAAACCAACCACATTTCACCAGCCGAATTCTTGTGAGAGCAGTTTTTTCAGCTCACAGGAGAGGAAAAAGATGAACATTGTGATTGTAAATATGAAAATGCCCATTTCCAAAAATTAAACTGAGCTAGCCACTGTAATTTTTGTAAATAAGATAAATTGGATAAAGATAGGGGTAGTTTTTCTGCATCGTCACAGTATTATTCAAAATTAGTGTTTGGGAATATAGTCTTACCATGTTCAAATCTTGAAGTCTTCTTATACTAACTTTTCTTCTCTCCACGATGAATATAATGACTGTACACAAATGAGGCCTGCAATCTAAATAAAATTGTTTTAGTAAAATTAAATCATTGTTTTAATTAGTAAGTCAAATAACTTAAATTTTTTAGTCTTACATTGCATATTACTCTGCATGACCAGTAAATTAGCTCAGTAAGTCCATAAAGAGATTTAACTTTCTGCAAAGCAATAATATATATTATTGAAATATCCAACAAAAATAACAGAAAATCAAAATAAAATATTTTAATTTTACCCAATAGTGGAAACTCATGAAAAGTACAAGGCCAGCTTCTGGGAAGTATAAAATGATAACAGTGAATAACCAACTAAGAAGGAATAATGTTCGTTTCTAGAAAAGGAGAAAATTGTGTTAATCATAAATAGATAATGCAATATAAAATTATATCCTTGCTTGATAGTTCATTCATACCACTGTGATGCCATGAAGTAATAATGCTGATACAACCAAAAGTAATGAAATATCCGCACAAAGGAGATAAGCAGGTGCTGGTAGAGTCACTGAACAGACAATCTCTTTCAGTATATGACTCATGACCAAACGTAGATGAAAAAGTCCTAGATATATTTTAAAGTTCTAATATTGCAAGATTTTGTTTTCCCAATTTCTTTAATAAGTGGTCTATACTGTAATTAAATATTTTAGATAAGTATTGAGAAATATCTTCATTGAAATTAAACATTTTCAAAATTTCAAAGAATGATTACCAAATAATGTACTTATTTTATTCAATCATCTCAATAATAACAATAAAATAAATAAATAAAAACAACAACACTGAAAACAAAATAATTGGATATGATATCCAAAAATCATTACCAGGTACTTGTATTTGATAGATAATAACAAAAATGATATTTTCGTATACTGATTAAAACAAACCAATTTTTTTAAAAAACTAACAAGCAATAACAAAAAAGTTATAAATATCAAAGAAATGAATATGGGAATACTTTAAAATATGATTTTTGGTGTAGTTATTTGAAAATACGGTGAATATAAAAACACACTTTGTTTTTACCTTCTGCTTCTAAGATCCACCATAGTTCAATAGTGAATGCAACAACATATGCTACCTGAAACAAAAATTAATTTGTTACCACAATATTTTGTATGTTTCATACATACACACACTCAACCATGCTTACAAGCAGGATTTTTCTAAAATATTCTAATGCAAATGTAGAAGAATTTTGATTTGAGATTTTGAAGTCATATGAAGGAGATACAGGATAAAAGAGATGGATTGGTGAGTGGAGAAGGATATGTATTACACAGTTAATATGAAGTTAACAATTTTAAAGATTTGACAAAAATGCTTAAAAAAATAATAGGGACTCTTGAGTAGTAGGGTGCTATTTCAGTTCTTTTTGGAAATTTGGATGATGGCAATAGGAGGGTCAGAAGGTATTCAAAAAGTTATTATTTAATTAAAATATGTCTGCTATTCAATTTATACAGGTTGACACAACTTTAAAACACAACAGTACTATACCTTAATTATGACTGAAGAACACCTACTTTATTCTTTGTATGTGCTTTATCTTATGATTAAAACATAAACAAAAACATGTAAGATCAAGTGAGGTAAGTGCAAAGTTGCACAATTAAATTTCAACCTTTTTTGAAATTTCAGAGAAATCAATAGAAATGTGCCCTAAGTCTATTTGCAGTAAGCAAAGTAACACTTTCTACTCAAAACAGCAGTGAAGGTAGAAAGTAAAGCACTTGGTTTCATGTTCTAAAAAAGTATTGCAGTATTATATGCGAGTATTTAATTGTTGAACAGAAGGTCACTAGTATTCAATAAATTCATAATTAGACATATGTGTTCCTTTTTGGAAAAGAACGATTAATAAGAAAACTTATGTTGTGGGTCTGCACAGTGAAATTTTTTTTTAATGCCCAGCAGTTTATTTTTTTCTCATTAGTGGGAAGTTGGGCAGGCGACACACCCAAAATTATATCAAAATTGGCATGACAATTCTAAATGGAAAATTTTCTGGGAAAATCGTTGAGAGTCACGGTGAAATGTAATATGTCACATTCCGCAATTCCTCATACTCTCCTGTTCGACGGATTGCCTATACCAAGAAGTACGCAGGCGACAGTATAACAAAACAGAAGCAAATGTGCACATATTCTCGTATTATTGCTAACAGGTAAGTAATAAAATAAAGTGATACCTGCCTTAAACAGGTACGAAAGATTCCGACAAAAATTGGGCGTTAATTGAAATGGCCGCTTAATTATGGTTAATGATGTAGGAAGTATAGATAAAGTGTAATCATGCAAATTGCTGAAATATCAAGTGTTTTCGAATATATCATTTTATTAAAAATACCTTAAACTATAGAATGCAATTTAAATAACAAACTACAATTGAATTGTACAGGTAAATCTGTTCTCGCATGAATTTTACTAACTTTATATAAAATATGCCTTGTAGAGTTGTTTCTTTAAAAGTGTTTACATATATTTTTTACTGCATAGGTTCTAAACTTCCCAAAAATGTGCCTTTTGTTTTTTATAATATTATTAAAGTTATAATAAATTATATTTGTGTCTTACCTAACTTATAATTAATTAACCTGATTTTCGGAATCCATGTTGGCAATATGATATAAACGCCGGTATGCACCACAGGTGCTTCCTTTTAATTGGTAGGATTATATTTGCATGATTTCTAATATTTTACATGAAAGAAAAATTGAAAAAATT